>JAJTUH010000001.1:1820062-2191532 GCA_036971555.1 Drechslerella coelobrocha
TTGCGAAAGTGCATAAAGGCGAGTTTCGGCTGACGGGGAACCAGCATCTTGTCCTGTCGGATGTGGCAGATGAGGATCTGGAGGCGATCAAGAACCTTCTGCAGGAGTATAAGCTCGATAATGTGCAGTTTTCAGGACTGCGGCTGTCGAGTAGCGCTTGTGTTGCTTTCCCTACCTGCGGGCTCGCGATGGCTGAGTCGGAGCGGTATCTACCACAGTTAATTGATAAATTGGAAGGTACGATAGAGCAGGCTGGGTTGCGGCATGATTCGATCGTGATGCGTATGACGGGTTGTCCGAACGGGTGCGCGCGGCCGTGGTTGGCGGAGATTGCGTTTGTAGGGAAGGCTTATGGGGCGTATAATATGTATCTGGGTGGCGGGTATCATGGGCAGAGATTGAACAAGCTGTATCGGAGCTCGATTAAGGAGGAGGAGATTTTGGAGATTTTGAAGCCGATGATTAAACGGTATGCGGTGGAGAGGGAGGAAGGGGAGAAGTTTGGGGATTGGTGTATTCGGGTTGGAATCATTAAGGAGACGACGCATGGGACGAACTTTCATGATGACGTGAGTGTTTCTGATGGCGATATGAGTGCGACCTGGGCTAACATCGTTCTTTCTATAGGTCGCTGAAGAGGATACGGAGGAGTGAAAGGTGTATCTGCATATGGATATATAGCATCGTGACGGCTGCATCCTAGGATCGCAGATGTATTCACCAATGATGGGTCGATACACTGACAGACGTAACTTATCTTAAATTGTATATACTTGAGCAGGTATATAAACTTGGCTGGCATTCTGGGGCTTTTGGCTGCCTCTACTAGATTGAAGCATATTAGAAAATAAAATGGCATTCGTGGGTTCGGGTTCATTTCGGGTTCATTTCACCATACTGGACACTTAGGCAGGCACGGTGACCGTAGAGTAGCGGCGGAGAAGCTTGCACCCCTACAAACGTACTAAAAAATGTAACAAAAAAAATAACAAAAAAGAGGGCAGACGCTCATTGAACTAGATAGTCCAAACGGGATTCGAACCCGCGACCTTCGCATTTCCTGCATATGAAGCTAGGTGACTAGATTCCTCATATAAGAACGACACTCTACCACTGAGTTATAGGACTTGTTACCTCACCGACCGAGGTATAGTAATAGATCAAGCTAGTGGTTAATCGTCGCGGTGGTCCGATCCACAATTTTTAATCCCGAACAACGCGGCCCGCTATAAGCCTGAATTGCAACCCCCCGGCTTCGTAACCAGACTTCGATCGATTTTAGCCAGATTTTCTTGCATCATAACTTTAGTTGCTTATTTTTCTTCGAAATGTTCGGTTGCCGCCGCGATTACCAAATATGGTGTCTCGAAGCTAAGATTTTAATTCCAACAGGCGTCCACGAAATCGTCAATGAACGGTGTGAGGCCCCCGAGCCTAAGCGTAAGCATTCCCCTTTGTAAGCTCAAGGAGGACAGCCGATCCACCGCCGGCTTGGTGTGGAGACCGTCTATTTTTACACTTTGATATTAAGGTGGAGGTGTACGCCTCCAGATCTACATTTCTGCAAGCCTGCTTGGCTCATGGTGGTCACTTTCGCATACATGCATGCAACTCTGCGAGATTCATATTTTCTCTAGCAACCGAAGTGAACTGCGGACCGACTGCGGACATTTTTTTTTTCCACAGAGTGGTATTAATTTTCGTGCCCGAGCTTCTAGCTAACGAGACCGGACCCCATCCACAAGGCTGGTTGGCCAACGGGGCTTGTAGCTAGCTTAACGTTAAGGTGTATATCGCAGGGTGATCGCTGTTTGGTTGATTGGCGGCCGCTTGGCGATGTCGCATCTTGTTTCCAATAGACAGGGTAGATAGGTGTAGAGACAACTGAGTTTTTCTTTGCAGTTGGGGCTGCAGCCGCCCTGTCGGTATAAAGGAATAGTTAGCTTAGATGGGTGCGATTATTTTTATCTATATGAAGCCGGGGGGATCCAAGAGCTGCGCTGGTGGGGTGCGTCTTAACTTTTCCTTTGGATTTTCTCCGTTCCTTATTAATCGATTACGAGAAGCTGTCCCTCTGGCGTCCGGTGTTATAAGACAATTGAAATTCGATTTGGACGCCATTATCAAGTCCAACTAGGCTATTGTTGACGGTCCCCTACTATCGGGATCGGTTACTAAAAAAGTGTCAGTGGGTAAGCGCCTCTTTGCAACTTCTGTTCTTTGCGCCATATATCTGAATATTTATGCCAGTCGCATGATCTCTGGTACTGACGAGATATGAGTGCGTATAATATACCCAGCGATCAACCTACAGCATTTAACGATAAATCCAATGCATACTGGCTTGTGACTACTGTACCCGAGTCCTTAGCCATACTATTTCAGCTCTTTCCGGACGAAAATATGGCGCTGTGGAGGACATGGCTCCTCTTGTCGATTGTCTTTTCCATCACTAGCGCGACCGTGACCAAGACCCTCGATCTAACTACCCTCTCGCCCATACCGTCAACATGGACTGTCGATAGCCCCTGCTTCACACCCGCACTCGCTATCGATAATGGCGAAACCATTTACAACGTCGGTTGCGGACTGAAAATCCGTCAAAGCTGTTGCCCTCCAGGTTATAACGACAGCGACGTGATCTTTCAGCTTGGGCCAAATGCTAGGAGAATTTGCCCTGGGGGGTATATTGCGAATCCGGTGTGGGGTGGAACAGCAGATACGGTTGACTTAGCAGCCCAAGGTTGGAAGACTGCAGTGTGCTGTCCGAGGTGCGTATCACACAGATGCAAGCTGAATATTCTCATTTGTTTTTGTATTTTGTCGGCGCATGAAAAGTCTTGCGAATATGGATGCACTTGCTAATATTGGGTGAATGGAATTGGATCATATTAGCGGGGTGGAGTTATGGTCGACGCTTGGGACGCCGGCACAGCCGCTGTGCTATACACAGACGAGGACGAGTGGAGCTGGTGTTAGTCAAACGTGGGTTAGCACATATGCCCGGCCGATATTTGTCGCGCAACAGGCTGGTGCCACGAGTCCGGCGCCGTCTTCTTCGGGTGTTCAAAATACGGAGAATCCTGGATCGAGTACGCGATCAGCTACGGATACCTCGAGTGTAGTTGGTTCGGCGGAGGAGACTACGAGCGGTACCAATGATGGGATTGGAGGGACACCTATTCCCAATTCTAGAGGGGGTAAGAGCGGTCTTAGCGGCGGTGCAATAGCGGGTATCGTGATAGGAGCCCTGATTGTACCCACTTTGGTCGGGATCGTAGCTTTTATCTATTGCAGACGGAGGAGGAGGGGCGGCATAGAAACTGGCATCAACGGGCCAGCTGTCCGAGGTGACTTCTCCAAGGATGCTAAGGGTCCACCTATGGAGCTGGATGGCTCAGAGTTGAGGCCAGAGAGTGACAGGCGTGATTCTAGCTATAGCAGCAGCAGCAGTGTAGTCTCGATGCCAATCTTGCCCGGGCGGCCACAGGAGGGTAGCAGTGGTAACGAGATGGCAATGTCGACTAATGGCGGTTGGGCGGGCGCATTGGAGACAGGGACATGGAGGCCCGCGACATATCATGAAAATGAAGAGCTACCGGCGGCGAGGGCGAATGAGGCTAAGGTATTAGGACGTAGGAATGAAGTTTGACTGGATGAGTTCAAGCAGACTGTTGACTGTACATATATATGCATGATCATGATCGCGATATCAATAGCGAATGTTGTTGCATTTCGTGCGTTGGGGCACCTGTTTTGGGGTGACGTCGTGTGACAGCCGCGTAAATCCGCCCGCCAGCAAACCCGACGTACGAGGACTTGTCTTTTAGCTCCGACAAAGCTGGCGAGCTACCTTGCTTAAGCTCTCTCACTCTCTCACCTCAACCTTCGGTGTCTCCTGAACTCCAGATAATTACCCTTCGCAAGAGCTTCTCTTGAAAACATCTACGGATCGCCCCGCTATTGAGATCTCGAGTTTCTTTCAACCAGCGCTTCATATACGTTGTCAAAATGTTTAAGTGGGCACAAGCAACGTAGGCGCCCCAGCTAAACCTACCCCTCAGATCTAACAACCAGAGCTTCTTCAAGGGTTCCTCTAACACAACTTTGCTTGGATTCTATAGGTTGTCGAGCGTCGCCGGCACAGCCGAGCCCATCTATGGTCCGGATGCTATCCGAACGATCCACCAACGCTCGCGGGACGCAGAGGCGAAAGCCGACTACGCTGAGCTGACGTCTAAGGACCTGGCATGGAGCATCAGCAAGGGCATAAATGTCGAGACGCAGGTGTTCTACATCACTACTGATTCTGGCGCGTTCGGTATGGCGCAGGTTATCTATAGTGTTGTGATACCGTGAGCATATACCCCGCCTTTTTTGGCATCTTTCGCGACCAGGAGCCGATTATGATGGGTAACTAATCTTGAAATGGTGCGAGATAGAGGCGTCAAGACAACCTCCCAGTTCAACATCAAGCTCTTCGACCCCAAGAATCCTGCCGGCAAAGTCTGGTCTTCCATTCCCCTCACTAACCCGACTTTCCACGATGACAACACTTCTTTCTACGCCGATAATGTCGCCTTGACCCTTAGCGAGGACGGGGGT
Source organism: Drechslerella coelobrocha (assembly GCA_036971555.1). NCBI lineage: Eukaryota > Fungi > Ascomycota > Orbiliomycetes > Orbiliales > Orbiliaceae > Drechslerella > Drechslerella coelobrocha. Next base: position 1,824,668 of record JAJTUH010000001.1, read on the forward strand.
TCCTACAAGATCAAGTCCCAGGCGGACCCGAATGCTTTTTGCAATATAGTCTTCACGCGGTTGAGCCCTGGTTTCACGGGGGGGATAGACGGACGGACGACTTATGGTACAGACCAACAGAATCCCTGGGGCGAGATTAAGCACAAATTCTGGCCAAGATGTAAAGTTGAGGGAATATTTGTGCTCAAGGGTGAGACGATAAAGGTTGATGGGCAAGGGTTATTCATTCATGCCCTGCAAGACATGAAGCCACATCACGCTGGTATGGTTTGCTTCCTTCCGCTCAAGTTCAGCCTAGTGGATACGTGTGATGTGACGCTGACGTGATAATCTGAGGTAATTTCAAATAGCGGCGCGATGGAACTTTGTGGACTTCCAGGGGCCCACGACATCTGCCATTATGATGGAGTTTACGACTCCACCGTCATATGCGACTACCAAAGTCGCTGTTGGTGGCCTTGCCAAGGATGGCCAGATTATTTCTGGCACATTAGACAATACAGCTGAGCATGTAAAGGCAGAAAACGACCCGGAGGCCGATTGGCCGGAGCCGAAGGAGGTCAAGTTTACCTGGAAGGGGAAAGATAGTGAAGGGAAGGAAGTTATTGGTGTGCTCGAAAAGACTTGGGGTCCTAGAATGGATCGAGTGGACGTTATGGGTGAAGTTCCAGACTTCGTTAAGAAGATCGCTTCGGCTGCCGCAGGCACTCGGCCGTATATTTATCAGGTTTGTGATTTTTTTACTTCATATCTCCCGTCGTCCCTTACATTGATCCGATGGGAGATGGACTGATGGGTGTGCCTCTACATAGTACTTTGAACCTGCGACGTTGAAGCTGTCGATTGGAGACCAAGAGACCACAGAGGAGGGAATCATCTTCTCGGAAGCGACTTTCATCTCATAGAATTACCGAGTCGTAATATTACGTAGCTGACGCGAAGACTTGCTTGTTAATGGAGCGGATCAGGCGAAAGATATAAACATTCTAATCTTAGTAATGTGAGGAGGTGGTTAGTTTATTTTTGAGGCTCATTAATACCTGGATTGCGAGCCTGGTGTTCAACCCATACATACACGCACATACAATTTTTTTTAATCCTCTTATTGGGTTTGATTTAAATGCAAGACGACAGATTGGGACAGCAGGCGGGGATTAAGCTCAGAAGCGAGCAGACTAAGGATATCTATTGTCATAATTCTTAATGCAAGGATAATACCAAGCGATGAACGAACGATATTTCCCGTGAGGTTCTCGTGTGGAAGTGGAACTGTGAGCCCGTTACTTGTTAAGCCTATGGAATATATATGCTGCAAATCTTCGCTAAGATCGCCAACGAGTACAGAGTTGAGGTTTAAAACTTCCTCGGCTTCGATGCAAGCTGGCTACCCCTCTCTACCGTTGCTTTCCGCGCATAATCGCGTCGAATTCGGTGTGGAAATCTGGCACCTCGCCGTCTAAGCCGTCGCCAACAAACACATCTTCCCAATCGATCCAGCACTCCCGGCCGTTTAGAATATCCATGTGCAAATTTGATGGGCCACCTAGGACAGCGGGTCGGAAGTCCTACAAAAACTAGTGTCAGATGACATCAAGGAGCACATAAGCATGACTATCTGAGGCTACTTACTGCACCAACAATTAGCTTCTCCATGCCGCGGCGGACGGGCTCGGCGAGGCCAAATGTACGCTTTAGGGTCTCCATTCTGAGACTCTCCTGTGTTGCTTCCCAGTTCTTTAGACGGTTCTCTAGCGGGTGGTTAGAGTTCAGGTCCGCGCTGGTGGTTGGGAGGCCATAGCGGATGCTATCGTGGACGGAATGTGAAGAGGGGGCTGCGGTGGTAGACGAGCTGGGCTGGGACAGCTTGGAGGGCTGCGAGCTAGTTGGGACGAGACGTAGAGAGCCGGACTGCAGTGAATGCCGGTTAGCATGAGGCTTGGAGAGTGCAAGTGGAAGGAGTTTTACCATGGTGAGGACTTAGTTACTATGGCTTATCGACGTGAATTGGTGGTATGGTTGGTGGGGTGGCTTTGGGAGAGGTCGATATGATACACGAGGTGGAGGTGACGAAGCTCAGAAGCTGCCGCGTTTCCAACAAGCTGCCGAAGTCTTGGCAGAGCCGCATGTCTTGGCGTGCAGAGGGCTGAAGCGAGGGTCCAAGATTTTAATCTGAATGTTTTGAACTTTTTCAAGCCTCCAGGACAAACTACATCATCAACATGGTAAAACGGCCATTCAGGCAAAGCAGCGCCGATAACCAGGACGGCCCTTCGGGCGCTAACCCGAAAAGACAGAGACAAGATGAATCAAAGCCGTCAAAAGCACTTGCGCCGGTGTCCATCACCTCTGTTCGCCAGTTGCAGGGGCTCTTTGCAGAATACTCAAATGCGCCAAAGATTCAAGCGGGTATGTGGCGTGGTTTTGTTTTTTGAAGCTACTGACAGTTCGCTAATCGAGTCCTTGCAGGAATCCAATCATTCAAGCGTTTTCTTGCAGAATGTCGCGACTTGCAGTCTGCCTTGATCATCGACGAGGAAGTGAAGCTGTGCCTCCTACAGGAGTACCTTGAAACCCAGATATCACGAGATGGTGACGAAACCTGTAGTGATCTGATGCAGGCTTGGTCATTCGCTAGCCAGGTGCGCGTTCTACTGCTTGGCTACCATAACCCCATGACAATCGATAATGCTAATGATACTGACTCGAATAGTCAAAAAACCTTCAACTTCTGTCTTCAGTCCCAACAGGTATCCACCTACTCCTCCGGACCGTATCTCTGTTCCCGGCGTGGAAGAAGCATGGCGTGGCCCTGGCAAAGACCGTTCTGCAGCCTCCCTACCTGAGGATTATCTATCGTTCTCTCAGTGGGACTAAGGACTCTATTTCCGCACCGTGTCTTCGCTTGCTCACCGAAATCAACAAATTTGACAGGGGGTCGATGTGCGGATACCTCTATCAATCGGTTGACTTTACGGTTAGGGACATCGCCCGTAGCCTTGAGATCAGGAGAGTGGATAGAACGGACCAGCCAGTCACCGAGGATCCTGACAGGCCCAGCGTTCGGACCGTCTTCATTCGCTTTATCCTCTCCTTCTTCCAGCATGGCACCGCGAACATTAAAACGGACATCATGGGGCTGAGGGCTTTCACTACTCCGTTATTCAAACATATTCGACAGGATACAGCCATCATCGTCAAAGAAGTGCTCGATACCTTCAAAAACTGCCTGATTTTAGACTCAACGGTTTTGCGTAGCGCCAAATCGAACTACTTCAACGCTTGGAGCTTGAGCCGGCTTGCTGAGCTGTGCTATCGCACAGATCTCTTCTCCCCAGAGGAGACGATAGCCGATCTCGCGTACAAGTTCCTGGAGGAGGTCTGTACAACCTGTGGGAATGGCGTCTGCTTCAAAGATAACGGGTGGTATACCGGTGCGCAAGCAGTTGACACATTGCGTACCAACGGAGGCGGCACGCTACCGGTCAACAATCGTATTCTTTTGGGATTGCTGAAGTCTCTACGGCCCTACTCAAATACCCATCACCTGCGCCTTCTCATCGCGATATTCACAAATTCGACGGAGCTCGTCGCGGCGTACTTTCGTGAGGGCATGACATTTACGTTCGATCCAAATTTAACAGCAACGTGGATCGGCATGTCTTCTATTTTCTTGGAGACAATTCAAATAACTGTGCCGGATGCATTCGGATTTCCTGGTGATGATAATGAGGGCTCTATCCCACCACCGCCATTGAAAAACGTGATCGAGAACCTCATCCCACAACAGTTGACACGGTCAGTACTGAATAAGTGCCTGACCCACCGCAACAATCTTATCCGGTTCTTCTGCATCAAGATTCTTAACGCAGCATTCGACAAATTAGCAGTTGTGATTTACGAAATGATGGAGAGTGTCGGAGATGCGGAAGACGAAGTAGAAGATATACGCGATGAATTCTCGAGCCGGGTGCCGGAGCTCACCACTATTATCACGGTATTCAACCAGACCCCGCAGGACGGGGTGCTTCAGCGGGAAGCCGTAGCTCGGCTACTGCTAAACTACCATACTAATATACCACCTTCTGCAGCTGGAGGCAGATTTGACTTTGGCGCGTTGTTTGCCCGGACGCTTGCCCGCATCGACCAAAGCACAGGGCTCGAGTCGGTCGAATTTGTGCATTACGTAAAGCTTGCCGAGAAGCTGCCTGAAACGAAGTGGTGGGTGAGAGCCGCAACAGTGAGCTACTCGCCTGCAGTAACGTTGATCAAGATCGTTGTTAAGCGTGCCGACAGAGACGTTGCTAAAGATATTAGAAGAGACGTGATCCGAGTTTTTGAAGGTATTGTGCTTAAGAGTCGATTGTTCTGGAAGAATGGAGGTGTTTGCGAAGACGGCCATATAAATAGAGTGCTTCAACTTGAGGCGCTCTTGGAGAGTCTGGAATATTTCAAGGACGACGGATCATGGGGTAAAGTCCTTGGATATCTTGACAACGCTTGCGGACGACTTGCGCAGGCTCCTTATAGGTTCTACGATATTGTCGGCGCGGTGAACAGGAGGTCTGATTCAGGGCAGACGCTCGGGTTAAGTCCTTTAATTGCGGCGCTGTTTCACCAATTCAACTTCGTCAAAAGAGAAAATGGCTGGAGCGATGAGGAGAGGCAGTCACTGTGTTGGTGGCTGCTGCGCGTTTCCCGAAATTTTTGGGCACTCGGAGAGATACAACTAGTGAGGACAGTGGCAATGATACGTGGGCACGAACAAGATATTTTCTCCGACGTTGCCGTTGAAGACTCTGAAGTGTCCTTTGGGCAGTTCACCACGGGCGTGCAAGCCTGGAGGCGCAGTTTAGAGGAGTTTGAGATATGGGGGCCAGACAAGATTATCAACCCGGTTAGCTTCCCAATGGGATTCTGTGCAACTGAATTGTACCCGGCGACGCCCCCCCCGCATGAACTCCGACTGAAGTACTTTGCGCTGGTGGAATCTGTGGTTGCCCAGCAGCCGAAGTCAACCCCACTTTTCTATTGGCGCTACCTACAGCTTGTCATCGAGACCCTGTTATCGGTCACAATAGCTGCGGAAGAACAAACGATGGATGAGGCGGAACTCAATCGGTGGCAAGATACTCATCGAATTGTCTTTGACGCATATAAAGATAGAGTCCAAGAGGTTCTAGCTAGCCCACACTTTAATAAGTATTTGGCGCCGGGGTCATGCGCAGCTGTCATGGTGAATGCATCTAAAACCCCGCTGTACGTGGATTACTTTTGCAGAAATTTGTCCAAGCCACTCTCTAAACATTTCGATGAAGGTAAGACGTCCTCTCCCGTTATTTCTTACGCGAATGGAAACTGCGACCCAAATTCTATTCTAAGAGCTGCGACGCTAACCCACAGTATATTAGCTCTCATATATATCTACTCTCTGCTTCGAGCTACCGGGCTCGGAGATCGTAATGGCATCAAATGGGCTCTAAGAGTAAAACTGACGGCTGCGTATAACTCCCTTACACATGTTGCAGCGCCAGATAGGCCACCTGATTCAGAACTAGCTGGCCGACTGCATCTATTCTTCCAGGTCTTGCTCGCTACGTGGGATTTGAGGTACCTGTGCGCAAGAGCCAGCGCTCGACTCCAACTTGAATCCCACGGTACATCGGTCTGCGAGATCCCAACAATGGCCTGGCCGCTAGTTATGGGCAGATTGTGCGAGACGGATACATACCTCATTGGAGATGAAATCTGGGGCCTTGTTGGTGCAGGTTCGTTCTATCCGCATGGCCAATGGGCCCAACTCCTAAATCTATTGGAACTAGAATTAGATTTTGAGGGCATTAAATACGCATCAGTGGATCCAGGTCTAGTACACAATATTATGACCGGAAATGGTACCGAGGAGCTATTCGCATCATTTCTAGAGCTAATATTGGCTGGAGGAGATATGAAGAAGAACGTGGCCAGCGTGCTTGATGCTACTGTCAAATACATTGATATAATAAGGACGACAGTGCCTGACGATGTGAATGCAGAGTACATGAGACTTGCCACATCAATCGTCCCCTTGATGAGGAGGCTGGTGATGGAGAGGGATAACCAGACGGGGAGACTGAAGTGGGAGAACCCTGAAGACCCTGAATTTCAGGAGCTGAAGAGGAAGTTTCTCGATATTTTCTACGAAATGCCAATGCCCGGGGAGACAGGAGTGACTGTTTGGCAGCATTTCTTGGACCAGGAGTTTCGACACAATGATTACTATGCGGTTGGTCTCGACTTTGGTTGCATCCTATGTAGTAGTAGCATTCTCGCTTTACTGCGGATGCCGGAGAGTGAAGAGGTGGAAGCAGCCGAAACGATTGTAGACTCATTCGAGCTGTTTGAGGCGGCATATAGATCTGCACAAGGCTTGCACTGGAACTGGTTTCGCTATAGGATCAAGAGGATCGTGCAAGTAATCACTGTGGGGCTCTCGGATCAGGACCCTCAGCCTTTCATGTCAGATTTGTGCTATAGCTTTGCCGTATTCCTGCAGCAGGCAACCCCGCATGCAATAACTTGCCCTACCAACGATGCTTTTGACACCTTGCTCGAAGTTCTGTTCAATAAGTTGACGTTTGGTAGTGGAGTTATCCACCTTGCGGCAACAATTTTAGCCCAGGTGCCAAAGGTTGAGGTAAGTGAAATCATTAAACATTGTGGAGACACACCATAGGATACTCGATCTAACCGCATGCGCATATGTACTCTAGTTATTACAACACTCTAAGCTCCTGCAGTTGGCACTGGCCTCTGGCCTGTCGGCACTAACCGACAAATTTACAACGGGGCAGAGATTTCCATATATGCCAAAGGAGCGCTACAGCTTCGTATTCATCATCCGCAGGCTTTTCGGGGCGTCGAAGTCACAGCACAGCAATGCCACGACACTTGACAGTATATTATCCTTATATGGAGGCATGAACAGCCCTATCGACGCGATTCTACTCGAAATTATAATGGCTATCGAAGGGCAGATGTCTAGGAGCGTCATGGAGAGGGTTACCTCCGTATCCTTCCTAGATGAAAATAGCGAGAACAAGAGGCTTGTGGAACGGGATTCCCGGGGTAGGATACGGATATGGATATCGGAAAGCATGCTGGCGAAGTCTTTTGCGAAGTTTTCCCCACGGAAGTTTGATGTCAACAAACTAGATGATTACGACGATGACGATGACGATGACGAGATTGATGAGTTGAACAAGTTTACGGAGGCGTGCCTGCAATTCGACGATCAAGGCAAAAACAGAAGCTATGCATATGACGAGGATGGCGAGTTGCAAACCGGGACTTACGATGTCGGGTTTATAGCCATGCTGCTCGTTCAAGGTATAACCACAGAGAACGACGAGCAGCGACTAGATATCGCCGATCTAGTCGAGAAGCATGCGGTGGGGTACGTGATTATGGCGTTAGCGTCGGAGAGCGCGCAGGAGAGAGCCATGGCAGAAGCTGCGATTACTGCTATTATAACTAAACTGGAAAACGACAATGCCGCTGGCGGTGGCGTTGGCAGAAGCGGGCGCGGGTACAGAGCGCGGACGGAGCTGACGCATCTGCTGTGCAAGATACTAGCAGGAATAGCGGACCTGAATGGTGAAAACGCTATTACGGGAGGTGCTGCTACTACCGATGACCTAAAGTTCCACGGGATACCAACGGTGACGGCACTAGTGCTTGCGAGGCTTTCAACTGTGGTGGTGAATCCAACACATTGGTTGTACGAGAAGGCGATGCGGTGGCTGCAAGCCCGTGCTGCTATAGACCTCCGGGAGGTGCCTATGCTGCGGGAGCTTCTACGCAACTCAAGTGATGCATTCTGGCTCGAGGCCGAGTGGATGATGAACTGTCTTGCATGTGGGATGAAAGGGGTGGCGGATGTGGAAATATGTCGTCGCAGGGGTGTATTTGAGGAAGTGCGTGGATTGTATAGAATTGCTGCTATCGCTCGTGGTCCCGGTGATGTCAGTCGTGCTGCTCCGAATAATGCGGCGAGACGTGCTGCAGGTCGAGTTGTGCGCAAGGTGGTCGAGATGCTGTGGAATTGCTGCGCGGTGCCAGGCGGTGCGACTACGTTGGTCACTCGAACGGGTATGGTTAGCTGGATCAAGGTGGCGATTACTACTGAGGAGGCCGATGCGCGTGGTGGGCAGGAGCGGCTGCTGTTGAAGCGGCTCGTGGCGAGGTTGTGGGAGACGTGCGATAAACAGTACGTTGGTACATGGAGCGGTGGTAATATTGGGAGAGTGGTGGAAAGCGCGGTGCTGGTGAGAGGAGGGCTTGGTGGGAGGGATGATTAATTTAGCAATATATTAGATATCTATGCGCTTGCGGTGTTGAACCGTATAGTCGTCTATATACCCTTGTAATATTATAGTGTTTGTTCTTAGCAAGTTGGGGGGTTTATAGATTGGAGATACGCCGGTGGAAGTCTGTGAAGGAGACAAATACGCCGGCTGGATTTGGGTTTTCGATTCTAGGAGTACGAATTTTGAGCATTTACCCATCATGTATTTTTATCTTGCAGAATGGCAGTTAGACCCTTCGTTTGCTTTTAATTTTAACAAGATGCCATAACCTAGTAAGCATATATGTCTGCTAGGTAGTATCGTAAAGACTAGAGTCCATGTAAAGGAAAAGAGGCCTATTAAAACCCTAACTCAGTGAATATATAAGACCCTATGTGACACTTGTACTAATGTGATGGTTAGGTCAATTGCGATCATGTAGAAATGCAATACTACGAAACGGTCAACTCTAGTTATCGGATCAAATAAAAGGTTTTGTGCAATCCCCTTGCCATTTTAATTTAAGTAGAGTATTTCTGTGCTCCCACAGTCTGCCCTAGTCGACATATATACCATGTCCGTGAGACTGTAGCCTGAATGGTATAGCTATAGTATTAAAAGCGAAAGCAAAAAGGACAGAAAACGAAAAGCCTAAGGAAGGAAAGAGACAACTTGCGAGGAACAACCGAAAGCGAGTAACAAAAGATACTATAAAAAATTCACAGCCATGGTCATTTCGAATAGAAAATACGGAAAGCAAAAAAACAATGACAAGTCACGGAAATATCAGGACAAAAATATAAACCTGATTTGAGAGAGGGAAAAAATCTGGCAAGGTAACGGTAGAAAACTAGTAGTTGCATCATTACCGATTTCAAAAAGCAATTTGAAAAAGATACCGATATGTAGAAAAGAAAACCCGAGTGCAGAGCATGGAGCAGAAGACAGTAAGCAAAAAAATAGGGGACGTAGTAAAAGAAGTGGAGAAGATAGCATAAGTAGAACATTTGCGAGTGGCGTGTCCGTATATCTAGTACAGAAGCGGTGACTTCAGATTTCGCTTCTGTCTGCTGCGACGGAAAAGAAGAGGAGAGTCGCAAATTTAGTGTAGTTTGTACAGTCTTTCATCTGTAGTTTCTTTTTTTGGTGTTTTGGTTTTCCTCTCATATCTCGTTCATGCGCCCAGAATACTCGATACTAACGCACTAGTTGATGATATATAAAACTCGTGCTATGCCGAGCCGTGTTATCTCTAGACTCTTCGCTAATTCGTAGCAGATACTTTTGGAGGGCGAAATCTACCTCCCGGTAAACATCCCTGGCGGTCCGCCAAGGTGCTGGTGCTGTGGGCTCCTCAACGCCTCTGGCCCAGCGGCAAATGGCATCATCCCCTCGTGAAACGGAAATGGCGGAAATGCCTGTGGTGGCATTGGTGGTGGACCTCCTGGCCCAGGCGGTGGAAACGGTGGGAAGTTTGGCAAATTCGGGATGTTTGGGGGTGGTGGCATTCCGTGTTGACCAAACGGAAGCGGTGGCATATTGCCCAGGCCTGGACCAGGCCCGTAAAATGGAAGTGGAGGCATCGGCCCATTCACGTTCCCACCATTAGCGGGTCCCGGTGGACCGGCGGGTCCTCCTCGTGCGAAGAATCCTGGTGGCGGGCGTTGCTGGTTCGCATTAACACCGGGTGCAGCCTGATTTTGTGGGTGCTGCTGTGGGCCTGGAGCCCAGTTGCCGGGCATCGGTCCGTTCTCTCCCATCCCCGGTATTCCCATAGGTGGGCCCTGCTCGTTCTGCGGTGGTGGGGGTGGTTGAGGGGGGCCTTGTGGGCCGCGCTGTTCCAGTCTAGGTGGTGCGTTTGGAGCAAAGTTCCTATGCGGGATATCTCCCACTGCTGCTGCGGCGGCCATCTGTTGAATTTGTTGCTCAAGGTGCAATCGTCGTTGTTGCTCGTTACGCAGAAGCTCCAAGTGGCGTGGGTCCATGCTTCGCTGCTGCGGTTGAGGTTGCTGTTGCTGTGGTTGCGACTGCTGCTGTTGCTCGTTTAGATAGGCCTTCTGAGCTTCGATTTGAGCATTTCGTTGCTCAATGCCCGGTGGAGGACGGATGTCCATCCCGGGGAAGGCGCGGTGGTGAGATTCCAAGATCTGGGAAGGACTGCGAACATGTTGATGTGGCTCGTGATAAATATTTTTATGGAGGCCGGGCGGTCCCTCGTTTAGTGGACGGCCAACAGCTCGGATCGCCGGATCATTCAGTTGTCCAGCAATGCCGTTCTTGTTACCACGTTGATGGACAGGTGGGCTGTGGGAAACAGGTGGGGCGTTTGGGGTTTGGTATTCCTGTAGGAAAGGTGGTGGTGGTGGCGGCCCTTGTGGAGTCGGCATGTCCGAATGACGCAATAGTTTCAAGATGGTTTCGTTGCCGGTACTAGATCCACTGGTCTGTAGAGAAGGGAGAGGAGATGGCCCTCCCTGGTGTTGCTGCCTGTTCATTCCAATATGAGCTTGCTGCTGTGGTGGTGGACCTGGTAGGTTGTTGGATGGGTGGCTAGCCGGTGGAGTCGGGTGGGTATGCGAAACGGGAGTGCCTTGCTGTGACGGCGCTCCCAGAATGGACAGGAAAGCATTTTGTGCTTCTGCATTTGGAGGTGATGATAGCCGGGCTCGACCAAGCATCTGTAGTATATTGTTGAAACCTTCGCGATCTTCCTTTGTCGCCTCACTGTGCTTGTCTTTAGGTCCGGATTGCTGTTGCTGTTGAAGATTACCCGCTTGGTTGATTGGAATATTGATCTGTTGGCTGGCGGCAGCCATGAGTTGCTGATACTGCTGGTATTGCGAGATGGGATTTGCTTGTGGTTGCTGGACTTGTGCCTGCAGCTGCTTCTGCAAAGCTTGGTGCTGTTGAAGGAGTTGCTGGCCCTGTTGAGCCTGCAGCTGAGCAAGCTGTTCTTTGCTTCCATTCTGTATAGGAATGGCTTGCAGTTCCGATTGTGGCATCTGGTCTTGAACGGGTGCATTGAAAAAGTTGCGGAATCGAGACGATCGTTCAACAGCTGGAGTCTTTTCTCCAGAGGCTACTGGCACTGGCAACTTGGCGCCGCCGTCGCTAGCAGTAGTTTTGGATGCAAGACTTGTAGAAGAGGTATTCCATCCCCAAAATCTATCTACTCCATTCTCTGCGATCGATGGCGTAGGGGCTATTAACTCTGTCAGCTTAAAACGGCATTTCATAGTTCGCAAAATGATAAGTGGTCTTACGCTCTTCAACAGAATCGACATGAGCCTCCTCCAATGCTGTTGCACGCTTCTCGGCCTTTGATTTAAATACAATCTCCTCGTCCTTCGGATCCTTCGAGGTGGGTTTGTCGTCAGATGCCGATGGCTGCGGTTCTGTTTGCTGTGGTTGATTTCTCGCCTTCATGGCGGCCTTCCAGCGCTGGAAATCTTCCGTGGAGTGCGCCTTGAACTCCTTCCCGTCGTTTCCAGGCATAGCGTCCATCCATTCGGGCTCCTTTTCTGTCTTGTCGAATCCGCGTCCAAAGCTCTTCGAGTCGCCAAACGTCTCAAGATCTCGATCTCGGTCCCGATACTCGCGGTCCCGTTCCCGGTCGTGACGGCCGCCGTTCCTGAACTCTCGTTCCGCAGCACGTTGCTCACGTTGCTCACGGAATTCTCGTTCTCGGACGGCGTTCCTTGCAGCACGCTCCTCATCCGTTAGGAACCAGCTGGCTTCGTCGCGGCCCTTGCCTTCTCTGCGTTTATTGTGGTCTCTATCTTTCCAACCGCCGCCACCGCCACCGTCTCGCCTATCTCGATCTCCCCCATCTCTATCGCGATCGTTTCTGTCCTTAGAAAAGGGTTCATATCTGTTGATTCGGCCGTCCTTCCCATCTCGTTCACGATCCCTGTCACCGTTCTTCCCGTGCTCCCTTCGGAATTTTTCACCATCATCGGTGTGTCCAAACGACCTCCGCGGCTGCCTACTGACTGTATTCCAACCGCCACCTTCATCACCGTCCTTGCCCCCGATTCTTTTATTGCCAAACTTGTTGTCGCCGTCACGGTCACCACGGCGGTTGTCATCTCCACGTCCGAACCCCCGATCATTTCGATCGTTCCTGTCGGTTCTCCCACCTCCATCCTTTTGCAAACCGAAGCGGTTGAATGAAAATCGGTCGATTCGGGGCCCATTGGAGCCTTTATCGTCATCGTTGCTATGATGGTTCGAAAAATGGGGGAATCGTGAATGGCTGGTTTCGGACGCTGCAGTCGATGTTGAAACTGGAGTGTCGGAGTCGAGACCAAAGGACTTGCGGGTGTGGGAAGAGGCGGATGCGAACGACATTTTGGGTGGGCCGAGTATGATGTCTTCTGTAGATCACATCCCGTTAGCCGCTGCTTCCCTCAATGATCGGAGGATGGAGTAAAATAAGGTAGTTACCTGAACCTCGAGAAACATGGCCAAAACCAGGTCTGCGATTTGTTAGCAATCTATTCAATATCAAGGCGAAGATGGTTGTTCAATACAACAATCGTTTGGGGGTTTTTTATATTTCTATTTGTGGCTGAGCGCTTCCGGCACGGTCGTGCACGGAGAGCGGCAGGATGGTTTCGGAGGAACTACCTTTCTTTATCATCTGCGGCGGCTTCTTCGCCGGGCTTCCGAGGGGCAGGTGTCGGTCGTGTGGGCAGGGGCGAGCTAGATTCAACCGCCGGCAGTCAGCATGTGCACCTCGACGGAATACGGTAGCAGTTGCAGATAGTTTTGTCCCATCGTTAAAAGGAACATTGGGAGTAGGTATCTGCATGATAAGGAGGTGCATGGTATATTGCGTACCCCATCCATTCTTCCAACGGAGGTAACGAGTCCGGTTTCTCTACCAGAGGTGAGTTCGCGATGAGGAGCAGATCCTCGATGGTGTACCTTGGACCCATGGCGGGTCAATTGGGGGATAAGTTGAAAAGGAGATGTCTAGAGAAGTTTGGGTTTTAGTTGTCGACGGCCACGGTCAATGGTGGACGAGGGTGGTAAGACGAGGATAGGTGGTGAGAGCTAGTTGCGAGTGCGATGCTGAATGATTGATGCTGCTGCTGCGGGTGATGGATGGCTTGCTTGCTGTGCTTTGCTTTGCTTGCTTGCTTGCCTGCTTGCTTGCTTGTTGCCGGGTGGGCCCCAGCGGGGGAGACGGGGATGGATGGATGGATAGATGGATGAATGGAGGGGAGCGAGGAGTGGACGCGAAGAGCCGTCCGGGAGGACGGGTGGGTACTTTCGCGAGCGAGCGGGATATCGATGCGGTGCAACGTGATGCTTTGGAAAATCTGCTGATGCTGTTTCACGATGGGGATAACAAGTGGTTGAAGAAAGGGTTATGATGCTTTGATAGTCGGTGATTCGGGGGGTTTTGGGGCTNTGCTTTGGTTGCTTGGCCGGTTGGCCCAGCGAGGGCGGCTGGAGGCGAGGGGGGCGGTTATAGGTGTGGTGAGAGAGTGCGTGAGAGAGCGAGGTTGGCAAGGTTGGGCTGATTGGATTCGAAAGGGTGAGAGGACCAGAGCGGGAAGCTGGATGGAATGGATATAATACGATCGGTAGGATAGCGGATGGTGAGTGTCGCCAGGACGAGAGCTGAGGTTGATGAAGTTGAAGTGAGATGGTTGGTGATGGTGGAGAGCGGATGTTGGAGAGGTGTTGGAGAGAGGTTGATGCTGAAAAGTGTGTTTTGCGAGCAAACGGAGCTGAAAGGAGAACGCCGGCCTGAGAATCCCGCACCAACATGACAGGGCGACCCGACCTGGTCGACGGGACTAAACTGGATTCAATTCTTCGACTGTCTTCTACGAGCGATAGCCACAGGTCTGCCCGGGCCAATCAAGCAGCGGCTGCAGCCTGTGCTAAGCCTTGGCCAATGGGCTTCCAAGACCGTCTACCGGGACTGCCTATCGAGTTGTGACTGTATGTGCGGTATATGTGTCTGTGCATGCGTACTTACGTATACGTAGGTGGATGCGTCAGAGAAATGATGATAGTGATAACAGTAGCAGTGATAGCAGCAGCAGCAGTAGTAAGTATCGCAGGGGAAACGAAAGGAAAAAAAAAAAGACACTGGGTATTGAGCTGTGATATACAAGTAATACGATACGATATTAAGAAAAAGCTAGTAATTGCCCTGCTCCCACGCCCGTTCAATCACCCGCCGCTCCGCCGTCCCCACGCCCTCTCCATCCCGCAGCGCCAGCTCGAAGAAGTGGTTCGCCGCAAATTTCTCCCCATCTCCCATCCACTCGAGCTGTCCGTCCCTCACCGCCGTCAGCGAATACATGAAAGGACTGACCACTACCACTTTACTCCCAATCGCGCAGCTCGTCGCCCGGTTCCACCCTTTGCCTAGCTTGCTCCCTCCTCCACTACTTCCTTTCCCCTCCCCTCCGTTGATCTGGAAGTCCAATCCTCCCCCGATAACCAGTTGAGCGAACACCGGACCGCCCTCCGTCGTCACCACTCCCTCTGGTATCGTCTTGAAACGTATAAAGTTCACCAGACTCCCAGAATGGGAAATCTCCTTCGTCCGACAGCTGGCCGGTTGGTCGTCTAGCCGGAAATTGTAAATGTCAACTCTACTCGCACCCCTCCTTAACCCCGCCGTAAGAATCTCTAGTGGTAGCTTTGCCCAGAATCCCGGCATCGACGGGTGCTCCTCCCCGCCTGCGCCGCCCCACCCGAGAATCTGCATGTTCACCTCAAGGTAACGTGTCGGCGCGATGGTCGTCACAGCGTCAAGGAGATGCTTGGCGCTACAGTGTAGGGCAGGAACGGACAAACGAACATAACTAAATCTCAGATGACGACAGTTGGCCAGCGCCTTGAGCACTATGTTGAACTTGTTGATGCTTCGATGGTGGTTGTGGGTGGCGAACGGGACAGGGTATGGCAGGTATATAGAGTGACGGGGCACACCGGGCATCCGCTCCATTGCCTGACGGTTCCACAACAGAAAGATGAGCGCGGTAAGGTTCGGCTGGAATCCCTGTATACGGGCGACCATCTTGCCGGACTTCTTCTCTTGGCCAAAGATGTTGAGGGTGAATATGCCTGCGAGCACGCTGATGGGCATCCAAGCAGCGGCAGTTTCGAAGGTGCAGACGGAGCGATAGTGGGCATCGCGGCAGGGGATAGTGCGATGCTCGACGGGGATCTCGGGCGTCTCGCGGCAGATACGGCGCACGATGGAGAGAAAGGCCGGGGATACGGCGGCCAGGTTGTGCAGAGTCTGGACGTGGATGGCCGATTCGTGCTGGCGGTACTCGTCAAAAGCGGGCGTTATAGCCCAGAATATGATCTCTGTGAAAAGCCGGTTGCAATCGCATACGTCAACCACATATTCCCTCAAAAGCATGCAAACGTACATAGCAACAGAGCAACATGTCCAATGTGGACTAGTTGGGAGGGTCCCCTTTTTATGATTTATAACTTGTATTTTTTGTATTTACTTAACTGGGGAGTAAAAAAAAACACACCTGTGATCAGCTCATACGGCAGATAGGGAATCTGCTCTGGCGGATTGGCAAAGACCGGCACATCCTCGTACAGCGGCGGGCCAGACGCCTGCTGCGCGGCTTCGTGCAGCGTCCCAGCAGGGGCGCCGTTCGCAGCGGCGCCATTCCTAGCAGCAGTGGCAGCTGAAGAAGGGCCGCCGTTGCCGTTGGACGAAGAGGAGGAAGAATTGGAAGAAAACTGGCCGCCGCCGGGCAAGGAGATAGAAAGTCGCTTGGCGAAGCGCTGCTTCAAGGATCTTAAACCCATGCCTGTTTCTGTTGCTGTTGCTCCTGCTGCTGCTGGTGCTGCTGGTGCTGATGTTCGAATTCCTGCTCCGGATGCATACGAGCTGATGTTATAGGCTGAGCGGAGAGCGGAAGCATCGATTGAGAAAAGTCAGAGAGAACAGGCTGCTGCCAGACCAGCCGGGGAGATCTCGAGCGGGTGAGCGACGGAGGATGTAGCAGAAAGAACCTCCTGAAGCATGAAGTTTTTTTGGGGGTGGGAAGCCCAGGCCAGCCGTAACGTTCTTTTTCTCTTTCTCGCGGGGGGGAGGGACGGTTTGCGTGAAGAAGAGGTTGTCTCACAGAGCAAGCAACTGCAGGGAGCTTGGCAGCGCTAGTGTTCGAGGGCGTCCGGCGTGGAGCACAGTTTCTCGGTCTCGTATCCCGTGGGCGATACATGGAAGCATATTTGAGAGAGAGCGAGGGCTTGCCTGCTATACGAGAGGGGCCACGACGAGCGGGCGTGCATGTGCATGCAGGTATCTCTTGCAGCTTGAGGCGTTTTAAAACCGTCGACGACGACGATGACCGGGGGGATGGCGATGTGAGAGAAGGATGAATTGAAGGTTTTAAATTAAACTGGCAATTGATGGCGATGATTGAAAGGGAAGAAGATGCAGCTGGAAGCAGGAGCAGGAGCAGGAGCGTGCAGTGCCTGCAGCAAAGCAAGCAAAGCACGCGGAGAGCACGCAGAGCACGCAGAGCACGCAGAGCACGCAGAGCACGCAGAGCACGCAGACTGGCCACGCCCAAATGCACGGCGACAGGCACCCGACCGATGCCATCGCCATCGCCCATCGACATCTTTTCTTCTATCTCTCCCCACGCTACGCTACTCTATTCCGTTACTCCGTTCGGTGCCTGACTCTACCCGGCTCCACCGCCCGATACGATGCGATAACGATGCTGCCTGCTGAGTGATGGCGAGGTCAGCGGGTTAGCTAAGCAGGCGGCCTGAAATTGCGGGCTGAGATGAGGCTGGCGGGCTTAACAACACTCCGCCAAATGCCCAAACCAGCCCCCCTTTCACACTCCCCCAACTCTCCTTCGCCCACTCGCTCGCTCTTCCTCCTTCTTCCGTCATCGCCATCTCCAGCATCTCCAGCATCACCGCCGGGAAAGACTGACTGACCGACCGTCCGACGTCCAGTCTGTTACTGCTGCCGCTACTACGAACTTCTATTCTGCCTCCCTCTTCGTTCTGCATGCGGAAAGCCATAGCGTGTCGTGCCTAACTAGCCCCGTGTGTCCCGTCCCCTCTCACCAAACAGCCAAAACCCAGTCGAAACATCCAGCCAAAGAAACCACCCAAACCAAACCAAATCAAACCAAACCAAACCAAAATAATAAATAAAACATCATTGCATCATCATCACCGGTTCCAACCGTCCTCACTTCAATTCCAGGAATAAAATTCCCCGGTTTCCATATTAAACCTCGCCTGTCCACTCCCCTCCGACACATCCGATATCTCGCCTCCTGTTTGTTCTCCATCGCCACCCCTTCGCTTCCCGAGCGCGAGCGTCGTTCGACCGGCTCCGCATCCACTCACCATGCCGGAGCAATCCGAGTCTACCGTTCCCTCGGAACCACCACAGCTTCCTCCCCTCGCCAGCGCTAGCCCCATAGAAGCTCCCGCCGCGCCGACTACTTCATCCTCTCCTCCCTCTCCGTCTCCCGCTCCCGCTGCTCCTATTCCATCGTCCGCTTCGCCTTCTTCGCCAAGACCTTCGCTTCCACCACCCATAGACACCACCGCTACCACTGCCGCCATCGCCGCTTCATCTCCTTCCATAGTCGCCACCACCCCGGCGGCAATGGAGTCCGCTATGCGTTTCGACGAAGAAGAGGTTCGGCGGAGTATACATCGCGACAGCATGAGCAACGCCATTGCCACTGCCGATACCACAAATGCCACAGCCCCTGCGGGAACAACAGCACCAGTAGCCGAGGAACCAATGGAAGACGAAACAGGAATCGTTGTCACGCTCCTGATATTGTCTGGTGATCGATCGACATTTTCCCTGAACCCGAGTTACCTAGCGCGACACAACGTTACCCACGCGGATCCCATGCAGATGACGGTGTACAATCTCAAGGAGTGCATTTGGAGAGACTGGAAAGAAGGTTGGTCAACTAATCACTCAACAGATAACTGGGGAGGAAAGGATAATCGCTGACATGTCTCTCGATGGGGCGTTATATAGATGAACTAAACATTGCACAACCGGGTAGCCCACACCTCATCCGACTAATCCTCCTAGGAAGACTGCTAGAAGACAAGAGCTTGTTGAAGGGTATGTCATGTATCCCAGTTTAAAATTTTTCTTCAAAAAAAAAAAATTTGTGGGGGGGAAGAATTATCCGCTGATATAGAACGCCTTACTATAATATAGACTGCCGGTTAAATGCAGAAAACCCGAATGTCGTGCATCTCAGTTTGCGCCCAGCCGACGTGGGTGAAGACGAGGTGACCAGCAAAAGCGGCAAGTTCCCGGCCTTCAACAGCGGTGGAAACCGGACGGGCGAGCGGGCGAGTCCTGGCTGTCGCTGCGTTATACTATGACCAGCTCCACCTCTTCCTCCCCATATGCCGCCTCCACATTTCGATCACCTTATCAACGTGGTGAATTTTATCGTTCTAGACCTCCTCTCCAAGCTGTGGATTGAAGCAACGCCATACTATCACCATACCATAATCATCAGAGTCGTTTTATAATATCTTTGTCAGGTTGAAGCGCGGATCGGAAACCCCGTTTGGGAAACAGTCGACGGTCCCACCACGCTTTATCTGATTTCTTTCTGTGCTAGCATTCACTTTATCATCTACTCACTCAACCTCAGATTTCCAGTTCTGTATAGCTGTCTCCTTTGTCCCGCGTCGGTTTCATATATTGCATGCATGCATCTTTTTTTTTTTCCCCTCGAATTCCCACGAGTTCCTTTATATTTACCTTTACAGCGCAAGACGGTGGGTATCACAGCACGTTAGTATACACATATTTCTTCATCTCATCTTGCTCATTTTTTAGTTTCGTTTCAATTCCCTTTTCTTCCCTTCCTCTGTTGGCTGTCGCAGTAGATGAGATGCCGTTAGCCCCGCCGGGGTGCCTCATTGTTTTGTTTGTCCTTTTTTCTTCATTTTACCAGGCGCTCTATATTTCGGTGTCGTCGCGGGTGTACGTAAGTACAGTAAGTATCTCCAGTATCTGAGCATGTATTTATACAGCGGGTGTCCTCCGGGGAGAGTTCTCTAATACACAGGCACCGGGCGGACGGGCTGGGAACAATACGAAGGGAAGGAAAGAGAAGGAAGGAGAGTGTAGCGAATAGCAAATACCAGCCGAGTCAAACCACCGCGGTCCCCGTAAACATCACTTCCATCCGATTCGCCAGGGCCCAATTCGGTGCCTGGCAGCTGAAACAAAAAGCCATCTCGTCAAGGTTCTTTCTTTCATGCTGCTGCTGCTGCGCCGTCAACATACATTAGACACATTTAGATATGGTGCCTGAAATCGTGAGATTATGTAATACACCAACATTCACTGCACGCTCCAACTCCAGCTACATCTCCACCTCTCTCCCACTTCCCTCTTTCTTCTCTCTTCCTCTCCCACTCTCCCTCTCCCTCTTCATCCTTACGCCTTAGTTCTTGTTCTATCGATTTTTTATCCTTAAGTTTCTGCACTTCATCGTCGTATACCAAACCGTCCATCGTCGTAGCCTCGCTTCCAGATTCCTAGGACATGCAAGCTAGAAAGAAGCTTAGGCCGTCCGTGCCTATCGGCCCGCGTGGTCCCCAAAATGGACGCAGTGGTGGCATGCCCATCGAAACACCCACGCCCCAGCGATCTTCCACTGTCGCCAGGCCAGTACTCAGTCAAACTGCCACGCCGTCATCCTCAGCTCGGATATTCACACCGACTCCATCTGTTAGAGCTAGGCCAGAGTCAGTGGCGGAATCTTCCAGGGCTGCAGCTGCTCGGCCACCACAACAGCAACAACGCGCAGGAATAAGCTTCTTCGCAAACGGAAACGCAGCAGAGTCCTCTCAAAGGTCTACCACTGGACAGAAACGATTTCCCACCAGTGGTAGCGGTAGCGGTGGAAAAGGGAAAAGTAGTGCAGGCCTTGGGAAGACTGCCACGAAAAGACATGGCAAACTCCTACGTGACAATATTCAGGGCATTAGTAAGTCTGACTGTTCTACACATTATTACTGATTTATTCGCGTCTTTGAAATACGGCTCTTCGTATTACACACCATATCGTGAGTTAAAATGCTAACATACATCCAAACATCTAGCGAAAGGCTCCATCCGGTACTAATTTACCCCCATCGCAATTTGCATTTGAGATTTATGTGATTCATTTCTAACAAAATCGCTTGTGACAGTCGTCTTGCCCGCCGCGGCGGCGTCAAGCGCATTTCCGCTGGCATCTACGATGATATTCGGGGTGCCTTGAAGCAGCGTCTGGAGAGAATTATACGAGACGCCGTCACGTTTTGCGAGCATAGTAACCGCAAGACCGTCACGGTCACAGATGTTCGTTTAAATATCCATCCCTCGTCTGGCCATTTGCATCGCCAGATGGGTAAGATAAGGTCCATATCAGCTAACTGCTTGGTCTCTAACGTGCAGGTCATATTTTCCCTCAAACGTGTAAGTCTCCCCCATTTCTAGCATCATATCCATTGACACATTTTAAACATGGACGGCCTATTGACGGTTGCGAACACAGATCGGAACTCCCATCTACGGATTCGACAAGGATACCTACGACGACAAGCGAAAGAAGTCACGTATCATTGTTGCTCGCAGGTAACGAGGAATCGACCACCACCCTCTTTTCCTTTTTCATGCCCCTTGTCCCTTGTCCCTTGGTGCAACCATCTACCCTTTTTTTGCGTTACAAGCGAATGCCTTCTCTTTCCACTTTCCTCCCCATCTTTGTAGTGTATAGAAAATACAGATGGGAGAAGAAAAAAAATAGTAACCACACCGTCCACATCCCGCTATCTCCTGCGATTGCTCTTCTGCCATCTTTTTCTCTCCATGCTTTAAGTTCCGCTCTCTTCCACGTCTCGCGAGCCGGCGTTCAGGCAATAATGTTTTTCTGCCTTCTCTTTCCGCAGCATTCAGTTTCAATTCTCGTTTATTCCCGGGCATTAGTTCTTTCCCAGCTACTCCAATCGAAACTGCGACATCCATCGGTGCATGGATTCGGATCATTTAAATGTATACTACTATCGACTTGGCCTGCGGTTCGTCTGTGTGCATGGTGGCCCTCACAAATATATCTTATTCACCCATCGATCTGTAGATGACCCAGCACAGCAAAGCACAGCACTCAATTATATACCCATACACCTACTTTGTCGTGGAGTTTTAACGCTCATGTTCACCTTATATCATCCGTCCTACTCGTACAATTCGCAACTTTGTTCTGTTTTATTTTATTGTTGCATAAAAGGTTCCTCTATATAATACATATTTCCCGAATCGAATCGAAGATGAGTGAAATGCATGCATACAGCGCTGCCGTTCGCGCTATAGCGATACATCTACAATTGAGTAATAATATTGTAAAATAAAAAGACCAAAAAGGTAATAATAATAACGCAAAAAGAATCACACCATCTCAGAAAACTACCTACTTGGGTAGCTAAGCCACAAATATATTACCTAATTACACGTGGATATCGATAGTATCTGCGCAGCTGCGGTCATAGATACATAGACCCACGTCTAAAATCAGCATAAGCACACCGTGTCAGAATTGTGCCAGACTAGGAAACCACAAGCAGAAAATAGAACAAGGGGATCATTTGAATTCATTCATCAGACGTCGAATCGTTAAAAGAAGGAAAGCCATGAACAATAATTCCACTTTTTTTCGATATCAAGACAAACATATCTTTTAGGTTCGTTCTCCATTCTCCGGGAAGCAAAAAAAAAAAAAACACAAATTGCAAATAAAATCCAGTAGAAAGAGGTCCCAAGGTTGCAGAAGAAATCGCTCGTTCCTTTTCACCTTGCATAAAACAAATATGTATATCGAACGAAACACCGTGTGCCAAGTAGCTGAAAATGGGTAAGAAGCACCTTCAAAAGAATCAGAAGTATCCACGGAGTAACATTTGGGGAGAAAATAGAAAAGACATGACAATTGCATACTTAAAGGATCCTATAGGGTAAAAAACCAAAAGGTAATAGCCATCCACGAAAAGGGCATGCAGAGGCGATAAATATCGAAAAGACAGACAAAGAAGCTTCTTAGTCGAAATCCAATGGTAGACTCCCTCAATTTCAGAGACAATCTGAACCGTTCCAAGCAAGCAGAATAGAACAGGAGTGGAGTTCGGGAGATAATAAACTGCGAAGGAAAGGTCAGAGAGGAATGGTGAATATAAAATTTGTCCAACAAAATTCGGTGAGGCGGATTTGAAAAGCGTCTCTTTGTTGAAATAATAACCGCGCAAAGCTATCAGAGATCGAGAATATCAAAGCCTTAGAGTCAGATGTTGTGCCTTAGAACGCACAAAACTGCGCCTCGATCAAATAGGGGTAGTAATATAAACAAGACTAAAGTTTGTTGACATGGAAAATGCGGTGATATCGCCAATTACCGAATGGTGCGATTGAGTTCCCGGCGGAATATGGGGGACGAGAAATTGAGCAGAGGGATAGTGTTAAGGTCGACAGGTGGGAAGTTCGGATAGGTGGCCACAGAGTATTCCGAGTAAGCAGTAGCAGGTGTACCTTCGCGATTGGTTTGAGGCGCGGTATGATCTGAGCGTCTATCAAATTCGAAGGAGACGGTTGAAGACTTTGAGCTAGCAGAAAGCGGGCTATCCGGTGGCTCAAATTGTTCCTCCGCAGTCGCAGAGGCGATTGGAGAAGCAGGTACAGATGAATCGTCGACCTCCGACCCTATGCCGTCTTCGCCAGTATCCGTAAGATCTTCCGATTCGGAGCCACTTGAATCTCCACTACTTAAGGATTCCGTAGAACAACCTCTCTCTTCGGAACTAGGATAGTACGATTCGTCCAATTCGGAGGCCTCAGTGGTGTTAACTTCGGAATGCGCTGGTGGTGATTTCGCGCAAGGGACTAGGACTGGAGGAGTGTATAGCACGCCGGGATTCGAGAAATCTTCTCCTACCTTAGGTGATTGGAGACCAGAAAAATAATTGAAGGGGTCAAAGGTTTGTTCTTGCTGAGCAGTCACACTTTCT
Source organism: Drechslerella coelobrocha (assembly GCA_036971555.1). Taxonomy (NCBI): domain Eukaryota; kingdom Fungi; phylum Ascomycota; class Orbiliomycetes; order Orbiliales; family Orbiliaceae; genus Drechslerella; species Drechslerella coelobrocha. The sequence goes on from JAJTUH010000001.1 coordinate 1,848,055, forward strand.
TCATCTTGCACATGGCCCAACTCTAGCTCATCTCTCCTCGCGCGCTTGGTCGGGTAATCGAAGTATTCGTCACTAAATTGCCAAGGACGTTTAAAGCCACTGGGGACAAGTTGTGGTTGCTGATAATAAGGCAAGCCTTGCCGCCACTCAGCAACGTAAGGATCTCGACCGTGGTAGACAGGCTCCAATGTAAGGGAATTGTCGACAAGCATGTAATTAACTTGTTCTTCCACAGTGCTCTCAATGTCAGCGGTAAATGCCGGATTGCCCGGGACGGCCACTAGCAGGCTAGAATGTGTCTCGATGTGCTCCTCCACAAGAGTAGTATTATGCTCGGCGTTGATGGAGTTAGCGGAGAACGAGTGATCTGAAGCGTCTCCTGGGCTAATCTCGTTATCAGAGCGATTGCCGTCTTCATCTTGACGGACATCTTCAATATTGTGAACTGCAGACAAAGGATTTCCACTAACGGCAGCCAAAAGTTCGTTGTACCGATCATCTGAAGTCTCAGATGCTAGCTGATTGTCATCTGCATTTGGTGGTCCCCGCAAAATAATGCCTGCTCTCAATCTACTTGAAACAGTTAAAAAGTTGTCACCTTGTTCAAGTGAGTGCTCAAAAGTTTGGGTGCCTTGATGACCGGTTGGAGTCGACGCATTGTTGTCGAGGAAGTATGAACTAGTAATGTGGGTGTTGGACACGCAAGGGCCCTGCGATACAGATCCAGTTGTCGGCGGCGTCCATTCTGTTTGGTCATATACGGCATGGTGCATAGGTTGATTAGTCGGTGTGATAGGTACAAGAGATGGAGTCTCTTGAATGGATTCGGAGTAAACGATGCTCTCGAGGCCAAGGCATCGACGCTTGGGTGTACAAGTAGGCGGGGGGGTAGGATTCGAGACGTGTTGTGGAACAAGCGATTCAGCACTTCGCATTTCCTAAGCCACGGTGCTGGGTTCTACAGGTGCAGGGGGTTGATTCATATCGCCCAGCCCTGTTAGCTCATCGTTGCATTCTTTCAGAAGCCTCTCGATTTCTTCTTTTTCTTTATCGATCCTTTCTCTTTCCTTTTGTATACGATCCATCTCAGATTCAGCCAGCCGCTTGCGGGTCATCAGCTGTTGGCGTTTTACCGTTGGGTCAGCAGACATTTGGAGAAGCTGCGGCTCCATTGGGACGGCAGGCTGGTTGAGAATCGAGCTAATGCTCTGTAGGCGAGGCCCGGAAGCTTCAATTGGCTCAGGCGAAGTCTGTGATCCGTTGCTCAGCGATCTCTTTCGCCCACTTGGTGGAGTCGTCGGTTGCAAAGGAGAGAGTCGAAGGTCCTCTGGTTGATTGTTGTTCATTGGTGGCAAGGTTGTACCCATTGTCCGATAATTTGTAAAATCCTGAGGGGCGTAACGCCCAGAGTTGACCATACTTGCATCTGGACCAATCATCGCGGCTCTGTAATTTGGTTGGGTCGGCCGTGAAGGATCTTCGGTATCAGACATACGTGTATCCTCGTCCCGGTGTGTCAGATACGATTGAGGTTGAGGGGAGGCATGTGGCGATTGGTATTCACTTGGAAGTAATTGTCGCTGCGGCAGCGGATAATCTGGCCGTGCGAGTGGGTGACGCATCATGGGAGGCGGATAATTCGCAGGTGGGACAACACGCTTCCGCCGTTTGATAACGGTCTTCTTCATGGTAACTGGACGATGAACACCATGTAGCTTGTGATAGAGACCTGCATTATGATCGATTAGATTCTGCAAATAGTTTTTAAAGACGACCTTTTTGCTAGGATGCGCAGAGAACGGATTCATATTGGGCAAAATGGAGCTCATTGAAATTTTTTGTGAAGCAGATTGAGTAGCAAGAGAAACTGATTTGAGACGAGCAAGCTTCAAGCGGAGAAGGGGGAATATTAATAAGAACAAAGATACTTACCACATGCGTTACATATTGTATGCCCCGATTCATCCCTTCTCCAAAGCGGAGTTATTGTCGTGCCACAGTTCTGACAGGCCGGGACAGCTGTTGTAGTTTGGCCAGTTGGATCCATCCTGGGGTCAGCTACTGGAGGCCCATTGTGCAGTCGAGTAACATCCCCATTATGTGAGTTACTAACGCCAAATCCGCCATTGGTCGGGGGGTCTGGAGGCGCATCGATTGGGACGGCGTTTGTGCCGTTGGCAGCCACGACAAACTTGGCGGCTTTGGAGACTCTGTTGTTGTATGCTGGGCAGCCATCACACCCATCCTGACCGCCAGTTCCATTGCATTTCCCGCCTCCAGGACATGTCCCGGCTACCAAATGGCTGTCTGCAACATAATGTGCGCCGGCATGGGTGTTTCCCTGTGCCTGACCAGCAGGGATTGGAATGGGGCCTTCGCCACCAATTGACACGGAATTCGGCGGTCTTTTCAGGGTGCTTGGCCTTGCAGCGTTTCTGGCCTTTAGGTAGAGTCCACATGCATTACATATGGTTAAACCGTTGGGCGCCCGACGCCATAACGGTGTTCTTGTCGTTCCACAGTTGCTGTCGCAAAATGTCCCAAATTAGTATACGAATCGCTCGAAGGGATATAATGGGAAAAGCTTACGAGCAAACCTGGCCTTTAGACTGTGGCACAGTCGCAGATGCCATGGCGCTTTCATGCGCCGCACTTGCAAGCTGTTCTAAGTTCTGAGGGTCTTCGTAATTAAACCCTTGTCCTGGCGAGCTGTGGGTGTCGCTGGCGCTTTCATCTCGGCGTTCAACATAGCTCTCATCGGCTTGCCTATCGGGGATCCGGTTGTCGGGTGAGCGGGACAAGTCATCTTGCATGTTGGTTGGGTTTTCGCTCGTGACTTCCTCCATGAGCGTGTCGAGGTTGGGATCTATTGGATGTTCGGGAACGTTATTTCTGTGGGAATGCTCTTCTATCGGGTGTATCGCCTTGGATAGGGCTGCCTCGATTGGCTGTTCTGCCGGATCCGTAGCTGTTGACTGTCGTGTTTCCGGAGTCGATATGTAGGGTGATGGGGAACGGCGATCGACATTTGGTTCGGGATTCGCCATTGTTTTATCTACTGCTCCAAACCCAGGCATTAAAGCCTGAGCGGTCCCCTTTTCTTCAATTTTGGTAATTGGAGATATTTTCTTCGATGACCGTCCAAAAGTGGTGTAGTGCAAATTTCGGTGCGGTTGTCTTCGTGTGTCCGGGTTTAAGCTGCCTCGCGGAAAGGGCGGCGTCTCCGGGTACGTGTGCTGCCTTGCGCAGGAAAGCTCGAGCGGCGGCGAGCTGGTCAAGCGACAGTTTTATTTTTTACAAGTCGTTGGTGCCGAGCGGCACAGAGCAAGGCGAATGTTCGGACAGGTCGAGGTAAATAGCAGCCAAGAGCGCGAAGTTGGCGAATCAGACGCAAGTGAATCCGGACAATGGATTGACGGACGGCACGGCCTGAAGCAATTTCCCGTGGCTGCAGGATGTCAAACTCAACAGCACGGGACCAAGAACGGTGTGATCAGATAAGATTCTGGATGAGAGGTGCAGAGGTGTTAGAATCCGCAATCCTTCGGAGCTATGTTGTGATGGCTGTTGGTCCGGCTCGTCTGCCTTGAGGAATGCAATGGTGAAGGGCAGCAATGTCGATGATAGACTCAAGGGGATGGGCGAAAGGATCTTGGCGGTTGGTTCGGCGGTTGGGGTGTTGGTGGAGGATGTAACTGACGCTGGCGAGAAGGATGATGGGGACTGATTCGAGGGAGGAGGATTCGAAGCAGACTGGCGATGCCGAAGCTGATGTTGTTTGTGGTGGTTGATGTAGCGGTGGTGGTGGTGAGAAAGCGTGGGCGGAGGGAAGAAAGAAGGAAAGGTGCGACGCTGGTTGGCCGAACCGAGCTCTCAGCTGCGTCTGCTTGCTGCTGCTGCTGCTCCTCCTGCGCGTGTTCTGCACCACTCCAATCACTCAATTATAAATCAATCAGCTTCTGTGCTTTTTGCATGGACAACCAACAGGAAAACAACCTGCTCGAATTCCAGGCTTGACGATTGGCTCTACTCCTTCGCCACGAAAGAGGAATAATAATTCACAGGCAGGGGAAGCGAGGAAGAGAAAAAGGAAGAAACCCTCTGTTGGACGCTGAGCTTATGAAGAGGACGGCAAAGACAGTCCCGCCATCTCCTATGCATCGACCCAGATGGCAGACTCGAATGGTGCTGAATGTACAGACATGTACATGTATATGTACGTGCCTACATGGCTACATCTTATCACTGGACCTGAAAAGATGGTCTACCGGCCTCCCATGCTAGCTGACGAGGCGATGGAGGAGGAGACACACAAGAAGAGCCTGAATACAAATTCAAATTCAAATACGCATCCTCGGATATCGAAGATCCACTGGATTGAAAAGCTACCAAGTAGCGACCATTAGTTTCTCCCCAGGATGCATGCTCGATCCCAGCTAGCCATATCTATCTGGCCTGGGTCTGTACAGCTAGTAGGCTAGCGCTAACCTATTGGCTGGCAGGTAGGCCGGCCTCCCCGCGGATAGTCCGGTTCCAACAGACAACCGTCATCTGTTGGACCTGCTATTTATGCAGATGCAGATGCAAGACCGCCGTGAATTTTAAGTGACCATCTAGGCTCGATCCGTTGTCACTTTAATCAGATGTCAGGTGCAACCCCATCTCTGCTGATTCGCCTATCGACGTGTTCTCTCGAGTATTCGGAACATTTACTCACAGCGGGAGATGGAGAGTTACTTGACTGATCGATGGCGACGAAATCACACCGTTTCATTCAATGGACTGCCCGTGTCAATGGATATTCCCACCATCCGAGTGCCCGCGACGAAGCGAAGTTAAGCCGACTCCGCCGGTCTATCTAGACGTGTGCAACCATCATGTGCCCCACGCTGGGTTCATGGAGATCCATCAAGGTCTCAGCGAAGAATGCAATCGAAGCAATTTCCTTCCGTACCAGAAAAGAGGCCGCACAAACAGCAGATTGCGCATGAAGCTAACCCTAGCTTACGCATACCCGGCCCGAAAAGATACAGGCAACAAAGAAATTGCGAGAGGAAAAGGATCCGATTGATCGTGATAGATGCCGGCCAACTGGCCAGCACTGGGAAACCCTTTTTTGCTGTTAAAGAGCTCCACGTATTAATTATCCAGCAACTCCATTGGTGGACTCGATCGAGCCCTTCTCGATCTATCGTGCTAGCTACAGTAGTATCAGCCGTTCAGGAAGGCTGATTGCTAGATGGAGTAAACCCTTTCCTAGTCCAACAGAAAGTCCTCAAGGGTCCAAGAATAGACCTACTTCGTGCAATCCCATAAGCTATTATTCGTGTTACATGTGAAGGCTTATGTTCAGCTGCAAATTTGATGAAGAGAAGCACCGAATCAACAAACCAAGAAAAAAAGATCAAGCAGGGGGAATCGCATCAGATAATGCAGAATCTGATGCATCTGATAACCCGGCTTGGTGGCGGAGGCGACGAAATGAGCCTCAATGCAACTGAATTGTCTAATTTCCCCACACAACTTTACATGCAACAAACCCAAAATCCAACAACCCGCCAGAAATTTACTCTCGGATGATAGGAACATCCAACCGTTTCGTTTATCGAATCAAGCATTTCACAGAATGGGTCGTCTTGGTCGTTTTGGAAGGTGCGAAAACAAACAAAAAAGAGAGTTCCAATGTTTCCCAGGTTCCTCCAGTCCCAAAAATTAGAGGAAACAGAATAAATCACAGAGAGGGAAAACTGCCTAGGAAAAGAAAAACGGGGTTGCAGGGCTGACCAGAACCGAGCCAGCCCCATGTCGTCTTTTCCCAACCCAGCTTAGTCCTCCGTTAGCGACTGTCATCAGAATTCCGGCGGATATCATTGGTGCGCACGCCTTAGAACTGTCTCCACAATCTGCTGGCCCGCCGATGCTTGGCTATTACCTGCGGGCCAAGCACACCACTTGCTCACAAAATCCCTTGGCCCCCGATTATCAGATTTCGGCCTGCTTTCAGCCGAGGGACGCAAGTGTGATCTCCCATGCAGGCTATGCATGTATGCCTGCACTCACACGGGGTTCGTTTGTGGAGCTCCAGGCCAGGAAGCTCGAGAGAGTTGGAGAGATGATAAAGATTGTTGCACAAGATGCAACCCGTGATCCTGCAGCGGCAGGGCCAGGCGCATATGCGCTCAGATAACGAAGCATCGCCGAATTAGGGCCCATCTTGACCGATTTGCCAATCGCTGACATGATAAAATGTTGGTAATTGAAGACAATTGGGGTCTAGATCTTATTAATAACACTTGGATCCAGAAAGTCACCATCCCCATGTATCCTATCTTGGACGGCAATGTGGGTCTGATGTCTTTAGCATTGAGCAGGCAGTTGGTTCCCAGGCGCATCTGTAGAAATTATTAGCAGGGTCAACCCTCCGCTATTATATTGTGACAGCTATCGAACAAGATGGTTCTTCTGATTGATAAGCCGAGTCCTAAAACCAGCGAGCCCATAGCGGTCATTGTTCTACTGATGTTATATTATATGAACTAGACGTCGATTGTTGTTGGGGCTATTGACACTCGCAGAAATATTATTGTACTATAATTCGCGAAATATATGTCTTAATTAAAATATCTAGACAGATAAATCAAGAATATATACACTGAATTCACACATATCATACATCCTACTGCCTCAAATATACACAATCGCTCCCTAGATAACATAGGTGTAGCCTTCATCTTTATACTCATCTCTCCTCTTCCCCAAGAATACCTCGCACCGCCTCTTCCACCGCCCAAATTCCTGCCCCGTTCCTGGCACCTCCCGCTCAATCAACTCCACGCACGTCAATAGATTCTCTGCCATCCCATCTTCCGGCTCATCCCTTCCATGAAACTCCTCCCCAATATCCGCCAACAGCATCCGTAGTGTAAGAATAATGATATCAACACTAGCCTCCCGCGCCAGCAACTCGAAATACAATGCATACAGCGTCTTAGGCCTCTGTACTCCCTGCGTCGGTAACCACCGCCACAAACTCTTCACCCACTTCCACGCCTGCCAACGCGCTAGCGTCACAAACATCGTGACCAAGTGGCTCGGCAGCACTGTATACCGGTTCTCCGGCCGCGGTGGTGGGTACACCAATGACGTATGTAACAACCGATTCAGTTTATCCGACTCCATCGGCGGACTACGCATGTAACTACATTCCTGCGGCTCGAATCTAAAGGGGTCGTACCAGAGCTGGTAGAAATCCTTGTACAGATCTACGCGGTGGTCGAGCGCGCGACTGAACGGTTTATCCCGGTCGATAGGCCCGCTGCGAATGGTGGCGTTTCCAAGGGTGGCAATGTACTCCCCCGTGTCCCGCGGAGAGAGAGCTAGCCAGAGGCTCTCGAAGACTTCCGGGTCGTGACCGACTTCGATGCCAGCAATGTCCATGTGTCGGAGGATGTATTGGGACATCATACTTAGAGCGTCGCTGGTGCGGTTTGTCCAGAACTTCATGGTTACCGGGTGGTCGCCACGAAGAGTAGTAGAGGTTGCGACGGCACGAAGAATGACGTGGAAGGTTTGTAGAGGTACCTGAACGCCAATTTGACGGAGGTTTGCGAATAAGCGCATGTAACGGTTCAAGGGGAAGGCAAGAGGCGCTATCTTGTGGGCGGTTATGAAAAGGAGAAGCTTGAGGTGGTTGTGCGTCTGTGTAGGCCTCCGGGGCGTAGTTCGGTCAAATGAGAGAAGAAAAGCGGTGTCTAATTGTTTGCTGGGATCTGCGGAAATAAGGGTTCTACGAGCAATATCGGGCGGCGTTAGGACGAGGTGATTGAGATGTGCGATGAGGATGAGACTGGTTTGGGCGTCGGTTCGAGGCCGAGGATAGAGCTTGAGAAGCTCTTTGTAGTTTCCTACCTTTGCTAGTTCCTCTGCTGCAGCTTCCTGTGCTAGCGTAACAATCGTGCTGGAGACTCTTGGTGTTTCAATCAGGTTTGTTGAGGCGTGTACGTTGGCAATCGTGCTGTATTGCCTCGCGCTTGTTGGTAATGCGTGTTTGGTGGAGAAGGTGACAGAAGGCTGCTCCCGCCGTAGGGCATCTGGTTTTGGAGGCAAAACTTCAAGGCGTTGCTTCTTCCCTCTCCCTGATATCCTCCTTGGCTTAACTGCTGGTATGTCAATATAACGCTTGCCGTCTTGCTTCTTCCTGGACTTGGAGTGGATCTCGACTGTTTTTAAGACTTCTCGAAACTCTTCGAGTTCAACCTTTGCTCCCGACTTTAGTGGTGGAATCAGCTCCACAGTTCCCCTACTCATCGGGTCGTAAATCTTCGGATCTTCAATCTCCTCACTTGGATTGAATTCCGGTGCGGAATCCAAGTCCTCGGGTATCTCTGCTGCTACTCGGGCTTTGACTTCTTCTGCCGACAGCCCTTCAGCTGTTAACTTGTCTCTTAACTTTCTTTTCTGCGAAGTATTGATCTTCCTCGACCATAGACCCTCCAAGTTTAGCTCCTCTCGCTTCCACCCAGTCATGACTTGGACCACATAACCCTGCCCAGAGTTGATACAAATCCAACCAACCCTCAAAGCATCCTCATCTTCCGCCGTTCTCCGCTTCCCCTTCCGTCTTTCACGTCTTTCTCGCAGTTTCATTTCTCCAGTCCCCATCAGGCCGTCCGCGTATATTTCCGTCCCACTCAGGATGCTTCTTAGAAACCGACAGCATTTGTCGGCTGAGATGTGCATGTGTCGCTCTGATCTAGCAGTCGCGAGAATCATGATAACATTCGGTCCGAGTGCAGGCGTGGGGTCTAAGCCGCGGAGATCCATGACCTTGAGCTTTGATAATGAGAGATCTTTCAAGAGGTAATTGAGCAGAGGTTCCAGATTCTCAGGTGGATTGTCGGGCAATGGAGGCATGTGCTCGATGAGTGGAGATACGAAGCGTCTTGGTGCCGGTTGCAAGGGCGATTGAAGGTACCACGGTGTGTCATCGGAAGGCTGGGAGGGCAATGCCGGTGGCTCGAGCACTTTGTATTCGATATCTTCGGATTGAGCGCTCATTTGATTTTCCACTTCTGAGGTCTCTTGTGGGTTCAATTCTTGGTCTGGCAGAGCGTCTAGCTCTTCTTCGAGCTCGTCCAGGAGACCTTCCGCCTCCTCTATCTGAGCGTAGAGCACATTCGATAGCTTCAAAAACTCGGCCATTGAGAGTTCGCCTGGATCGATATCTTCCAACCCTTCTTCGAGATTATCTACCAGCGACTCCATTTCCGTTATTTCTTCTTGCAGTTCCTCGAATTTAGATAGTTGATCCGAGCTTCTCTCATCGCCGTAGAGGCTGAGGTGGGATTCTGGCGGGATGTCCATTTCATGTACAAAATCAGCAATACCCTCCGATTCAAATTCTGACTGAATATCCGGTAGGCTAGAAGAGATGCCGTCCGCCTCGGCCTCGGCCCCGGATGGAACTGCCACAGCCTGCTCACGGCCCAATATCTTCTCAGTTTCCAGCAGAAATTCAACTTGCTTCTTAGCGGAATCAGCGGTTGCTTCAACAGCTTTGAGAGCAGCTAGCTCTGTCGGCAAGAAATCCGAGGTGAACGAAGCGCCACGGTCTTCTTTCTCGGCCTCCGCCAGCGACCTTTTTAACCTAGCCTTGCTGATCATTTCGTCGAGCCTCGCTTTAATACTCCTATCCAGCTCCTCAGAGCTAGCCTCTACTGGCTCACTTGCATCACCAACTCCCTCGGTTTGCTCCTTGAAGCTCACCTCGTGTATGGATTCCGCTAAAAACTCAGCTCCTAACTGTTCGGCTTTGCTCAAAAACGCTTCATCCACCAGTTCATCGATCTTCTCCATGGAGCTCTCCAGTCTCCCATGTATATTCCACAACTGATCATGCCGCCGCTTTTCAGCTTCGCCAAGAGGGATTTCAATAAACCCCCCGTCTTCTGTTTCCAGCCAATCGGGCAGAATGTCGTCTTCCTCCCCGTCCTTTCCAAGTTTAGAAGAGCTACTGTGCTCTCTTCGCGTAGATTTGGCTGCTGCTGCTTGTGGGAATGCACTGGACCTCACATTCCTGCCCAACCTGAGAGCGCTAGCACTCGTCGTCCCGGAGTGTATTGTCCTGAGATTGCGGTAGCCCGCCCTTCCCAGCCGTCGAGCCATTGGTGGGGGTAGCGGGGTACCACATGCCGAGGCGAAAGCCCGCAGCAGTGCCAGGGAGCACGACGGGCACCATTTCGGCGATATCAATTGGCGGGAGGCCGCTATCGGCATTGTCGAATGTGGACTGATGGCGGTTGGTTTCTGATAATGGTGTCGCGCATGTTCTCGGCGCCTCGAAAAAAGAAGTTAAGGCAAAGGATAAAATAACACGCTCCCAACGCAGAGATGTCGACCATGTCGTGTAACCCCACAACGCATGGAGCCGTGCCTGGGTTTGGAACGATGACTCGTTCGTTCAGTGGCGTTCCTCTGCGTTAAATTTTCTAGATCTAGTATCAAGATATTTACACACCAACTGTATATCTTTCGAGTAAACAAACGACTAGAGATTCTTGCATACAACTGTCTAGGTGCTGGATACGATTCGCAAAGATGGCAGACACTCCAGAGCAGGATCTCCGTGCATTCAAGTTCGAGCGCATCTTGAACCAAGGTCTGCCTAACGCGCCTAATGCAACGCCTTCCATGTGGTAACACCCAACGGTGCACGCGCTAATACCAATATCCCAACATCTACAGATACGGGTCGCAAAACGCTCAACCTACTAGGCACGATCAATGGCCAGCATGCCATTCTTACCGCTGAGAAGACCGCCTTCAACGCTGATCGCGCGCCAGGCTTTGTCTCTCCCGACGAGGGTTTGCCGTCCCTGCATCTCCTGCAGAAGAATGACATTTACCACTGGTTTATGGGCACGTTGCACCAATCGGCCGATTCCAATGCTGCCGTGAAAGTCAACATGATATACCCATGTACGGATGTGCATATCAAAAAGTACTCGGCGCAGCAGCCGCATATGGTCGTCGAAACCCCCGAGGTGTATGCGAAGTATGTGACGCAGTATATCGAGCAAAAGGTCGCTGGTGGTCGATTGAACTGGGTGTATAACATCCTTGAACACCGAGCCGAGAGCGAGAAGATTGTGTTTGAGGATGAAGATAAAATTATGGGATTCATTCTGCTACCTGATTTGTATGTTGCTATTCTATACCACCGTTGTCCTGCCCGTGACTTACGATTGCTTTGGTTGGGTGTGAAACAGAAAATGGGACTTGGTGACCAAAACGTCTCTCTATCTCTCCGTCATCGTCCATCGTACAGACATCAGATCCATCCGCGACCTCAACGCCTCTCACATTCCTTTCTTGCGTTCTCTGCGTGAGAGGGTTCTCGCTGCCAGCGCCAGTCGTTATGGTATCTCGCAGGACCAATTGAAAGTCTACGTCCACTATCAACCATCATACTACCATTTCCACCTGCACGTTGTCCATGTAGCACACGACATGGGTGCTTCCGCGACTGTTGGGAAGGCAATACTTCTAGATGAAGTTATCCAGACGCTGGAAGTCATGCGGAAGGTGCAGGACGCAGGCGGCGCAGAAGTTGGATATAAAGACATAGAGATTACATATCTGCTTGGAGAGGAGCACGATCTGTGGAAGAAGGTCTTCGAGCCATTACAACAGGGGCGTGAACCAACGATCCGAAGCGCTTGAACAAACATTGGCTCTCTGGTCTAATTGCGCTCACTGGTGGCACATGTTGCAGTTGGTGCGATATATACTTAGATATATAGAGTTATGTACATGTACATACCTTCTTAAGCGTTCTAGTTTGATTGCTGCATCCCGTGCGACAGCATATGTTGGTACGATGGTTGTACAATCTCGAGTTCCGCAAGCGGGAGTTCCAGGAGTTCTATAGAAGACCACCGCATCGCGGGAATATAAAGTTCGAAGGACCGAAACATATTTCGTCATAACACACAAAATTTCTGCTGCCTGAAAAAATCTCTTCTAAATTTTCAGAGAAATATCTCTCATGTATTCACTACTGTGTGCCAACTTCATTACGTTTTTCCTCAGAGCTGTGGTATACCCTTAGCCTTCAAGCTAGCCGGTAGACTGGGGAAAAAAATCATTTCGACGACACATTTAGGACCGGCTTCGCGATGACACGCCACTCCTTCTCTGCTGCTAGACGCAAGCAGTGTTCGTCCCTTGACTACAATACGATAAAGCAACCGTACTTTTCCCAATTAACGTTCACAGTACGTGGCGTCCGCCTCGTCAATCGCGAGTGGTCCATCCGCCACCAACACTGGCCAATATCTCTAACCTACACCAAAGATCGTCGACACCTCGAGTCTGAAGCCAAGACCATGTTGCGTGACGCTGTCGCGGGGCTGTACCACCACGGCTCCGGGACATACATTTCCATGCACCATATACACTCCCAGCACGAGCTTCTCAGCAACCCGTATTTGCGACTAGCGCCATTCTCTGATCTACGCGGTAACCACCAGTGGACGCAAGCACCGAAGCAGCAGCGAGAAAGACATCGGGGTGATGAGCATCAGGGGGAAGAGATCGTCTGGGACGTCGTGTACTACCGACTAGAGCGGTGCAACAGCCGGTGGAAGGAAGCAGTACGCTGTGCAGGGATGCTCTGGCAGGAGACATACATCTACCTACGTGTCAAGCGGCCGCTCATCTACGTTGAGGACTTGCAGGATGGATGGTATACACCAACGTGGCATGCGAAGGGTACGAAGAGGGCGATGGAGATATGGTCGAGGCTGCGAGGGAGAGAGAGGAAGCATGCCCCACCGTTGGTACCAGTCGACAAATGCGAGTGTGAGATGCCGGGATATAATCCGGACCGGCTGTCGATGAGAACCTTATAAGATTCTTCCGCGGTGGTTGTGGCTATATTTAGGATCCGGAGATGGCGATCGCCCTGGCCTTTTTTCTTTCGGTGTTCTGTCGATTCGATTTCTCCTCCATCGCAACGGTCAACCAAATTATTCATTCACATATATAATAATATCGCAATGCCCTCCGTCCTCTCAAGACTACCTTCTCGCCGCCGCCGCGACAAACCAGCAGTAGCTCCACTAGAACGTAAGCCGTCTAAGCTTCACCGCTTCAAAACCCGTCTAGCAAATCTCGCCTCCAAGTCCTTGCCTAAAGACGTCCCCCCGGTTCCTGCCATCCCTCCAGCCCACAAGCACCGCCATGGCCACCCGACGGATGCCTCTGATCAGCCTCTGCACTCAAGAGACTGGTCGTGGTCGCCGTCTCTACGCTCCACGCCAAGCAGGGGCCGGAGTCAAGTACGGCCGCTAGTATCAACTCCAAGGATAAGCAGCCCTAGCTTCTCCCCCGCTGAATCATTCCACACAGCTCCCCGCTCCCCCTACCATCTCTCCTCTGATAGCCTCCCATCCACCGAAGCAGCCTTTCGAATCGCTTCCCCAACCGGCTTTTGGAAAGCCATGAGCGGCAAGGATCAACGAAAGCAGATGCAAAGCCTCGCCACCGAAGAGAAAGAAGAAGCGGCAAAGCTGCTGACCGCATGTGAAAGAATCCGACGGGAGCGGTTCAAGCGTCAGGAATGGCTAGTACCAGCGGCAGATCACGATAACATCGGTGGTCTAGATAGCGAGGAAGTATCAGGATCAGCTACAATGGTGGACGAGACGTCACTAGCATCGCAGTTTATATTCCCCGGCAGGGCGGACTATGAACGTACACGCGATGGTAACGACAGCAACGGTGACGAAGGTGGATACCTGTCCTATGAAACAACGTATAATGGAGGAGGTCGGTGCTACCACTGCAGTGATAACCGTAACGATGACGACCAGTTGGATTTGGATCTAGATCCTGCGCTTGACGCTACTGATACATGCACCACTCTTGACTTTTCCGAGGTGGATGCAGATAGCCAAGAAAATGGCGGCGACGCCGGCTGGCCGTCCTGGCGACGGATCGAAGAGCTAAGGCGGGCGGTCGTCGATGCGATTTCCGACGTGGCATTGCGACCGATTGGCAAGTCCAAGAGAGAGAGTTAGCTAGATGGTGGGAAGTGACGGCTGGCAGATCTATATATATATCGATGGCGTATGTAACTATAAATTTACCGGCGTTCCCCAGGCGAGGAGGCTGTCAGAAATACCATATATTTTTTCTTATTAGATATCAACATCATGCACTAGAGGAGGTAATGCTACAGTAAAAAAGGAAGTATGTATGTCATTACAGGAGAAGCTCCAGGATGGCCACCTCAAAAAACAAAAGAACTGATTAAGCAGCAAACCAAATATGAAGAAAAGGTGAGATGCTCGGGCTGGCCCGCAATTGAAGAGAAGGATCGTGGAGAAGGGTATCAGCATAATAATAATAAGCGGCATGAAGGGAATGAAAAAAAATAAAAATAAAAAAGGCATGCATAAAGATCGCAGACGTAAGGAGACATATGTACAGATCCCAGCCCCGTAGTTTCCACAAAGTCGTCGCTGCATAAAGATGACCCACCATACGTAACACCAACGGTAAAGAAAAACTCCATGCCCATAATCACATTTTCGCAGGTTTTTTCTCACAAGATGAACTGTCCAGATCTTAGCCTTGGCTGAACCTTACGCTGCGGACTCCGATCGACTCGTTCTTCTTATGGCCTTGGTATTCCTTAGGTTTTCCAACTACGTTGCCGTGTTCGCTGCGGTCTACCCGCTTGTTTGGAGCTGGTGGACTGTTCTTCTGCATTTCAAAGCCCGGCTTGAGATTCATAACTGGCATGCTCTGTCGCTTGGCTATCCTCTTCTTCCTAATGACGAGATAGCCGATCGCAATGCCGATGATGATGATGCCCAAGCCCGCGCCAATGCCAGCTCCGAGGGCGACCGGAAGGATGTTGGGCGAGTCATTATTCACCGTCTCGGTCGGGACCGCCGTGATTGTGCTGGCACCGGAGCCGGTGGGGGTCGGCGCCAGAATAGGCGTAGTGAGTGGTGGCGGTGTGCTTGCAAAGTCCTGCCGTTGCTGAACAGGGTCTGGTACGGGGACGGGGACAGCCGCGGGAGCACGCCGACTATTGTCATGAAATTGTTCGCCGTTCGCGTTCGGAGTTGCGTCACGCTTCCAGCGGTAGTCCGGGACCATCAGTCTCACGATATCGGCCTTCCGCGAGAGCAGCTGCTCCTCATCCAGGTTTGGTGGCAAGACAGCTTCCAGTGCCGGGTTTTCGAACGAAGGGATGACCTTCCCGGTTGCGTGATCGATCCTTGGGCCGAAAGTATCAACTAGGTACATCTCAAACAGCGCCGAGTCAGCTTCTGAGAAGCCTGCTGCTAGAGCACCCATCTGGAACTGGTGAATAAAGTAGATCCAGTCGACGGTTCCTTCGAAATTCATAAACCGGTGCACCTCCTTCATGCTGCGCGTGCCGGTATACCTGTCGACGCTGTTGCCGAACTTTGAGCAGCCCAGCATCGGCGCAAAGTATCGGTACATTCCCTCTTTCATGTGGTGGAAGCGACAGTTGGGGGCTGGGTACTCGCGTCCCTCGCGTGTAACGGACCCACCGGTGAAGAAACGAACACGCCTCGGCTCGCCGTTGACGTTTGTCGTGTTACCACTGCCATCAAAATATGTTGTTAGGTCGGTGGGAACCTCGAACCAGTCGCCAGGACGCAGGATGCCATTGTACATCCCGCCTAGTGAGAGTCGTTCCGGGTGTTTCGCGCCGAGGAATGCCTTATCGACAATGGCCTTGACGAGGCTTTTTTGGGCGGCGGCGGAGTTGAAAAAGTGATCCTTTTGCGTATAGTAGTCGCACATGGAGGTTTCACTCGGCCGGGTCTGTGGAACTGTATAGTACCCGATCGGGTTTTTGTGCAGGCCAAGGTAGGAGTCGAGAAAGTAGGAGGCTGAGGCGAGGGTTAGGAAACCGGCGAGGGCGAGGCCGTAACGAGGGCGTGTTGTTTGCCGATGCCATTTGGGGGCGAGAGATTCGGGGAGACCTTCGAGGTCGATGCTTGTACGCTCCATGGCCGCGTCTTCGGGGAGCTTGTCGGACTCCATCGTCAGCTGTCGTCTGAGGGGGGGATGCTGGATGTAGAGGGAGAATAAAGGATAGCAGGGTAGAAGGGTAGAAGGATAGGGTGATGGACTAAGAAGATGAGATGGAAAGGAAGAAGGGACGGTGGATGAAGAGAGATGAAATGAAGACTGCTCGTTCTTTCGTGGTGGTGAAGACCATAAAAACAATACCCTTTCTTGAAAAGCCTGACAGCCTTCCCAGTCAAGGCAACAGGGCGCGGCAAAACGGCAAAAAAGAAAAAAGCAGGCAGTCAGCAGATGCCAAATGGCAGCTTTTAATATAACGAGATATTATACAGCCAATGCGCCTGCCTTTATTATTTATATATCGCTGCATCGACGCAATAATCTCGACTCTTATACATATTTTACGATGTCAATGTGCAGGAGCCGAGGGGCCCAGGAGTAGAGTCCCCTCTTCCTCTTTCCCCTCGACTCCTTTCTATCGCCGGGAATGAAGAGACGGTATTCAGACACTCGCTATCGACCGCTTGGCACGCTGCAAAAGCTGCCCCTGAAACGTTCGAAACCCGTCCTGGAATCTAAACAATCTAAACGAGCCAGCAACTTTGTCGCAGCCGAGACTCCACTTGTTCCTCCTGCACGTGCATTCGTGCTCTCTAGCTGAAACGCCAGGCCTTGGACTCGCTAGGCGTCGAAGCTAAAGTTATCGTTACCACCGATCGAGCTGAAGACTCTGGGCATGCAAACTAGAATCCGTCAACGCTTCCCTAGCTTTAGCTTAGCTGAGCTTCAGCTGGCCAAGATCGAAGGGCTCGGATTCTAGCATGACGCGCTGTCGAATCCTGGGGTTTTGATGAGCTAAAGCTTGCTAATGTGATGCATTAATGTTATATATCACCTCATATTACTCGTCTCGGATAGATACAGGTTCTACCAGTGCCGACCAGGTATCAATCAGTGCATGGGTAAATCGATACTGATAGATTGATAACTGCTCGAGTAATTGATACAGTGCCTCGTAAAAGATTTTGTATACGATTATTACGAAGTGGCTGCAGTATCCACTACCATTCAGTTATATAGCTCTATATACTTATAGCTGTATACTCTTGCGTCTTCTGCCATTGCTGAGCCAGAGGACGGATTTCTCACGGGAAACCGAAGGAAACTATCAAGCATCTCGCCTAGTAAATTTGTCTAGAAAATAGAGCCAGACGACTCCAAATAATACTCGGCGAGGATTGAGCCTCTAGGCCAGGCTTTCGACACAGTCATTCAACACTCAACGGTCTCTCGATCACTCGAATCTGGTGGCCATCGATGCGCCGTCCGGCAGCGTATCGAACGTATGCTACCGTGACATATTCTGCCCATCCGAACCAGAGCTGGTTAGCTACGTTAGCAAGTCCCACAAATATCACTACAAAAGTGGGTTTACGATGTGGAGCCATCACGTATAAATCTACCATGATCCCGTGGAAACATATCAACATAGAGTCCCGTCCGCCGTCAACGCCAAATTTAGAGAAACCAATTTCCAGGCTTCGCGGCGACATATAAAGATGCAGAGGAAATCCATGGTTGGCTGGACCTGCATGTAGATTTTGTATCCTTGGTATCTCTAGACCGTACCGATCCATTAATTATCTGCAACCTGCATACGCGGATGCTGCACTGCACTGATCGCGGGATCGAGACGCCACTTCAATTGAATTTGTTGGACCTCACAACAGCTGCATAGCTGAACAACAAGATTTGAGCAACAAAGCAGACAATTGCAAATCCACAAGCAAAAAGACGCTCGTTACAATTTCTCACGAATATATACCCGCTGAAACAAGCATTTTATTGTTCTCCTAATAACACCTAAATACAAGAATTTGCGAATCGAATCGTTAATTCATCCACGATGAACCAAATCAACGAGCTCGTAAATCAACAAGGTGAGCCTGTGCCACCGATGAGCTACGAAAAGCACGACAACAAACCAGCCCCAAACAACGGAAACTCTGCTCAGCCCAAGCAACAGCCCAAAGAACAGCCAAAGCCGGCCAAGGAGAAGTCGTGGTTGGCCCCGATCATTAGATGCCTTAAGTGCGAATCGAAATCCGGCGATTTGAAGAGGCGATGCGGTGACTGCTGCGACTGCGATTGCTGCGACTAGTTCCCTTAATAATTCGGATTCTTTGATTCTTCCGACAAGGACTCTATTCAGAGAGATTTTCGACGGAAAGCTCTATTAAAGCTGCGTGGCATATGCGACGTGCAAGTTTTCACTTCCCATCTGCGGCCCAATGCCGAAATTTATTTAAAACCCACAGATTAATTTGTTCTCGTACATGTGTATGTAACTACTTATAAGTACTTACTTCCTTATCAATCTCAGATATGTAATAATAATAATGGTAGCGAACGCGAACTCCCTTACCAAATCTAGTATGCATGCATGCATGCCAGCATGTAATTTCGCTGCGGCGTACGGCCTAGGCCTCAGCTTAGGCTCTTCCCGCAATGCTCTGCTTAAATATACAGTGTATGTATATTTCCACAAGGCCACAGGCAGAAAAGTACGAAACTCCGCCCAATCGCCACAGTACGTAAAAGTAACGCAGGATCCCCTCTGTAAGATTCCACGATAATATCGATACTAATATAACGGCGCTGCATTTTGGTGGCAATATTCCTACGTAATGTTGCCGGTCTGTCAACGCCCTTGGCGGTGGCGGAGTGAGTTTTCGGCTTTGAGTTGAGGTTACGATCAAGCTCTGCCAAGGGTGCTCTGCGCTATATATATCACCACCTCGTATTCTATTCCTTCCTGATAGATAAGTAGCGCGTGAATCGGCTGATAGCTCTACGCAACAGGATTTCGGTTTCGCATGGGACTTTTGACTGTGAGCTGGGCATGTCCGATCTTTGGTACCCCGTATACCCTTGGACGGTCGCGGGGATGTCGAAAGGCGCAGTGTTCCTTTCAAGGCTGAAGTAGATAAGCAGACACATGACACTGACGGATCGCGGACCGAGTTGACTGGATCGTATTTACGTTTACAACTGTAGCTTAAATAGCCATGTGAGCTAAATTGCGGGAAGAAAGGTTAGTTTTCGGCGAGCATACGTATATACGTCGAGCTGCTTCAAGATAAGATCCCGTAAGCGTGCTAGCTCCGCGAGCGCAATCTAAACTTATAGACTGACGACGCCATAGCTATAGCTAGCGTTTTGGCAGTTATCGTGCTCCTTTGATGTCAAAGCGGCAACTTCAATTAATTTTAGAAATAATTATTCGCCAATAAAACATATATATAGATATCTTAGTGTTTGTCCAGCTAGTCCTCGTCCGGTCCAACTTGCCACGACGAAAGATGCATAAGTTCTTAGTAAGTTATTAGGTATTTGTTGGCTTGGGGGTGCTTGTGTTTGTGTTGCTTAAAGTTGATATTGTGCGATTGCTTTTGGCGTGGTACAAGCTGCTGTGATGTATATTTTAGAGCGAACGAGGTGCTCGATCGAGGATGCCATGGTAACATTGAATTCTAGCCTTGCCTGTCTCCTACCCGCAGCATCGTAAACCAATCACTTTTGTATCGAGGTCCGAAGAACATACGATACTATTCCTGTCAGCCCTGGCCTGAAAGTGAGTTCTGGAAATACGAGACACCATGCATGAGCGCAGCGCAGCTGTTAACCGAAGCCTTCGCGTTGCAATGGGCTTTAAACGCAGAGAACATAGCGTTGGTCTTGTGAACCAACAACCAGCGGACCCAGTCTTTCGGACAGAGGGCTATGCTCTGCGTCTCGGATTTGGAAGGTACTACCTTTAAGCGCATGGCTACAGTAGCCTTGGCCCTGGTCTTATTAAGGGACACAGATCTGTTGTGTATGTTTGTTACTAAGATTGCGATATTGAGGCGTAGAGTCCCTTTTAACTACTGGAACTCTGTCTTGGCCAGGCCGGGGGGGCGCTCCCGCAGCTTTGGGAAGGAAGGGATAAAACACCCGTTAGAACTTTTATGGAAAAAGTGGGTTGCATGCATCCATCTAATGCAGGGCCGGGCAGTGTTGGAAGTGACCGTCAACAGATTGGAAAGTCGAGGCGTTCGCAATCGCAGTAATATGTCCATGTGTCAGAATATTCCTCGGAGATGTTTGGATACGAGCTCCAGCCCGGTGGTTGGTATATTAACAGGTCGAATCGTCGGCAAATATTTTGATTTTGGCTGGTTATATTATCCTTTGCACTCTATCTCCAAGTATTTTATATTCGAGTATATTCCGACCCTCGTTCTCAATATCAATAACAGAAATCTGCCTCTCCGAATCTGTCTTTCCTTCTCACCAATCCCTTACCGATACAGGATTCGAATATACTATCCGTTGGCCATTGCACCTCGACCTACCGTTTCTCAATTCTATTATACAATTGCCTCCGATAGACAGTTCCCAGACCAGTCGGCCTGAAATTCTGCTGGAATTGCATAATAGCCAAAACATATAAACATATATATCTCTTACCACAATGTCGAGCGGACAGCAACTACCCTCAAATGGCGAGCTACCAGCCTATGTATCCCAGCAGCCCATGTCGGCACCAGCGCCGACAATTCAATCGGATGCGCAGCCAACTACAGAAATGACACGGGGAATCGAAGATTCGGAATCCCAACCTAGCAGCTGCTGCAGCTGCAGCGGTTTGGGCCCAGCAGACGACGAAAAATCGAATCTCCGCTGGGCCCTCTGCGGGTGGTTGTCGTACTTTGAATGCTTGCTGTGTTGCCAATGCTCCTGCGAGTGTTGTGCGACGTGCTGCGACAGCATGGACTGTTCGGGATGCGGTGCCTGTTAAACGTTAGCCGTTGAAGCATCAGGTTCAAGTCAACCTAGAAGGACGGGATTGGTTTAATTTCCGACGGTATTGTAGGGTGGGATTTTGTATTTAGACAGATATCCGTGGCCTGCGGCTCGGCTGGTGTCGAGACAGCTTGGGAAGGAGAATCTCTGGGCGCCATTGCATTGCATGGGCTTGTGGCATGAACTCCAGGGATGTCGATGGTTGGCCATCCGAATCTCGTTTCAGCTGCGCTCTAACGGCAGTTATCAACTTCTGAATTCCGTTGCAGTCAACAAGGAAATGGGGGTACGAAAATAGCGCGCAGGGAGATACCAGCATATGTGGGCAGTAGCAGCGCTGCTTGTTTGGCGTTTTATGACGGAGGGGTTTTGCAAATTTTGTAGTTTTGAAGAGCTTTTTTTTTTTTAGCTTTGTTCGATTCCCATCAATGAATTACGACTAGAATATCAACCGAGCGTTATAAACGTCCCTCGTATCTTATACCCTGAATTTGCGTCATGAGTTAGCATTTGCCGGTGTATCGGTCGTAGTCTAGAATTGAAGCCTGCCTTGTATACGATAACAACAACGCATACGCTCCCAATTAACTTTCGCGATCGTACTGCATGCACCTGAATTCGTCCCACACGCCTCGACTTAGGCTCAACTTAGTCAAGGGCTTATCTGCCTTTCATGTCTTAAAATCGATAAATATGCCGTTGTGGACTATAAAGCGTGGCAATATACCTGGCCAATATGATGCAATAGAGCCGTGGAAACAGGTTACGGCCGCTTGGCATACGGCATGCGTTTATAACGTTTAGGCGAGCTAAGCGGAGTCGCACGAAAGTGTGGTTCCGACGGGTGCGATGAGCGAGTATCGGAATGCTTAATTATGATTTAAGGGCCTTTTCAAGTAGCCGGCGAGGGTATTCTACCTTGAAAGCTAGTGGTCTAACAGTAATAATAGCGCTGGCACTCGTCGACACAGGCACGTTCCTCATTAAAATTTTCAATAGCATAAAATTGCAGCCCTGCAGCCCTGGAGCCCTTGGATCCTCGTAGCTCAGACCTATCACGTTATTTTTCTCCATTTTGGGACCTAAGTCTTTATTGTTCAATCTGGTCTACGCCCAGAGTTTGTGTACTTTCAAAGCGAAATTTGATACCTATAGAGGGTGAAGGGAGAAGAAGGTAGAGTAGGTTTTCGAGTTTCCTACGACTTTGGTAGAATACTAGTGCTAATAGACTGTTAAAAAATTGTCTACGGAATAGGATATATGTACCGAGGAAGAAACATATAAGAAAGCTTCCTCTGAATCCACGCAATGGCGAAATCTAAGCCGCAAAACCAGTACTTAGCACCACCTCCACCGGCTTATAAAGGCACTACGAACCCTGTTCCAACGCTGACGCTCAACTATGCACCCCCTCCACCAATTTCCATGGAGATTCCGCAAGACCGAAGAAGTTCGCATGGATCCAGCTCTAAGATGTCATGGCAGGATGCTGACAGCGCGTTCCTCAATGCTGACACGCCGGGTGCCAATAAAACCTCGAAATCTGAGGAGCTGACGAAAGAAGAAAAGCAGAAAAAGAAGAAAGAGGAGGACAAAAAAGTTTGTAAAGAGGCTGTGAAGGATGGTTGCTGGGATGGACTTTGCAGTGCCTGTTGCGCAATTCTATGTTCTTAACGAGCATGAGGATGCATATGTATAGATTCAGGGCTTTGTTTTAAAGATTGCGGTTTCTCTTCTTCTGCAGTTTCTACAAGCTGTAGGTCGAATGCTAGTATAATTTGGGCTTTTATAAGATTCGGGCGCCCCCATGAGGATACAGTTGAATATGATGATTTGTAGCAAACCCTATATAGTTTGAATGGCTAGCCAAAGTCCCAGTGTTCCACGCGGAAATCATTCACAGACCCAACCCACAGCATCTATTTTAGTAATATGAAATGGGAATCCAGTCTTGTAACCAGACTTGTACAACTTTGGTATATGAGTATCCGTATTCTTAAAAAATACCACATCTCCTACCTAAGATTTATCATCATCTAGGCATAATTGTTCATACTTGACTTTTGTCAATAATTATATATTTTTAGTTGGAGAAATCTTTATTGTCCACACCTATTCATTAACTATTATCAAGTACACAAATCAATCTACATTTTTTAATCACCAATATGTAGGCGTAATATCACTCTTATTGGTCCCAGGTATATCGAATCGCTGCGTTCGCAGTTATATCACACCTCTGGCAAGCCTCGCATGCTCGCGCGTACGCCCGTGCATCCGCTCTCCGAGTCGCCCAGTAATACCGCCCCAGGTATCAAAAGAAACAGTGTAAGGGTCTTGCAAATACCACATCGCCCCGACTCCAGCCTGTTAACTCCATGAATTCACAAGTAACCATTAAGGATATATATAGTAGCACAACGGACCGACCTTATCACTCACTAGGCCGCTAAACGGAAGTAACAAGTGGCTCATATTTCCTTGCGGTAAATCCGTCTCGCCACGTCGGCCAAATGTAATAAATCTTTCTTTCTTAATATACCGCGACCAAATTCCTCTGATGATTCATCCGCAAAATAAGTAACAATCATATCAAAATCATCAGGATGAGGACGGGTGTGTATTTCATCGTTTCTGTATCCCTTGATCATCAGTATCAATGCCCATTGTTGCCGTGATATTCCCAACTCGTCCCATACAGAGAACAGAAGGTTATGTATAGGAAATTCCGTGGGATGTTTCTTCATAAACTGTACGACACGGTGGCTGAAGTCTTCGCCGTAGAGTTTTATGCTAATTTGATAGTCGTCGGCTGCTTTGGTCTGTTCCTCCCGTATACAATTGACCAACTCGGAATAAAAAAACTTCTCCGTATTTTTGGGACGCTTCTGCCAGCAACGCATGGCAACTCTGTTGGTGATAATCCTCAGTAGCTCCGAGATCTGACTTGCTAGGAACAGGGGTCTCGCTAATATCTGAAGGAGAGTATGTAAGAGCGAGCTCCCTGCCGTGTCATAGCATCTGGACTGAGAAAGCGGGGTATTCATGTTCTCTATTCCAGCACCATCTTAACTTACAGCCATTTCACGCGCAAGTTCGGCTAATTTGACTGATGATTCGATTTGCTTGCGTAGATCTGACTTGCTGAAATGGATATATCTTTGATTCTGCCGGGTTATCAAAGCAGTCATTCTGCTAGCTTGAATGTGTGCTTCAGTGATGGTCTCAATTGTCGGAAACCTTCGGACTACGTCTATGGTTCGGTTCCGTAACCTAGAAAAGACACGAGACTGCCATTCGAAATTAGCTAAAGAATCCAATGAATTCATTGGCACAAAATTCGTGCTCGAGAGTCCAAGCTGACTGTTGTATTGTCAAGAAAATATACTCGTTCAGCTTAGCTCAATGGTGAGCGGAGTTTAGCTTACCGCCATCGGGGGCCAGGGGATATTTTCTTCGGCCCTCTGGTTCGGCAGCTTCTTTTTCAGAAAAGCTACTCAAGGATTATGACGCCTGAGCCGAATTAGCCTACGCATTTCGTTAGGAGTGGAGATATTAGGATAGTAGGAAGTTCGGTGAAGGGATATGACGCCATCCACTTCCAACATTTTGGACCGTACTTACTATAATCGTGACAATCGATATTATTATATAATCTAATCGATTTTCTGATTTATTGTTTAACTGCTGTTTTCGCGAATTTTTGAGACAGTGTGCCTACCGAGAGCTGCGGAGAGCAATGTTCTAGACTGGAGGTTTGCTGTAGAATCGATCTCCAGAGAGCATCGATGGAGAAAACAAAGGAAATTTGACAGAAGAAAGGAGGGAAACAATAGGATCGATCTCTCGGAAGAACACCGATAACGAAAATGAAGGAAAATGAGAAGAAAGAAATAACGATTAAGAGCACCGATGGAGAAGAAAAGAGGGAACGAAATTAGCTCTGAGAAATCTGGACCGAAAGCTTAGGTAGACGACACACAACGCGGGACAGGCCACAAAGCAACAGACCCGCACAAAAACAGCAGTCTCGTAACCATACTTGTGTTTGTGCGGGCAGCAATCCTGATATACAAAGGCATACACACAACATCACACTCTGGTAACGAGACGGGGCATATGCAGTCTCGTAACCAAACTGCGATGTTGTGGAGTTGACACAGGCATACACGGGTACACCTTGGTGTGTTGATGCAATCGTGGTAATTGTCGCCTACGGGGTAGGCTCTGACGATAATGCATCCAATTTGCCGGGTGCAAACACGTTCATGCTCATTTCTGGGGTGAGCTTTTTTTTTTCCAATGTGAGTATATACGTGTGCTAAAGTTTTGAATACATCGAAACTACTAGCGACAGTCTGATAGATGGTATAAATCATCCGGTGTCTCTTGCATTAAATTTACTGTGCTCTAGTAAGTTGGGCGTGGACGTGAATTTTAGTAGGAATAGTGGCCAGGCTTATGTTGTAGTCTGGTGTGACTGCCTGTTCTAAAACTCCACACGCTCCACTCAGATTTGCACCGTGGGTTGGATACTTCCTCTGGATTCTACATTATTTTAACTCTGATAGAACTTCCTTCCATCTCTCCCCAACCAGACCTTCCCTCTCAATTTTCTTCCCCCACCATTCCGACTTTTTCTCCTTCAAATCGCACTTTTGGATTGTAATGACTAATATGGATAGTGACGGCGAAAATAACTCTCAAGAGCAGTTTTCTATTGCTTTGGGGGACACCGGAATTACCTGGGTTCAGCCTGTCGGTATTCAAAATACAGCGCCCGGTTGGATTCAGCAAGAACAAGAAATTGAAGCCGAAGGCATGGTTTATTCTTCCTTACTTCATTCTTTCGCTGTTCCTTTCTGATTTGGGGTTATCATCTGGTTTGCTGACCTCGGTATAGGATCTGGATTTGAGAACAATGACAACCTTCAAGGAGAAAACAACATGATGCAGGCGCAGGATCAGCCTAAAGATCTACCTGACTCAAAGACTCCAATAATGACAGTTGAACAAGTTCAAACGCTAAGGAGGTTTCGCATCAGTGGATGGCGTAACAATGATGCTGAAATTGGTGAATTGAAGAATACACGACTCAACTGCATAATTTTCCCCAATTTTAGCCCGGCGTTGGTTATTACCGCATTTATAGATGGAGCAGATGAAACTATGATGACCTTTGTGATTCCGTTAACAGCTTATAAGGATCATATCAGAAACTTTGACAGATGCCTCGAAATTCACTACGATGCGAACCGATGCGACAAAAATTTGCCATGGTTCTTGGAAGCAGTCGATCAGGTAAAAGCAACTTACGATGCGCTTTGCTCTTCATCAAAAATCGAACTTTTTCTTGAAATTCGGCCGAATGAATCTGCGAAATTGTTTCATTTTATGGAAATTTTCGCTGGTGGAAGAGTATTTGTTCGTCCAAACAGTGACTCGCAACAGTTCACAAACATTACTCAACCGACAGTTGCAAATACGCCGACCCAATGGGCATTGGCTATAGAGAATGTTATCGAGGCAGAATTTATCGCCTTTTCTGAAACTCTGAAGCTTCAGCTTGGTGGCCGTGTGGGTTTGAGATTGTCCGCTGATGGTTGTGGAGTTCGTGTCTTTTACGATGTGGCGCATAAAAAGACATGGGAGTTAGCTCCACTCGAACCAGGACAACAGTTCTGGTGTGTATTTGCAAACGGCAAGAAGTTTAAGTTGACCGCGTCTGTCGAACAGACCGTCAAGTATAACGAAGAGGGAACTTTGGAGCTCACTTTCCTCAATGAACTTTATCCTACGCACGTCGACATACTCTTGAAATCGGAACCCAGGCAATTCACGTAGGTGGAGTCTACTTAATCAAAGCAAATGAATTTGATAGAAAAGCTGACTGATTCCCGTTTGGAACGCTAGATTAGAGCCTCTTCCCAACATGTCTCAAAAAAATCTAGGCTATTGTCTTTTAGTTGAAATGTTGAAAACTAAAGACGAAAAGAATCCAATTAACATATTGGATACGATTTATGGGAACCATGACCGGGAACTCGGCGAGACATTGCATGCTGGCGTCGAGAAGTTTCTTCCAACATCCTTGAGCCCTGAACAGCATTCTGCAGTTGTGCATTGTTTGTCGAATGACGAAAATGCCCGTACGAATATTACTCTGATTCGCGGTCCCGCTGGAACTGGGAAGACTAGGACTGTGGCTGAACTAGTTCATTCCACGTACCTAGCTGCCCAGGACATTGCCAATACAGGAGAAGAATTGGATCCTAAATCTAGAAAATCGATCCACTCTAAGATTCTCGTGGTAGCACAGAAGAATAAGGCTCTGGAACGAGTCTTTAAATCCATTTTGTTGGCTTTCGGTGAGAAAGTGCCATCCAACATCCTTTATCTGCAATCAAGTTGCGCCAAAGAGGAAATGGGGCGTAACAAAGATTCATTGCAAGAGGTTATCGAGCGGTATTCTATGGACACGAAGATTAGAAGCATGGGGCAAAAGCCAACAAATATTAACTGGAAATCCATACGATCGCAGATATTTTCTGATGCGGACGTTGTCTTCGCGACATGTGGGATGGTCCATGAGACACGAACCATCTCCGCCGAATATTCACCGACTCTGTTAATACTTGACGAAGCGGGCGCTACAGCGGAGTTGGAGAGTCTACTCCCATTTCTTCAGTTTCGTTCTTCCATCCAGCGATGGGTACTTTCTGGCGACGAACAACAACTTCAGCCTTTCGCCCGATCCCAGGGTGGATTGGTTCGTCGCTCACTCTTTAAAAAGCTGCTAGAACTTCACTGGACGAGCGTGGACCTTCAGACGAACTACAGAATGGTTCCCGATATTGCGTCAGTAATATCAAAGACATATTATACTAAAAGAGACAAAGAAGGTGCTACTGTCAGTCAGCGCTTATTCGATAGCGAGATAGTTACTGGATTAAAAGACGGTGATAAGGGCCGAGAATTTCTGCGAAACCTTCTACCGGGCTCCACGTCGAGCGTTGTCTGGGTAGATGTAGCTGGCACAGAAGTGGGATTTGCCAATACCACATTCGTCAACAATGAAGAAGCCGACGTTGTGTGTAACATTGTTGAAAAATTGGCGGAATCCGGGTGGGACAGAAAAGAAATCGGGGTGATAACACCGTATTCTGGCCAAAAGCTCATGCTGCAGAAAAAACTCAAACTATACACAGATGAAGGGTTGGAGGTACGATCTGTAGACGCCCTTCAGGGTGAGGAGAAGGAATTCATCATTATTTCGTTAGTAAGGTCAAACAAGGATGATAAGGTTAGTCATTGTTAATCATCTTTATTAACTTTATTAAACCCCTTTCCCAAGGAGTTATTGCCCTAACGAACAATCAAAGGTTGGATTTCTAGACAATTCGCATCGACTTTGTTGCGCGCTCTCACGCGCCAAATATGCAGAGGTCATTGTGGGGAATTACTCGGCGATTTCCAAGGTAAAGCTCAACATCCCTCTAAACAATTACGACAATATAGTCTAATACAACAGCCACTAGTACATTCAAACGAACATGGGCAAGAAACGCTCACTAGCTGCTCTTTTAAAACACGGAGAACTAGAAGTCCACACATGGCCACCAGAACTGACAGAAGAGGCACCAGTGCCAGCAGAAGAGGAGAGAAACCCAAACGATGAGACGAAAACTGTTGACGTCGCTATTGAAACCAGCGTTCTGAATCCGACTGCGGGGAACTAATACCTTCAATTGCAATAGTAATTATAAAACATGTGATATCGTTGCTCTGCATGCGTCTGTGAACTAAGCACCAGACAGTAATGAGATCCATACCAGTAGGGTTAATCAACAACAATATAACAACCCCCCCTCCGACACAAAAAATTAACAAGGTTACAACGAGGCCGGAGTTGTGGATTTATTATAAAAATGGATCTTTAATACAGAAGGAGGTTACTCAAAAATTTGATTTATTCCATCATGATGATCGGGCAGGACCGGAGTCACCGTAATAAATGATGTAGAACGGAAAATTTAAATGGCCTCGAAAGCGAGATCTTGCTGAACTCTGGGCACCTTCTTTTAGTTACTCTGCATTCTGATTGATAAGCTTTTATTCACGAATTCGTGCTTATCATGATATGGTTTAACCGCATTCGCTTTTTTGTATTGGGCGCTGTGCCCCTAGGTTTACTTGTTGTTCTCAAGTTAGGTCGAGTGGCGAAAAACGCTGTCACCGTCAATATCCACAGATCGAAACCCCCCCNAAAAAAAAACTCCCCAAGCTATAGGCAAGTCTTTTGGCTTATAAAATCCCAGCTTACCATAATTCAGTATCCACCGGCTGGCTTTCGTAATATATTGATAACTGGAACTGCCATAATTCGAATTCTATATGTGAAATCTAACAAGCATCGTGGCATCATCGCACCCACAGTAGCGCTGAGCTGTAATGCATGTGGTCTCGTATGAGAAATCGAACGTCTGTGTAAAGCTCATTAATTTCGCGGCGAAGCTGAGCATGACGCGCCTTCTGCTCGGCGGTGATGGCTGGGTCGTCGATTGCCGGTAGAGCGTCTTTCTCCGCATATGCGGCGTTGAGAAGAATGAGAATAGTGCGACGGCACTCGGGGTACCAGACTTTATGGCAGCGGGGCATTGTTTTTAGGAGGCCCTGGCGAGTTTTGATAGTACTATCGATTGACACAACTTCGAAGGATGGTTGAGAGATGGATCCTTCGGCGGATGTTGTCCCGGGAAGGAATGTTGCACAGGGCCGCAGGTTCGTGTTGTCGCCCGACACCGCCCGAAGCCTTCAGAAAATTCCAACATCGAGAGAGAAAGACCGCGATACAGCAAACCTACAACCGATTGGCGCGCGATGGACCCAGACCCGCCGCTATTAACGCTGCCGGCGAGCCATGAGTCGTCTCTGCCCTCGTTCACGAGGGCTCTGGGAGTACGTCTACCCTAACCAAATCGACCAAGACTAATGCCACCAACCGGCTAACTTCCCAAACCGCAAGGCAGGCGCCCTGGCTGGCCTCACTGTCGACATGACTCTCTTCCCGCTTGATACGCTCAAGACGCGCCTGCAATCAGCCTCCGGCTTCCTCGCGTCTGGCGGCTTCCGCAATGTCTACCGTGGCATTGGATCTGTGTTTCTCGGGTCTGCTCCTGGTGCTGCGCTCTTCTTCGTCAGCTACGAGGGAATACGACACTCATCAATTTCGGATACATATCTCGGCGGGGAAGGAACTGCCGCAGCCGCCATGTTGGCGGGTGCTGTTGGTGAAGTTGCCGCCTGCACAGTTCGGGTACCTGTGGAAGTTGTTAAACAACGTGCACAGGCAACTGGGACTGGTAGCAGCATCGCAGCGGTCAGATATGTCGTTGGATTAGGAAGGGATAGAGGGGTTTGGGGCGTATGGCGGGAGTTGTATAGGGGCTACGCCGTTACTATCACTCGAGAAATCCCATTCACGATAATCCAGTTTCCATTGTGGGAGGCAATGAAGAGGGCAGTGGTAAAATGGCGAGATAGCGATTATCAAAGCGTCGGTGGGGGGAGTGGCAGTGATAGTGATAGGAGGCGGGCTACAGCGGTGGAGAGTGCAGCTTGTGGGAGTGTAGCTGGAGGTGTAGCAGCAGCGCTAACTACACCACTAGATGTGCTTAAAACAAGGATGATGTTGGCAGACAAGGTACGGATTTCCCACCCTATGCATAAAGTGGTAGGCATGCTGACAGGACCGTGATATCAGAGCCAGCCGATGGCGTCGATGTTGGCAAAGATAATCAGGGAAGAAGGAGCGAGGACCTTGCTAAGTGGAATCGGGCCGCGAGTGATGTGGATTAGTGCTGGAGGAGCCGTGTTCCTAGGCGCGTATACAGGAGCTGCTAATGCGCTTGCTACGCTGTGACGAAAGGGATTGAATGGTTGTAGATACTGTACATTATTATAATATAGATTTTATGTCATCTGTTCTTGCTAGCTGCAAACTTCTCGTGCCACTTCTTCTTCTTGCTCGTAGGTAATGAGGTGCCGGCTTCAGCGGCAGCATTACCATGGATGTAGCGTATTACACCTAGTGCGGACTGGGTGTATAACCCATCCAAGGCCTTTAGGTCTACATGATCTGTGCAGTCAGCGGGGAGAGCTTCCTTCCAGGTGTTCATAAACTCCGATTCACGGAACGACTTGTCCGGATTGCTAAGGAGTATTTGCTTGCCAACCCATGCCGTGGCGTGAGCGGCATTAAAGATGTATGCTAGAGGCGAGTCAGTTGAGACTGTAAATATCATCAAATTCACCGAACGCATCCTGAGAAGTATTACACACCAGTGCTCCCATCGATTTGCTTCTTGGTCTCCCATGCGCCCCGCACTACAGCTCTAACGGCATCCCCAGGCCAATCTTCGAGCCCACCATCTTCATCCACAGCATGCATAATATCACCGATATCTATTCCTTCTGTCATCCATTCAGTGCTAGAGGCGGCATACATGATTGTCATCACTGTGCGAAAAACCTCCAATGCGGAGGCAGGCGATAAGCGTACCGCCCACCCGTCGAGCTCAAAACCTGTAACATCAACCCAGCCCTGCGCAAATTCCGCGTTGGATACGGGTGTGTCGAGGAGAATTTGAAATTTCGAAGATGGTTCGGATGGGCGTTTAGGAGGCACCTCCAGGGAGTATTGGGCGAGAAGCGCGCTGAGGATCAGCTCAGTGTTGGGCTTGGACGGGAGGAGCTCTAGATGCGAGGAGCAGGTCGAAACTACGAGCATACCGGGCTTAGGCGGGAGATCTGATAGAACCATCTCAGTATCGGAATCTCCATCGCCGTCACCATTTTGAGGGAGTTCGGGGACGGTGGGTATTAAGACCGGGTTTAGAATGTAGATTGAATTGGAAGAGTGCACACTGCGGATGGTGAAGGTTTCCGTAGCCGTGGTTAGGACGGCAGAAGGTGGGATAGCGGAAGAAGACGAGGTTGACGTGGTTGGTCCATTGATGGAGGATGCAGGCGGAGGCGCCTTTATCTTGAGGCTGGAGTCAGCTCGGTCCTGTCAGCCAGGAGTCGGACGGTGATGCACGTGGGTCTCGCGGACGTACACTGGGGTGGAGCCCTTGAAAGTTGAGTTTTCAATGAGAGAGAGCAATGATGGGGGCAGTTCTAGTAGTCGGACTGGCGACTGCTCGTGGGAGAAGGCTAATGGAACAGCCTTACTAACGTCCTGGGTCGACATGATGATTGATGGTGGTGTTATTGTCGTGATGTTGATTTGAAGACACGCGCCGAGCCACGTGTAAGAGCGTGTGCCGCGGGGAAATGCTTCCCGGGGACATCTTTTTGACGTCACACAAGCGGCCCGGTGTCCTGTTCGGTTTGCTCCCGGGGACAGATACGGCTCCGTGCTCCGGGGCACCAGCAGCTGGGCAAAGCGCGCCCGACTGCGACCGCCGACGGTCAGACGGCAGAGCTGCATCTCAAGCACTGCACCACCGCCCGAAGAACGCGGGGAGTTTTCGCAGAGGTGAGTAGGCGCCCGTTCCTTGAGTCGCGCAAGATACCAGGCGTCACGATGCTAACCAAACACTGTCCGTGGTTCAGACTGCAGTAGCGAGACCCATCCTGGCTTGTATCACCACCGCCGCATTGGCCAGCGTCGAGTGTCTCGTCGCGGTCTGCAGGTTTATATTCAGCTGAGCGCTGCTCTATTCCTAGCTCCCTCTCTCTCTCGGCACCATATCTTCTCCCATCCACAGCCTCGGCCTTCTCGCGATCTTAACGCCCATTGCCTGCTCTACGCTACTCCTCCCTTTCGAGCAATATCATGACCGTTGTCTGTCGCGGTTGCCGTGCTTCAACTGCAGTCTAGCCCGTTATCTTGGTCCACCATCGCGACATGGCTCGAGTTAGCCCCCAGATGCCCAACCTGGGCCGGAACCACCAGCTCTACGTCTCTCCGCCCGACCCGCTGCTCACCCAAGTCATCATATTCTTCCTGCCTTACTCCGGTACTTCCTCGAGAGTTGACGCACACATCTATACCGCCTGCGGTTTCATCTCATACACTCGCATGACCGTCGACCCGTCTTCTGCCGTCTATCAAGCCGTCAACCACATGCCCATTGAGAAGACAGAATCGGAGATTTACAGAGCTCTTGCTTTCGCGCTTTGTCGCTACTTCGTGGAACTTACTGTCGGAGTGAAGGGCACGGCAAGTGCGACTGCCAAGGTCGCTCGAGCGACCAAACCCGAGCCATTCTCGGCTGCCCATGCTGGAGAACTGGCCGCCAAACTGGTTAGACTTGACGATGATTTCGCCATTTCGAACATCCTTGCCGCCTTGAAGACTAGATACGTTCCGTCGATGGACATCGACCTTGTACTCCCACCCACAGATACGTACGGTTTAAGCAAGTACCAACGACTCTTGCAATTCATGGGTGATGTCCACAAGCAGGATACAAATCTGAAGAGGCGGCCATCTCGTGTGGAGAGGACACGTCCGAAATCAGTTTCTGCCCTCCCGCGATCGAATCCTGAGAGGGTCGCGATCAAGTTACAGGAACTACTAGATACAGAAGTTAAATACCTCGAAAAGCTACATAAGCTTTTGATAGATGTTGTAAAGCTAGAGCGAGAAATTGCGGACAAGGCCGAACCACAAGAACCCGATGGAACAGTACTTGCCAGGCTATTCCCATCCTACTTAGATGAGATATACCAACTCAATTCCAGATTTTTAGAAGATTTGAGCAAGGCAATGGATGATGACCATGGCGTTGATGGTGTTGCAGATGTCTTCCTACGTCACGTACGAACTACCCTTTGTTATGAAAACCTCTGCTCACGAAACAGGCTAATGCATGTTATAGTTTCCGTCCTTTCATAATCCCTATAGTCATTATATCGCCCTGAATCCTGCCTCGTCTGGTCTGGTTGGAGAACTGATGCGAGGGGGGTCCGTTTTCTCGCAGCGCATGGCAGTATGCTTTTCTTCCTCCCTACGCATTCCTCAATAACTTGCTAATTTGCTTTTAGATGTATGGCGAACAATATCTCAAATCGACACTTATGGAGCCCATCCAGAGGCTCCCTAGATACACCCTAATATTAGACGGTAAGAGCCTTGGAGGATTCCTACCTTATAAAATAGCCTGTCAAGTGCTAATTTTGCTAGGCGTTCTGAGCAACATTGCCGTAACATCTCCTGTCGTTCCAAAACTCCTTGAAGCTCGCGATATTGTCTCGAAAACCTGCGAAATGCAATCCGCTCCAGCCCAGGAGCGTGCTCAAACGATATCCCGATTATCTGCTCTTATTTCCGGTTGGCCTGCGAATTTCAAGCCTGGAGGGCCTTTAGTTACGGCTGTCGATTTGACTGAAGTTGCTGCGCCGTATACTGATATGGCACAGAAGATCAATGTCATTATTCTGGTCTTTGCAGACTCTATCGCGTTTATTAACCGCCCGAACTCCAGTAGCATGAAAGCACAAGGCGTTCTCACGGAGATTACGATGCCACCGTCCATTCAACACTCTATCCGTCGGGAAGCCGCAGACCTGCATTTTGCCGGGTGTACATCACTTAAGTATAACCGGTACTCGACCTCAGAGGAGGGCCGCGCAATGTGGATCACTCTTACTAAAGACCTAGAAGAAGTTTATGATATGCGAGAATCTGCAGTAGGTATGAAAAAGTTTCTTCCCTCAGGTCCATGGGAAGGTAAAGCAAACGAGCTAGTCGAGGAGATAATTCAAGCCCAGCTGCAATCCAAGAGTCGATTACAGGAAACTAGGTGGTCTGGGAACGCTAATTCAAAATTCGATTCGTTGGAACTGTGGACCTCGGTATACGAACCTCACAACTATGAGCTCGAGAAATCTCCTAGCCGTGCTTTGATACAACTTGGAGTTGAGCATCCCACCTTTGATACTAGAAACAAGTCACCGGAGATCTCTGCTACAATGAATTTCCTTAGTACAGGGAAAGTTCGACTGGACATCTTGGATATGGGTAAGATAGCATTCACCGAGACTGTCGGCGAGCTGGACATTTTAGCTGTCTTAACCAAGCGTATATCAACTGTTCTCGAGAAACATTCGCAGACTTCTCATCCGCCCATTTGTGCGGCAATAATACAGGGCCACCGCCGGATTATCAAGTCACTTAATCTCGCGCTACCTGAAATGGACGGGCACCATTCCATAAAATTTAAGACTTTCAGACCACCATCTCCTGTCAAGCTTCTGCATACTTTCCTCGGCTCTTCTACAATGTCCTCGCCCACAAAATCCCCTTTTAAGGCAACTTCCTTTGAGAGCACAAGTGAGATGGCTCGCCCCACGGTTCTGCTTGAAAGATCGCATAGCGTGCTCTACAGGACGGACGGTGGCGGGCCCGTGGATGAACTCACAAACCGGATGAAGGACATAAACTTAGTCGAAAACCATCCTCAACAAGGGGACAGCTACCATAAGCAGCTCGAACGGGTTCTCGACGCCTTTGTTACTGTTTTAGAAATCAGGCTTGCGAAGGACGTCACACATGGCTGGAGTTACTCTAGGAGGAGCTCGAAAAGCCATTCGGTCGATCAGCTTGTAAAGACAATGTTGACTGATTCAAGCCAGACCAGCCCAGCACTAGCAGCTAGCTTGGACACCGTCCTTACAGCTTTTGAAAGGTTCCTTGTCGGCAAATGGAGAGAAATCATGGGAACCTTGCTTACCCAAGAAGCTTTGAAGGATTTACAAACCAAATTCGGTGGGTTTTCTGCCTTTCTGAGACGGTGGTGCGCTCTCGTAATTTGGAACAGCTAGTTAACAACGAGCAGAGACATACCATCCGGACGAATTCGCCAAGCATTTCCGTGATTTCCTAGATAATCTCGGCCCGCAGAACAAGAGAGCATTCTACAAAATCACCAGACTGTTTACTCGGTGAGTCAACCTTGGTGGTAGCATTATTCTGGGTTTTGAAGACTTATCCGTCTATCTCTTCAGTGCTATTCAACAATCTACAAGCGACGAAGCGAAAAGCGCACTACGCTCAGTGTTTGCTGAGATCTTTGTGGCCTCAGGGCTGAACAGCTCTAAAATCGGCGAAGTCGCAAAACTTCATATGGAACTATTACTATATATGCTCAATTATGTAGAGACGGCACCACCAATCAGTAAGTCCAATTATGCGCAAAACACATCATCCATACAAAGCTATGAAGCATCGGATGAACTTATGACTGCGACCGAAACACGTCGTGGAAACTATTATCGTTCACCATTACATAGATCTCGCACTACGAAGCAGAAGGAATCTCCCAGTCCAACACGTGGGAGACCTCGTTTCCGGCCGCCACATGGGCAAGCCGAAGTTGAAAGCGAGAAGGAAATATCCCCTACTAGAGCCATTGGTGCCCCTTTGAGCATGCTAAAGAACTCATGGGAAAACACGAAGAGATTGGCGACTTACTCACCTACCAAATCAAAATTCACAGATGATTCGTCCCTCGCAGCAGCGGCTGCTGATTCGTCTGGATTAAAGCGTTCGAAGACAACTGGAACACACGCGCTAAACACCCTCCCCACGGCTGTCCCACTGACAAGTTCTAGTTCCTTACGAAAGAGATTCGGACTCTCGACTGAAGGTAATGACAATGGCTCTGGCATCCGCGAGAGTAGTTATGCTGGTAGTGGCGGGAGCCTCAGCAAATCGTCAGTCAAGTTGATGTTGCGGCAGCGAAGCAACAAGAGCGGTAAAGATAGGGAAGGGTCGTCTTTGATTCCGAATAGGACGCCTATAGCCTTGCATCGTAGTCAATCAACTGAAACAGACGTTCGACGAGACTACTACGAGCGGGACAACTACAACCGACCACAATCTGGGGGCCGAGAGCGACCAATTGCCAGCACAGTTCCGAATAGCCCCGCGCTTCCTACCCTAGCCATACCTAAGAATCCAGGTACCCCGGGGTCTCAAAACGCCTTGAGTCCTATTATTGCTTCTCCAACCGTTGCAGCGGCGGCTGATGGATCACCAACACCCGCGCTGAGGCGGAAGAAAAGGCGCAGTTCGCTCAGTGATCTGGTAGCGCCTAAGGACCTGCTGGAAGATGAGAAGCAGGAGCCACCTTCTACCACTTCAACACCACCGTTAGAGAACTCAGTCAGCAGAGCGAGTAGCACAGAGAAGAAAGAGAACGTGAGCTCTAGTACGACTACGAGCTCAGTTTCTAAGCCCGTTGTCGGCAGTATGGGTCCCCCGCCGGTTCCGCACCACACGAAGACTATGAGCATTGGCTCTGTTAGAGAGACTAGAGCTGGCGGAAGTGGGGCTATCGGTCTAGGAGTGGCGGCAGGGATATATACCGACCAAATCGCGCCGTTAAATGTTAGCGGTGTGAGGATGAGCAGAGCGCATAGCGACGCTGGCAGCATCACTAGCAACGCCTCCACTAATACTGCAACTAGCAGCGGACTAGATCGGGACATCAACAGATCCGGGAGCACGGGCACGAATGGTAATCGCACCAGTGGAAAATTAAGTTCCAGGCATGCAGCAGAAGCGCAGAACGTCAAGAAGAATTCGGGATCTCTGGAGCAGGAACTCGCCCTTATCGGACAGGAACTAGCAAAAGGCGGCTCAGGGAAGAAGGCCGCAGAGACAACCATCACCAGCCCCAATGGTAGCGGTCCAGGAGCCGCTCGCCGTGGATCTGCAAGCGACGACGGGCTGCGTCGGCGTGTGCGCCTACTCGAAGGCAAGTTGAACAATACAGTTAGCGATTTGAACCGCCGCTACGAGACTCTGCGTGATGATAGCCATGCAGCGCTGGCAAAGGAGCTAAAGCGCAACCAAGAGGTGGAACAAATGTGGCGTGATGAGCGGAACGAGAACGATGCTGTTTACAAACGGTTCAACGAAGCACTAGAGGAATGTGTTAGGGGTTTGAAAGGACGGACAGACGAGGAGAGAGTCGGGCTTGTGAAGATGCTAGTGCAGGCGCAGGAAGAAGTTGGCAGGCTGCGCGGAG
Source organism: Drechslerella coelobrocha (assembly GCA_036971555.1). Lineage (NCBI taxonomy): Eukaryota > Fungi > Ascomycota > Orbiliomycetes > Orbiliales > Orbiliaceae > Drechslerella > Drechslerella coelobrocha. The sequence goes on from JAJTUH010000001.1 coordinate 1,886,022, forward strand.
AGGTTAGGTATGTTACGTTTCCCCTGTTATCTCTCATATTCTAGGAGGACGATGCATACCGGATTGAACAAATTTCTGACAAGACTATTGTGGTTCGTATAGTGCATTGAAGAAGGAGAATATCGATCTGAGACATGGAAAGCTTACAGAGCTTTGAAGTTCGAGCGACGGATCATTGTTACTTACTTATATTTGACTTTTGTTTTGTATTTCTTTCATTGGCAATGGAGCTGCTGGAGTATCCTTGTATCTCTAATTTGCTCTTGCTTTCATCTGCATAGTTATCTGCATAGTCACCTGCATGTCCTTTTCCCTTTTACTCTGACCAATCACGAGGCTTCCTGCGCCGGTGGATAGGATTGATGAGGTTATGGAGTACGGCCCGGGGAATCTTTTTCTCATAGCTATGTGTATGGTTAGACATCTTCGGTATTGGTCACGCGTGTCAAGTTTGAGCATTATTAGATTGCTTCCCATTGGAGCGTCGTTCTCAAGGTGCCGCTTTCTCAGGTTCGTCTACAGGGCTGTAGCGGTGTTTTCATCTGCGCCGGCGACATATATGGTTCGAATAATTAGCATTCTAAAGTGGCACGTATCTTTACGTCGAGCCCCGGAGAGCCACCAGCACGTGGGCTTGAGACTATATCTCACTAGCTTTACAACCAAACTGAACTTGAATATTATATTATGCATTCTATAATTAGCTGCGCTCTCCATGAACTTTTAGCAGTGCCGGGGGCAGGGGCATAGTTTGTCTACGGCACCTCGTAGCTCGTTAACATGAGTAAACGAGCTTCGGTGCAGGGCAAGTAGAGCCTCCCACCTCTCCTCAAGGAGCCCATTCCATCATTCCTAAGTTAGTTTCTATTCGAGTTTCAGTCGCTCGAAAGCTTGGATGCTCTCCTCGTAAGTCCCAATCTGCGCTTTAAACTCCTCCATTTTCTTTGCGTCGGCTTCTTGCGTTGCCTGGTTCGCCTTGCTCTGGTAGTTTTTGTCTGCCAACAGCTTCTCTTGTTTCGTGAGACCCTCACGCGCCTTGTCCAGTTTCTGTTGTGCCTTTTGGATCTCTTGATCAAAGTCCACGCGGCCCTGAATTTCGCAAGCTAAGTTAGCATTTCCAGTTCCTGTCTAAAGAAGAGAGGGAGTAGCCAACCTTGACGCTCAAAAACACCACTGCACTTGCGTTGACTCTCAGCGCCACGCAACCCTTCGGTGTTTCCCCACTGACATCTACAACATCCAAGCTCGACACAGCCTTTCCGCAGAGACTCTTAATGTTCTGGTGATTTTCTTCAACAATCCCCAAGCTTTCCTTATCGTCAACTTGTACGTAGAGCTTGCCTTCGTCTTTAATCATGTACTCAGCCATCAAGCTTCGCACGCCTCTAGATACATCCAACACAAGCTCGTACGCCCTCTCGCTTTCTGGGTCGTGCAATTCCTCGCGGAAGACGGGGTATTTGGCGAGAACGATAGATGGCGTCCCATCATCAGGTCGGCGGGTGAGGCGTTGCCAGAGTTCTTCCGAGATAAACGGCATAAATGGATGGATCAGGAGCAGGGCGCCTTCAATAGCAGTGTAAAGGGTTTGCTTGGCGGACTCCTGGACCTCAGGTGTGCCATCCTGAATCAGGGCTTTGGAGTTTTCCTGTAGAGTTAACAGATTGATATTAGTGGTCAAGTCGATTAGTGGGCTACGGGGATGGTAGTAGAACATACAATATAGACATCACAGAGCTGACTGTACCAGTATTGGTAGACGGCTTCCGTCGCCCGGAAAAAGTCTCGGTTCTGTAGATGCTCGTTTACAGCCTTAGCAGCAGTATTGAGTTTATGCAGGATCCACTTTTCCGCAAGGCCTTCCTTGCCCGAGACGATTGCAGCTTGGGGCGTAAAGCTCTCGTCAAGCTTTCCAAGTACATATTTCGTAGCCTGGAAAATCTTGTTGCAGAACTTGCGGTAACCATGGAAAACGTTGATCTCAGTATTGATATCCAAGCCTATAGTTTCCCATATTAGTAAAGTTCAATGCTGATTTCCAAACTCCATAAAACGAAACGCGAACATACTTCCAGTGGTATAGGATATTAAAGTAAATCTCAACGCATCAGCACCACACTGTGGAATTCCTTGCGGGAAAGCTGTCTTCTGGTACTTTGTCGCTGCCGAAACCTCCTTGGGGTCTAAGTTGCCACCTCCAAGCTTATCATGTAACCCTTGTAAAGCGATGCCGTGGATAACATCAAGCGGGTCAATAACATTGCCCAAAGATTTCGACATTTTGCGTCCCTCCGAATCACGGATAAGACCGTGGCAATAGACTTCGTTAAATGGGACGCCGCCCATCATCTTTAGCCCAAGCATAATCATGCGAGCAACCCAAAAGAACAGAATATCCCAGCCAGTTTCCATAAGAGAACTAGGATAAAAGTACTTGAGATCTTCTGTCCTCTCGGGGTAGCCCATGGTAAAATACGGCCATTGACCAGAGGAAAACCAGGTGTCTAGAACGTCTGGATCCTGCTCCAGGGTGAATTTCTGACCAGGGTACTTCTCCTGTGCCGCCTTCTCTGCGTCTTCCTTCGTTCTTGCAACAACCCAGTGATCTTCATCATCAATATATGTTGATTCACCCTCGAGTTGAATGTGGTATGCTGGTGGCTGATGCCCCCACCACAGTTGTCTGGATAAGCACCAATCCTGAATTCCTTCTAGCCATCTGTAATAGTCGTTTTCCGAGGTCTGTGGCCTGATCTTTACTTCTCCGGCTTTGACATGTTTGATAGCTTCATCGGCCATCTCCTTCATCCTCATCCACCACTGTGGCTTTAGGAGGGGCTCTATTATATCCTTGGTCTTCTCGCAAATTGGGACCATCATTGGATTATTTTTTGTGTCAACGTATAGCCCGAGCTCCTTGAGATCGTTGAGGATCTTATATCTAACATCGAATCGCTTCATCCCCTCGTATGGACCAGCGTTTTTGTTCATTGTTCCATCGTCGTTCAGGATGTTGATGAATTCGAGGCTATGTCTCTTGCCCAATGCATAGTCATTGAAGTCGTGAGCGGGTGTAATCTTGACGGCACCGGTACCAAAGTCCATTTCGACATAGTCGTCTGAAACGATGGGCATGATTCTGTCCGGTATAAACGGATGTTTCGCCCGTTTTCCAATAAGGTGCTTGTATCTCTGGTCGTTAGGGTTGACAGCGATAGCTGTGTCACCAAGCATCGTCTCTATACGAGTCGTGGCAACCTCTAAGAACTCATCACTAGCCACAATAGGATACTTAAAGTGGACAATGACACCAAACTCGATTTTCTTATCATACCCAGGAACGGACAGTAATGTTCTGCCTTCGAGCTGTTTGCTGTCGACCTCCAAATTCGACAACGAGGTGTTTAGTTTGACACACCAGTTAACGAGCTTGTGGCCTCTGTATATAACGCCTTCTTCATGGAGTTTCGTGAAAGTATCCGCTACGGCAATTTTGAAGGAATCGTTCATTGTGAAAGCTTCCCGCGACCAGTCGAACGACGCTCCCACGGACCTGAAGACTTTGTTAATTTTCTTGTGGTACCTATAATTTGCGTGTTAGACCTAAGACACCTGAGAATTCAACCAAGTTGGAGCCGTACTCTTCCTTCCAGTCCCAGATCAGTTGTGTGAGCTTTTCCCTGCCAACATCGTATCTTGTCTGCTTGCTCTGTCTCCATAGTCGGTTCTCGATGACATTCTGTGTTGAAATACCAGCGTGATCGCACCCTGGAAGGAATAGAACGGTTTTCCCCAGCATACGATTCCTATCAAGACTATCAGCGCCAATTACGGCAGACTTTCCGCGTCAGAATTTCCCCCATACCATCGAACAAGGACATCTTGTAGCGAAACTGCCAAGGCGTGGCCCATATGTAGAGCGCCAGTAACGTTTGGAGGTGGAGCTGTGATAACGAATACGCCCTCCTTCTTCGGTTTGCCATCTACCAACTCTGGTTCGAAGAATTTTTCCTGTTCCCACCAGGCATTCCATGCAGATTCAACAGCAATGGGATCGTACGCCTTCCCAAGCGGCTTCAAGACTGTTCAACGCGATACGGTTAGCCCGTATATCAATTCCACTAGATCGCAACATCATCAGCCATACTCTTCTTCTGTCCTGGCGGTGTCTCTTCGACATATGCTTCAACGGGAGCCTCCTCCTTTTTCTCCTTCTTCGCTTTAGGTATCGATGCTTGGGCTAGAGCCTCGGATTTCGCCTTCTTCTCTGCGAACTTCTTTGCCTTTTCGGCTTTCTTGGCCTCAGCCGCCACTAAGAGTATAGAGCTTGGTAAGGGTCTAGTTCCAGAGTAGCGCCTTTTTGGTGATGGAAGGACAAGACCCACGTTGTTTGGCAGTCTTTGGTTTTGATCCTTCACCTGGAGTCTCTTCAGCTGGGGAGGTAGCGGCAGCTCCTGGTGATATGTTTGGCACTGGGTAGTTGGGTGTTGATGGAGCGCCATCTAAATTAATGGTAAATATTAATTGGAAGTTCAGCGCTGTGTAAGAGAAGTAGAGCCGGTGTTCACGTACCAACAAGCTCCGAAGCTTTCGGCGTCGACATCTTTGCAGCTAGCAGCAAACGCGCTGATATTCGAACGGTAGAGTGGAGATTGGGCCGAATGGGCCGTAGAAGGATTGGTAGTCTCCTGATCGTGGCGGACGGTGAGTGGAAGCTGGCCACTGGGGTATATATTCGATCAGGGTATCGTCGGCCGGCCCTTTGTCAATGCAATGGAAGGGATGTTTTCCTGGGGACTGTGACACACTTTTCTAAAAATGAGTCTGCCGACACAACACAATCGCGCTTAATGTGGGGGAGGGGCTATCGATAACGGTAACGTTGCAACGCCGACATTGTTGCATTTCGTCACTGTTCTAAAAGTGGTGATTTCTAACGCAGGAATGACTCAATGGGAAAGAATTGCCTTAATTCGGGTAAGATATCCAGGATACATGCATTGAGACTTTGGACAGAAAATCGTTACTCTAATCGTTACCCCATTACAGTCGAATGCGGAACGATAGCTAGATAGAGGCTGACATGCTCCTCTACATTGGCATTACTCCATTGTCTGATATTTTGGTACGTTCGTAGACCGTTCATTATTCATGAATTCAATGTTGAAGTAAAGGCTCGTAGGCGGTGTATGCTAGGCGCAGGACTAGATGTCAAATGAACGAAATCAATTATGTCAATCCATATTTTCTCAGGAGCTTCAATTTGAAAAGCCTGATTGCCTTTGTAGACAATTCTAAGGCTTAGAGCTGATAGGCCCATGAGATTCAATCTAGCACAAATGCAAGTTTGGCTCGCAAGCCAATATTTTCGAATATTAGACACCTAGATGTCCATATCGTATGACCAGTGGATTGAGTTCACTAAGATATTCTGGGGTTCACAAAATTGTCACAAGATGTGCATTTAGATCTTGAGACTGAGTTTTATCAAGAGCTGAAGCAAAAGGAACTATCAATATGTCACTGAAGCTTTTGCTTCAGCTTCATCATATTACTATGTAACTCTCAAGCTTTTTTTGCATTTCTTGGTTAAGCACGTCTACACAATCCCGGTGTTGAAAAATGTCCTAGGTCCCGGTACGTACGTAATTCTCCAAATCTCGAGCCTAAACCGGTGCTTCTCTCCCCATTCCAAACTCTCTTCTTGAGCTATCTCTCTCCTACTTTTCAGTTTGGCCACTTTTATTCTATCGCAATTTCTTTTCAGTCGTTTCTAAATAGTCACCTAGTCTGCAGAGTCTGTGCTTCACTCAGCATCACACAGCTAATCCAAACTCTACGATAAATGTGAGTCCCATTTATTGAGTATCCCTTCAACAGCGTTGCGTCGAACAACGTTTTGATTTATGTACAGAACTTGCTGAATCGAAAGCACCAACTTATATTGGGAATTTAGCTACTCTCTAAGCTCATTGAAAAACACTAGGTACATATCGACGTTCAGCTAGGCGATATGGATAATCAAAGATATATCCCGCGTCATCTGCAGGACGTTGCAACTGGTGGTCCAAGACCACCTACAGCGTTGAGCCTCCCCGCCCCTCTTCTAATCCGAGCCCCCGAGCTCGACCGGGAGGAGCTAGATCTCCCCGAAGGATTATGTCGGATTGAAGAATTGAGTGACAGCGTTGATGAAGGCGAAGAGAGCAGTGAAGGCGGTGAAAACCCAGAACCAGCACAGAAACATCTTCAACCAGAAGCAGGGATGACAAGCCAAAAGACGACCAGTTTACTGCGTCAAGCTGTTGACAACCGCCCGAACCTGCACAACAACGTCTGAGTATATCGAAAGCTGGGAAAGGGGCCCTTTAGAATGCCTACAGCTCAAACCCTTTTATTAAATGCAAAACTGTCCACACAGCTACGAACCACTCTTCGTGCGGACCACACGGTACAATTCCTTTCACTAGCCAACAACCGCATCAATCTTGAGCGCCTGTTCGAAGAGTTCTCTCTGAAGGATTACAGATCTAATCGTACTAACGAGATGACGGCTGTTTCAAAACCACCTCACAAACTCAACTTTACCAAGTGCTTAGAGATGGGCATCCAGCAACAGCAACCAGATGTGCAATATTCCCATGAATTCATCCTCCCAATCTGTGAAGCATGGCTACAGTTGATTAGGAATGCGAATATCCGTTTCCCACTCGGCAGTATCCAACACCCCCCGCAACCCAGTGTTCTCGACGAAGTCGCAAAATCAACAGACCTCTTCGGTAAAGTTATCCGTGTCACGATTCTCGACGACGATGAAAATCTCGAGCAGCATGCCGTCAACATTCTCCAATTCGCACAATGGTCAATCGACGAATACGAAAAGGCACAGAATGTATACTGCCCTGAGGTTCGAAAGATGGATGCCTTCACCCCCGGTGCTTTCAAATCCTCCGTCCTGATTTTCGAGGGTTCGAAAGATAACGATGGCGACTATCTGCCCGGGCAGTTAAGTGCATTTTGGAGTCACGAGCGAGTCAAGTTCAACAGAGCCAAATTCCTTAGAGTCTTCTATAACGAGTGCCCTTCTCTCCACGGGAAGCTAAATTTCGCAACTACTATCGCACTTTTGACCATCCTTTCTGATGAGGTTTCAGTCATCCGAAGCATGGGGGATCTTGTTGCAATGACCGAAAAGAGCAAAGTCGACGGGTTTCCGGATAGTGCTTTTACAAGGCTTGACGACGTCGCTCATGATATCTTCCGATACTTCTACTTACAATGTAGGTGTAGCCTTCCACTATTGAACCGTTGTACAGTTATGAAGAGCTGCTGCTTACCATCCTGGAATTTTTTTTTGCAAAAGTCCGCCGTGTTCATTCGAATAGCCCCCTGTACAAATATGACACTTCAATGAAAGGGGCCGATGAATTCACCAATCTGATCGGAAAGGTCTTCGAACGTGATAACTTCAAAGACGTTCTTGCTCGCAAAACACCAATTGAGTTCCAGAGACTGTCTCCTGAGGAACTTCGCGAACGTCGTGCTCAAGAAGCAGAAGAAGAGAAGAAAAGACATGCAAAATATGTCAGCAATCCCACTACTGCAGCAGATAGCATCGAAACTGAATCCGAGAAAGAAAACTTCGGCGTCGGTGGTGCTGGGGATCGCAAGAAATCATCGCAAAAAAAGAGGAATGAACGGAAGAAGAATAATCGTGCTGGTACTAACTCATCAGCCACTCCGACTCACGGTTCTACTTCTCGACCTGGTGCTAACAAAACTGGGCCTCCTGCAACTTCCATGCCAGATGAGCTAGAAGATCCAAATCACCTCGTTTGCTGTACTATCTTCCCCCGGGGCGGAAGAGATGTCACCAAGAAACTGAGCAAGGTATATATTATATACGCCCTTTACTTACAATATGCGATTGGAAATTTCTCCTAGAGGTAACACTAAGGAAAACAAATGCTAACATCAAACTCGCAGGAGCGCCCATGGGAGGACCAGCTCTTCTGGTTCCTAGCCGAGTGGTACTGCCCAGGCATATATGCCCACGTAGAGCCTATAACTATGGAACCCTCCAATGCCGTTAGCACTGCATATGCCGTTGCACTCGGCATCCGCCAGATGAAAGTCTGGCTCGACGAAGCCAACCCCGAGAATCAGCAACCAGCATCAGAATCCATATTCGACATATTCCGTCTTACCAGTGCTGCCAGAACTAAAGGACGAGATGAAGAAAGTAGCAGAGAGAACGAAGTTGCAGATATTACTTCCCACTTCTTCTTTCCTACCACCCCGTCCCTTTCTTGTTACTCCACTTCCTCCATCTCCTCCACCACAGCGACATATACTGTCCGCGCTCAGCACATGCAGGCGCATCTAGCGGAAGGGTACTACCCAACCGATGTGCAGGGTATGGAGCCATATCCGCATGCGGTAACCTTCGTGCCTCGAGGCGGCCATAACCTTCCGGACCCGCTGCTGCTCAAACTCCACCGCGCGGTCGCCATGGCGGCGACCAATAGCGGGGCTTGGGCGGCCGGGGACCAGGTGATTGCGGCCGAGAGGCCGAGATATTGTCGTTGGTGTAAAGTGAGCTCCCCGCATTATTGTCTGCCGGGTTGTTTGCTTTCTGAATAATCACGAAAGGTGCCCCGGAGGGCGTTCTTTTTTTCACATTCAAGCAGAATATTCATAAAAAAACGGGCATTATTGTTTTGATATTAAACATTATTATTTTAATTTCTTAGCTTGTTCATGGCATATCAATGCGGTGATCAATCTAGCTTTCTGTATCCATTCACCTTTTATCAAAAATATCAGAATCATTCCGTCAAAAGGTGATACTTCCAATTGAAGTTGTATCTGAGAATCCCCTTCCTTACCTAGGTATCTTGCAGCCACATTAACCGATTCCTGTTGTCATTTATAAGCCTGATATTACCATACGCTGCCCCTGAGGAAGCGTTTGAGAGTTTAACAGCTGACGGCCCAATCAATAATGTGTTATTAAAGGCGCTAGAGGTACAATATTCTAATCTATGAATCATTAGTCGCAAGCCCTATATTTATTGGCTCTTGGACATGGAATACAGATCAGACTTTCGTTGCATCAGTGAATTTAATACATCGCATGCCATATGCATATATACAAGATAGTATCACTACAAAGAATCGTCTCAACGAGTATACATGCAGGTATAGAAGGCATCGGAATTCGAAACTTAAGAAAATAGTATACATGCAAAATAAACCCTTTCCTGTCCTATTACAAAGATGTATTACCAATAAATAATCCTCCCAGATATTTTTGTACTCCATGGATCTTGCCATCGTAGCGTCGTTAGATAAAAGGACAGCGCATAAAGAGAGAAAGAAAGAAAGAAGAGCAAAGAACATATATGCGAATGAATCAGGACAATACAGCAAAAGCGAACATTTTGTATGTATGTACTAAACAAACAGTAAAATAGACACCAGCCAGCCGGCTGCACACGACACTCAAAAGAATGAGTGACGTTCAATAAACCAAAAAAAAAAAAAAACTCCACAGAAAACTCCAAAGTAGATGCAGTATATGTTTTTGTTCGCAGAAATGGGCATAAATTTTTGCAGCTGCACCGAACGAAAAGTGTTAAAAAGAACAGAAGTATAGGAGGAAGGCAGAGGGGTGATTAAACTTTATATAATAAGGCGAGCACAGCAACCTAGCTGATCTCTATAGGTTTTATGGTGCAGGAGAAACAAACCGGCTAGAGGTGAGGGTCCATGCATAAGGAAAAGACAGGAAGTTGGTAGTATAACAGCAACCCCGGGTATCTAAAGGAAATGTATAAACAAACAAACAGAGAGAAAAAGTCCAATTGGACAGAGAACTCCAATATCCAAGGAAGTAAAAGAAAGAAAGTGAGGGGAAGACGAAAGAAAGGAAAGATAATAGGAACTACCGTCTATTTACGCGGTAACACAGGAAGCCCCTTCATCGTTAACCCAGGTTCTTCACTCCCGACTAATGGGGTCGTGGAGCTTGCAGATCTCGAGCTCGTAGTCATCTCACTAGTTGACGCCGAGTGTAGATTTTGTAGAACCCTATCATCTACATGCATTGGGCTGTGTTGTTCCTCCTCAATCGCCGCAATCGCCGCAACCGGTGGGACCTGCAAAAGCGAGGCATCCAGCGGTGCGCTCTGCTTTCTAGCCGAGGTCGAACCCTGCCGAGTGTTCGAGTCCGCGAACGAGAAGCCCTTCCACAGATCCGTCCCACTACGGGAACGTCTCCTTCCGAGCGAAGCGAAGCTACTAAAGCTGCCATTGCGCGTTGGTTGCTTCCCGTCACCTGCTAGTACTGGCATTGGAGGAACCACGAGCGAGTCACCTCCTTGCTCGCCTTCCTGCCTAGACGGCTGTCTTGATACTGCTGTGCCGCTCATATTTGTTCTTTCAAAAGTATCCCACCACGTCATCGAGTTCTTGCGGGCCATCCTAGCCCGTTTCTTCTTCTCAGCACGCTCCTCTTTCGCCTGCTCGTTCTCTGACTTCTCTCGCTCGCGCCTAAGGTATGCATGGCGTTGCCCTTCCGTCATCGCTTCGATATTGACATCGCCATCGTCACCAGGCTCTTCCCAGCGTCGCCCCAACGCCCAGCTCCAGAACGGTTGTTTGGTCTGCTTCTGCACCAGCCGCCATGGCTTCTCACGCAGAGAGAAGAGCAAACAGTCGATAGCTCCTTGGATCGGCACGGCAAGGGCGCTGATGCACACAAGTGGGAACGATGGTCGTTCTGCGAACCGCTCATAGTATTGCAAGGTGTGGTTAACTAATGGCACCAGCCAGATGAGAACGTAGACGCAAGGGTAGATGAACAAGAAGCGTAGCTGTCGCTGGATAGCGTACTGCCGTTTTCGAAGTTCCTCCTCGCTCGTGTTGGTCGGTGAGGCGGACAGTTGGTTGGCACTATTGTTGACAATAGGCTGTAGGGTAGAGCCATCGGTGGTTGCAGTGCCTTGGCGGTCGTCTGTGGAACTGGCGGTAAGATCTCTGGCGGTAATAGCCTCGCTAGTGCGGCGGGAGTCGGTTTTCGAGCCTCGTCTCTTCTGAGGCATCGCGCCCTTTTCGATATCTCCTGTTGGGTTTCCAGTCTCGGCATTTTCTCCGAATTCGACTTGCTCAGGCTCAGACAGTCTTCGAATTCTCGCAACTCTTGGGTCAAGCCCAATATCCTCTTCTCTAACCCTTTCGATTTTGCCCAATCCGGGTATTTTGAAGGTCGCCCCGAGTACACTTAATTTCGAGCCACGCCTGTCGCCAGAATGGCGCCGAGAATAGTCAATTTGCGACTGCTGGGTGGCTTCTGTGTCGAACTCCGACGTTCTAAACCGGGCTTGATACGCTCGGAAGGTTATCTTAACGTAGATGTAGATCGCTAGGTAGAGACTCGTGATCGAAAGTATAATGACATAACGAGGTATCCAGGCAAGAGCAAGTCGGTACCAGAACGGGCGAACCTGTTGGAAATCAAAGTTAATACATTCGTACTGCAGAACGCGAACGGCTCAAGATAAAAAGTTGGAACTGGGGTTGCTTACAGGTAAATAGCACCAAGTTGTCTGCGCGACGTAGGCCGGTTGTCTGTTGGTAAAGGCAAGCCCGGCCATTATGATGGGGATGGCGACGATAGTAAAATATACGAAATAGCGGTATCGGTAGAGGCCACCTTTCCCCATGGAGCCTGTTCGGGGGAGGAAGATGCTGATTGCAGCATGAATCGCAATGAACAATATGCAGAAGTCTAACAAACAAAAGGTTAACTTGGATGCGTCGATTATCAGGTGTACTCTAATATCATTACCTGCTGCCTCGATGCCGAAAGCAAAGAGAAAGCCAGAAGCTTGACAAAAATCGCTAGTTGTTGCAACACTAGAATTGGCGAGCGCGACGGCGGGAAAGATGAAGCTCCACAATGATTTAAACGAGTCGCAGAGGATAAGAATCATAATCAACCTAAAGAGAACCCGCAGTTGAATCAGCAAGCGAGTTTCAGAGTGTTTTATCTATCCGCAGATAGATGCGCGTATAGATATGCATATGCAGGCATGATGTAGAAGGGGACGGGTGCGACGGTGCAAACAGATGCATATCCTGGGGAAAGCTGGTAGACGTACTGTCGTCTAAAATTCCTCTTCATACGAACGAACCAATGGAGCACAATCGCCGATGCAATAAGAGTTATCGAGGAGCTGACCAAGGCTATTATCCTGACGATTTTCAGCTGTTCCGGCGTCAGGGACGCCACTGTCGGATTGGGCCCTCCAAGATGCGACATTTGGAAAAGAGCCGTCGTCGTGATCGAAGTTGGAAAAGATGCTTGGCTAGGTACCGGCTCTGGATCAACTGGCATGTCGGCCATCTTAAAGGCTTCATTTGGGAGGGGAAAAACCTCGGCCCCCACACGCACACCAAGTCTGGAACAACCAAGATCGTGGCCAGGGGAAGCGGAAAGTGTATTTTTTCTGGGTCGTACGATTGATCTTTGAACTGTGATGTTTTCTTTTTCTCCCTTCTTTCTTTTTACCTTTGAATTAACGTTCGGATTACAAGTTCCGTTCCCCTTACTTCTCTGGGGCTAGTTTAGTTTTGTGGATGGATGTTTCTGAGGTTTGAAATCTTGGTTGTCCCGTCTCCTTGCCTTGGAGTAGCAGGCGAGGCGTGAACGAATAACGTAATAGGGCGACCCACCACCTTTCGAATTCACAGCACACGATGGTCACGGCCGCTGTTGGCCGATTCAGTAGGCAGCTGCCTGACCAAAACCAACAAGAATGTGTAATTGACCGCGAATGTCTCCCTGGTGATGTTCGGGCACGACTCTTTGCGGGCGGAGGAAGAACTCAGGTCCGTAAACGGGAGATAAGCGATCGATCTGGAAACGTGGATGGCGGCCGGAAATGGCGATGTTGGAGAGATTTCATGTCCCTTTCGAAGGGCTCTACTTTTAGCTCGAGAAGCAGCAGCCCACCCACTGCACGGAGGTGGTACCTGCGCAGTAGCAGCAGCAGCACAACCAATCCCGTCCGTCCGTCTGTTGAATTTGAGTTCGGTGCCTGGGTGGCGATGGGGAGGGAAGAAGCCCAAGAAGCCCAAGAGGCCCGGGCTGTGAGAACCTTAACTAGCCTTTGGAATCAAGTTTTTTTTTTTTTTGAAAATGACAGAAGCTTCTTTTTTATTTTATTTTTATTTTTCTTTCGAACGAGGGACAGGGTTTCTTATCGATATCGGGTTTCTTTAGACGGCGGCATCCATCGCTTCCCCTTTCCGTCCTTTGCTTCCTGGTTTCTCTGATTTTGGGCGATTGGCCGAGAGAGTTTTCCTTGAAAGTTGAGTTAACTTAACGTTAAGGTTTTCTCGACCCACGTTTTTTTACGGTCTGCGTTGCGATCGATCGGTCCAGCCTTTGGGAAATAGCGGGAGCTTTGGGCGCTTCTTCGCCTGGATAAATGGCTAGGTATGTTATTTTGTTTTATTTTATTTTATTTTATTTCTGTGATATTGCAATGTTACTTGATTAAAAAGCCTGTGTTTTTGATGGAAAAGTTAGATTGCTCTTAAAACGTGCATGGAAACAGACCGCAAACCTGGGCGAATCCCGCTATCGATCGATTGGTCCGATGGAAGTTTCAGGGCTAAACGCGAGCCCGAGTCAGTGCGCTGCGACAGCTGTACGCATGTACATTTACGCGTACGGGATGCGATGCGATGAGATGCGATGCTGGAATCGATGAAGGAGTCGATGAATGAATGAATGAATACACACTGTCGCGACGGCAGTCGGAAGAAACCCAGAGACGACTCGGTTTATCGTCCCAGCTAGCTATCAAGGATAAATGCTATACGTGCAGGCGACGGTCAGGTCAATTATACTAATCCAAAGGGAAACATCAAGTTAACCAGAGTGTGACTGGTGGAAGCGGTAGTTCCTCGCGGCCGAATTGGTTCGCCCCACTGCGCGCAGCCGACATTATTATGGGTCCTCTGGATACACTATATACTATCCGCTGGCACATTTACAAACCCAAGCGCTAGCTGTCCAGCAGCTGCACGTCGACTTGTCATGTACGATCCTTAGCTTAGCTTGGGCTGGCTGACTGTTAATGTTGCCTGTTGCCCCATCTGCGCAGGTGGTACATGTACATACACGCATTCTGCACCTGTACTGCTGAGGCCCAGGGTCGTGTTATTTATTGTTTGCGGAGGAGCAGTCTGCAGTCAAGTGCCAGTGCAAGCCGGGTAAGCGGCAAAATATAATTTGCCTCATGCTTCAGATGAATCCACTCATCTTGTTCGTGTGTATCCGTCGTTGAGTGCTAGCAGAGTATGTCAATATCCAGTATCGTGTGCTAGTACGGTACGGTGTTACTGCCCAGAAAGTTGTCTAATTAGCCAGCATGGTCAGATGTTTTATCTAATGACCGCGAATACGAAGCACATATGCACAATTCCACTCCACAGCTCTGCAGGAGGCTCTATAATTATCCCCACAGGCGAACAGACATCCATCCATTCATTGCTCCCATCTCAGGTCTCACGCTCGAGCTCAAGCTCAAGCTCCACTAGAGCGGCAGCTGGGCGAAAGCATATAGCATATCCATATCATGCATCATGTATCTCCAACCTCCTCGTTTCGTGTCACAAAAGCGGCCAAATCCTTGGAACAGTTTCTCTCTCTCTTTTTATTTTTATTTTATTTTTCCTTTAAAAGGAAAGGGAAAATTCGACTTCACCAATCAGGTAGGGGAGAGATTTTAACTTTTCTCAATGTTCCCCACAAATGCATCACATCTCGTCTCCGTATGCTCTAATGAGATGAAGCCCGCGATCCAGCTTTTCTTCGCAAGCGAGCTCGGGCGCCTGTATGTCAGTCTCATGCATGCCGGTTCATTTATTGCATTAGCGAGCTTGCTGGATTCCTTTCCAGGCTCCCGACAGGCCAGATTATAAAAATCCCTCCGACGAGCGACTTAACCAACTGGTTCGCCCAGGATACAATCCAATGAAAATCAATGCCTCCTGAGCTCTGTGAAGATTGCGACGATTGTCTTCCTTCGGAAATAAATCCGATCTCTTCAACTCATGAAGAGCTCAAGCTCGAGTCAGTCGTCCTCTCTTGGCACTTTGATTAGTGTTTCCCTCCTCCTATTCCATATCTGTACTCTATCTGAAGTCAAAGACTGCGGCATGCCCAACCGCGGGGTTAGAGTCTCCCGAAACGGGGCACGGATCTCCAACTTTTAGTTCAACTATCCTCGTTTTTTGCCTTTCTGGGCAATTTTCCCACTTGAACCTTCCTTTCACAGACCGCCGTCCCTGGGCTATTCCAAAGCCGGCCTGTCCACCACACATGGAAAAATGAAGGAACGCAAAGGAAGAAACTCAAGCCATGGTTCAAATTGAGCGGCTGCTCCGATCTTCGTTACTCTTTACCAGATGCGGCATCGAAAGCATCATGATAGAATTTTAGTTTTATGTTGTGTCATGTCATGTTGGCTTCCCTCAGCTCATACCGGGATTATAGATATGGTGGGGTGTCGGCGCATATATTTCCCGGATGGCTAGCATCTAGATATCTGCTAGTGGTGTTGATCTACTAAGCTCACATGCAAGCAGCAATATTTGCAGTTGGAGGTAGCATCCTAGCTTCAAATTGCATCCCCGGATTTGATCAAAAGATGGTTGCGCTCGTCCTCCATCTTCCTGTGGTTTCACAAGCCAAGAAGGAATGCTGACATGACGCCTGTTGTAGCCACCATCTGTGTCGGATGGAATAAATGGCGACAACGACGCCAAATATATGTGCTACCGTGCCATATCTCGACTTGCATGTCTGTGAACTTTGAATTGCCACACGCTAATGTATCGTCCTGTCTTAAAAATCGGCCGACACGTGGTGAATCATTCTAGAAAGCCGGCAGCCAGGAGAAAAAGGGTTTTAAACATAAGATGCTTGGCTTCGAGCTCGTGCACTTGGCACTTAGTCGGTTTGCCTTGAGATACTCCTTATCATATCTGCAGACGTAATGCCAGGAATCTGGTTTATGTCACAAAAGACATCGAGATTTTCTGGCGCTTGTAAAAAATTAAGTATCAAACCCCCAGCTGGCAACCATAATATCTGAATCGAATCGGGGATAATGCCCAAATTTCTACCGAACAACTCCGTAGTCTTAAACATTCTCACGCCTTTTTCGTCCTCCGTTTACTAGCCGATTTTGGCGTGTCCGTGGCTGACGTTTCCGGGTTCTCTACATTGTCCCTGAACGCTACCTTTTTGCTTTCCGAGTTCCGCTTCTTTTTCTTCGATGACGATTTTTCCATGGCATCGCTGCCTCCTCCTCCTCCTGTTTCATCGCCACCATCTTTAGCGTCTTTACTATTCTTGTCACTCTCCTTCTTCTCCTGCTTCTTTTCCCGGGCTCTTGCGAGCGCTGCCTCTTTCTCGAGGCTGTCAACCTGAGACTTTGAAATCTCGCAGAGTTGCTGACCGAGGACCTCAGAGTCTATATCGGGATTCCGGAACCTAACTCCCACGTGCATGATATTAGAATGAGCACGCCCAAAAAAAATCTCGGATATGACGGTCTACATACGGCGAAATCCGGCACTCCCTAATCAACCCTCCCCCCACGCCTCTCGAATACTCTGGATCATACAATCCCGCGTAGAAGCTCTGAGCGCCTTCATCTGTGCTTTTCAGCACCAGCCACCAAAGTGGCCACAGTATCGTATATACCAAAAGCCCAAGCACGCTTCCAAGCGATAACCACCGCCTGCTGCCAGGGCTTCTCATAATGCCTGAGTCTACGCTGTAAATCTTCACATTAATCGGCATCCCATCCGGCCGTTTATACGCGTCCAATTGCCGCTGTAGCTCCACCACCAATGCCATCAACGCGATCTTTGCCGCGCCGTACGCCCGCCATGGTCGTCGAGAAGGATACCCTCGCTCCAGAAACTCCGGGTCGTTGAGGTCCAGCTCACCGAGCATGTATGCTGCACACGTCGCCACTAGCACTTTAACATCCCGGTCCGGCGGTTGTGCCTTCAGCGACGGCATCATCAGCGTGAGAAAGTGGTAGTTGGCGAGATAGTCGAGGCCCCAGTGCGCCTCCACACCATCCTTTGTTAGGGTCCGCGCAGTGAAGGGTGGCGCCATGACACCCGCGGCGAGGACAATGCCGTCAAGTCGGCGAGGCGGGGCGTTGTCTAACCATTTGGTGCAAAACACCCGGATGCTGTGGAGGGAGGAGAGGTCGCATTCTTCTGCGTAGATGAGCGTATTCGAGTGTCGCGCGCGTAGATCGGAGATGTAGTCTACCAGCCAGGAGTCGTGGGTGGAACGGACAAGCAGGATGATTTGGGCGCCTCTGGCTGCTAGGTCGTCGACGATGGCTGCACCTAGCCCCGAAGTGCCGCCCTGGATGTAAAGTCAGCTTCAATTAAGTCTCTTATATATAGAGTTTTCGTTGATAATGTATGTGAACTGTGAACGTACAGTGACCATGATAACTTTACTGTGCATCACCCGGTCGACCTTGTTGGACTGGCCGCCGAAGAACCAGCGTAATACGTAGAGTAGGGTCGCCCATGGTATCAGCCTCAGTATCTCAGGCAGATACGGAACTGAGGATACGCCGTCGGTAAAGATCTTGTTGGCGAATTCGACCGGCATGGCGGGATCGTGTCGGCTCTTCGAGGCAGTGACAACAAAGAGGACAGGTCAGGTAAATGTGTTGACGTGTGGTTTGCCGCGTGCTCTTCTTTCGGCCGCTCTTGGCGGGCGGCCAAAGCCCATCTCAAAGGTTCGGTTGCCCAAAGATCCTTGCGAATCATACTTTTGACGCATCTATTCACGTCTCGCTGCTTCAGTATCGCCAATTTCGCCTCGTGGAAAACGCCAACCATGAGCTTCGAGGACCTCCAGAGCCTCGAGCTCTTGTCGCTCGTCTCCAAAATCACGAGCGAGTTAACAAATCACTTGGGAATGTAAGTTGACAATCCAGTTGAACAACCCCTGCTGTCTACAGTCCGGGAAGCTAACTCGCATCTACAGAAACGACAAGACTCTCGCGGAATTCATCATCAATCTGCACAATGACTCTACCTCCCTCTCCGATTTCAAGTCCAGGCTGTCGGCCATGGGCGTCGACTTTCCTAATTCCCTCGCCGAATCTATCGACCGCCTCATCCTCACCATGCACCCACGACACAAATCCAAGAAAGGGAAGAAAGGCGCGGAGGACGACGTAGACA
Source organism: Drechslerella coelobrocha (assembly GCA_036971555.1). NCBI lineage: Eukaryota > Fungi > Ascomycota > Orbiliomycetes > Orbiliales > Orbiliaceae > Drechslerella > Drechslerella coelobrocha. Next base: position 1,904,328 of record JAJTUH010000001.1, read on the forward strand.
TGGAAGACGACGACGGCCTATCCGCATTCGAAGATCTAGCCAAGAAGTCGAGGGTATTCAAAGGCCTCGCCCTACCGGACACCGACGACGCGCCCTGGAAGGCCGAGTACGATAAAGCCGAGAAGGAAGCTTTCGATAACGAAAAGAACGGTGGAGATGACAAAGGGAAGGCAAAAAGGGAAGAACCAGACGCGATAGATGATACGCTGGCGCTGCTAGAGAGCTTAGAAGGGAAGGCGCGCGCAGAGAGGAACCGAAAACGGACCAGGAGCCCTAGTCCGCCCCGTGATGATCGAGATGGAGGAAGACATGGAAAGAGTCGGCGGCGGAGTCGCTCTAGATCGCCTGGTTATGGACGCGACAGGAGCCCGAAGCGCGGGGGGCGCGACAGCCGCGACGGGGACCACGACCGACCTGGTAGGAATGGGGGTCGATACGGTGGGGATAAGGGACGCGGTAGACGGCACGATGACTACGATAACGACGATGAGTTCAGGAGACCACCAGCTCGAGACCTGGACGATGCACCTATAATCTATAAAGTATACGACGGGGTTGTCTCTGGAGTGAAAGACTTTGGGGCTTTTGTGAACCTAAGGGGCGTGAAAGGCAAGGTGGACGGCCTCGTTCACATCTCAGCGATACAGAACCAGGGACGTGTCAATCATCCTTCAGACCTTCTTTCGAGAGGGCAGCCTGTCAAAGTCAAAGTTATTTCTCTGGAGGGCAACCGAATCGGTCTTTCGATGAAAGACGTCGATCAGGCAACTGGCCAAGATCTCTCCCCCGAGAAGAGGATTGCATCCGGCGCAAATACGTCAAAGTTATCCCGGAGACTCGGCGTACATGAAGAAGTGCCCGTATTTGAAGACGAGGACGATGGGAAGCCCAGGAATAAGAAAAGATTGACGTCGCCGGAGCGGTGGGAGATCAAGCAACTCATCGCTTCAGGGGCTATAAGTGCCGCTGATTATCCAGATATCGATGCCGGGTACGATGAACCCATGGAAAATGGCGAACTAGAGGAAGATGTCGATATTGAAGTCCGAGAAGACGAACCACCTTTCCTCGCGGGTCAGACCAAGCAAAGTCTCGAACTATCCCCCATTCGAGTTGTGAAAGCCCCAGATGGTTCGATGAATCGCGCTGCCATGTCAGGGACAACACTGGCAAAAGAGAGAAGAGAGCTAAGACAACAGCAGCAACAGGATGCCGCGGCGGAGGCCGCTCAGAACGTAGATTTGCAGGCGCAATGGAACGATCCTATGGCCGCAGAACGGCAGTTTGCGACAGACCTTCGCAACCAGGTTAACAAAGCGGGCGATGTGCCGGAATGGAAGCGAGTTACGATGAGCAAGAATGAAAGCTACGGGAAGCGGACGTCATTATCTATCAAGGAACAGCGGGAGTCACTGCCAGTATTCAAGTTTCGTGATCAGATTACTAAAGCCGTTCGCGACAATCAGATCCTTATTGTTGTTGGAGACACAGGGTCTGGCAAAACGACACAGATGACGCAGTATCTCGCGGAGGCGGGATTTGCGGACCGCCGCATCATTGGATGTACACAGCCTAGACGTGTAGCGGCAATGTCCGTTGCCAAGCGTGTAGCTGAAGAAGTTGGGTGCAAGCTAGGGCAGGAGGTTGGCTATACGATTCGTTTTGAGGATTGCACTAGTCCGGAGACAAAAATCAAGTACATGACGGACGGTATGCTCCAGAGAGAGGTCCTGCTGGACCCAGATCTGAAAAGGTATTCCGTTATCATGTTGGACGAAGCACACGAGAGAACTATTGCTACTGATGTGCTGTTTGGGCTTTTGAAGAGTACGTATTTCCATGGTGGTGTTTGTAATTGACAGAACGGCTAACGTGCTATTTAGAAACCATAAAGCGTAGACCAGATCTAAAGTTGATTGTAACGTCTGCCACACTGGACGCGGAGAAGTTCTCCCATTATTTCAACGAATGTCCTATCTTTTCCATTCCAGGTCGAACCTTCCCGGTCGAGATTTTGTACACGAAGGAGCCGGAGTCTGACTACCTAGACGCCGCCTTGATCACTGTCATGCAAATCCATCTCTCGGAGCCGCTCGGTGATATTCTGCTCTTCTTAACGGGGCAGGAAGAAATCGATACCGCATGCGAGATCCTCTACGAACGTATGAAAGCTCTCGGGCCCGCTGTCCCTGAGCTCATCATTCTTCCCGTGTACTCTGCGCTTCCATCGGAAATGCAGAGTAAAATCTTTGAACCAGCGCCCCCTGGCAGTAGAAAAGTCGTCATTGCTACCAATATTGCAGAAACATCCATCACTATCGATCAAATCTACTATGTCATCGATCCGGGTTTTGTCAAGCAGAACGCTTTCGACCCGAAGCTTGGAATGGATTCGTTAGTCGTCACCCCCATCTCTCAAGCACAGGCAAAACAGAGAGCTGGTCGTGCCGGTCGTACAGGCCCTGGGAAATGTTACCGCTTATACACTGAGGCCGCTTTCCAGAGCGAAATGCTTCCGTCTTCGATTCCTGAAATCCAGCGTCAGAACTTGGCGCATACGATTCTGATGTTGAAGGCCATGGGAATCAATGATCTGTTACATTTCGACTTTATGGATCCTCCACCGACAAATACCATGTTGAACGCTCTAGAAGAGCTGTATGGCCTCGCGGCGCTTGATGACGAAGGCTTGCTCACGAGATTAGGCAGGAAAATGGCGGACTTTCCCATGGACCCTGGCCTCAGCAAAGTGCTTATAGCGTCTGTAGATATGGGTTGCTCCGACGAGCTGCTGACGATCGTAGCAATGCTGCAAGTTCAAACCGTCTTTTACCGTCCCAAAGAAAAACAACAGCAGGCAGATCAAAAGAAAGCCAAATTCCACGATCCACACGGAGATCACCTCACACTGCTCAATGTGTACAATTCCTGGAAGCAGAACAACTTCTCGAGTCCTTGGTGCTTTGAGAACTTTATACAGGCGCGATCTATGCGGCGAGCTCAGGACGTGCGGCAACAGCTTGTCTCCATCATGGAACGATACAACAATCGCATCATCAGCTGCGGACGAAACACGATGAAGGTCCGCCAAGCGCTATGCACCGGGTTTTTCAAGCATGCGGCACGGAAGGATCCCACGGAAGGGTATAAGACTCTAACGGAGGGGACACCTGTGTACATGCATCCTAGCTCAGCGCTGTTTGGAAAGCCGGCTGAGCATGTGATTTACCATACTTTGGTGTTGACGACAAAGGAATACATGCATTGCACGACAGCGATTGAGCCCAAGGTATGTGATCACCATGATATATGCAGTACTTTTCGTTTAGCTGTGCAATTTGACTGATGAAACCTTTTAATCTAGTGGTTGGTTGATGCTGCTCCAAGATTCTTCAGAGTTGCGCCGACAGATAGACTGAGTAAACGGAAAAGAAACGAGAAAATCCAGCCGCTGTATAATAGGTTTTCGGATGGGGACGACTGGCGGTTGTCAGCACAGAGACGGCAAGGTAGAGGTGGCGGTGGTGGTACTTGGGGTTAAATTGTCGCGGCTATTTACGGGACGGTACAAATTGTGGCCCTGTTTCTCCTTCGGCATTTGGAGAGGATGGATTCTTGCTATTTGGGCTGCTTGGCTTTTTTCCGGGGTCCGCTGCATTTCTGGAAGCTTGTAGACCCGAGCTGCGCGGGTGTGTTTTGTATGATATTTCTGGCTATAACGTTATACCTTGGATAACATAGCTGAATGATAGAATGGCGTTTCCTCACGGTGACTCCGAGAAAAGCTTCAAGATCCTACTTTTCTGACTCTATAATTAAAAAGAAATTGGGTTACGAATCCAATCCTACTTGTCATAAAACGTAATCACGCTGTTGTGGGGCTGCGAGCTCAGTCACAGCGCTGCGTTGGAGTCAATCCTACTCGCGCCATAAGAAGGCAGCTGCATCCACTCTTGCTTACTCGAACACCAGCATCTGCCTCCAAGTCTTCGATAGGCCAGCTTCTTAAATAATTTCGAAACCACAAATTTCTATCAACCAGATTCTAAAGTTCCATCGCTTCTTCTGCAAAAATGTCAGATACCAGACGCGTCGCCTTCATCCCGTTGGAATCAAGTACGTCACACCTCCCAACACACAATATCATGAAATGCTTGTACTAGCTACTAACGAAGCCTTCCTTACATAGACCCCACCGCCTTCACTGACCTCGCTCACAAACTCGGGCTCTCCGACAACCTCTCCTTTGTCGATATCTACAGCTTGACCGAACCGGACCTTCTCGCTTTCGTCCCGCGTCCTGCACACGCCCTCATTTTAATCTTCCCTACCAGTGACGACCCCCTCAAGCGCAATGATGAGATCTACGGCAACGTCCTTGAGACGCACGAAGGTCCCGTTCTGTTCATCAAGCAGACCATCCAGAATGCTTGCGGTCTGATGGCCCTCTTGCACTCCGCGTTTAACGGGTCAGCACGCCAGCATATCAAGCCGGACTCCGACCTCGCCAAGCTGCTTGATGAAGCCGTGCCACTGGATCCGTTGAAGCGCGCGCAACTTCTAATCGATTCGCCTAGTCTTGCGGCGGCGCACAAAGAGGCCGCTTTGGCTGGTGAGACGGAGGCTCCCGATGCTCGTGCCGACGTCGATTACCATTACATCGCGTTCGTGAGGGGCAATGGCGACGATAAGGGCGTGTATGAGATGGATGGTAGCAGGAAGGGATGGCTCAAGATTGCGGATCTAGATGCGGAGAATGGAGAAGACTTGATGGCGAATGAGAGCGTGCGCGACGTTATTGGCAAGAAGATGCTTGATACTGGGAGCGTTCACTGCGGGATTATCGCGCTGGTTGAAGGTGGTAATTAGGCTCCATGAGAGTTGAACTCATTACATTTGGTGGGTATGTAGTACTACTGTCTGGATCTAGATCTAGACTGGTTCATCTACCAGACCTGGGCTTGTTTTTCGTACATGCATGTGTATCTATCATGATACTTATGGTGTTTATGGGATAAATGAAATATATTAAATGGTGCACTATGGGCTCGGGTTTCCTCAAACTACACGAATTAGCGACCTTCGATACGTACAAACTAAGTGACATGCACATGCATTCAAAGCATATCATAACATCCTGTAAGCTGCGTATCAACTTCGATAACAGCTGGTCTGGCTGACTCAGCTGGCCGACGCGCTTAGGCGCTTATGAGCCCAGTCACAGCGTTCTGGCCAGAATACCACGATCCTGCAACACAGTCGACGTCGACCGTCCTGCTCTTTTGTTCACTCCTCACGACATTACCTACTCATTCTTAGTCTCAACCATGTATTTAACGGAAGAACTCATCGACACCTTCTTTTCGGAGGGCAGGGCTGGAGCGTGCACGACGAGATGTCAATGTGATAAATTCGCCAGCGACACCTTTGGCGGTCCTGTGGAGCCGGTCCCGGGTCAGGGTGCGTTTAGCTACACTGTGGTTGCAGCCAATGGTAAGCTCATTATGCAGTTCCGAGAACCGAGCTCTCCAGTAGATACCAACATACTGCAGGCGCTTGAGAAAGTGCATACAGGAGTTGTAGTTAGCTGCGACTTCCATGGACTAGTTGGGTCGTCACCGGGGCTGTTGGTATATTCCATGCCCAAGCTCCCAGGGGAGAATTACTTTCGGGTCTCCCTCGATCTCTCGGATGATACGTTAGATCACCGGCTCAATACTGTGCGTGGGCTGGCTAGGTCAGCCCATATATGTTTCCTCCGTTACTAACCCCAGACGTGGCTGACATGAACTACTAGATTTTTTGCCCAGTCCTGGAACAATAGAGTCTCGCCTGATCAACCTTCAATTGCTGCTATTTCGTCATTCTTCGAATCTAACCTTCAGCATATTTCCGAGAACCTTGGTAATCGATTCCAAGATGTCATCCGCCGGGTACAAGCTGGGATTCCTGCCCTTCTATCTGGGAGCTATCCACTAGTTATCACTCATCCTGATCTCAGCGAAATGAACATCCTCGCCGACCCCAAAACTGGCGAGATTAGAGGGATTATCGATTGGGCAGGAGCGGAGGTTCTACCCTTTGGGATCGCTCTTTACGCGCTCGATGGCCTCACTGGTTACCTAACTCCTAAAGGTTGGGTTTCCAATAACAATGCTGTCGAGCTACGAGATGAGTTCTGGAGGGTATTCCAGGCTTATACTGGTGCCATATCAACACCAGACCTGGAGTTAATCCAACTCGCAAGGTTAGCCGGGCTGCTTCTGCGCTATGGGGTGGGGTATCAACCCGGACGGAAGGGAATCCTAGGAGTCGGGGGCCCTAACAGCCGTAGCTCAATGGCGTTGCTCGAAGCCCTTGTATTAGCTTAAAGTTTCTCCAAAGCTTCTCCCCACACGATAGAATTCGCCTCCAAGTCTATGGTCAATTAAATATTTACAACATCAAATCCGTCTATTCGAATATTCAGTATTCTTATTCTTGCCAATGGCCCACCACCATCACCGACGTGGAAACGGCTACGCCGAATTGAAAGAAGCCTGAGTCAACAGCTCGAGGCCCAAAGTGCATTATATCTCATGGCGCCAAGCTGTACGGAAAGTACTTAGTCTGCGATTTTGATTGGAATGCAATTCCCGCCACATTCCAAGGTGTTGTGGCGGTGTTGGCATGTGGGGCAGGGGTGACTCAGCAACTGCGCACAGGATTAATCCCTATTTATTACTCTCCGCGGGTAAAAGATGGGTTCCTGTGGAGCTTTCAGCTTTCGCGCTCCTATAAAACCTGTCACCCCCAGCTTTATGTAATGGCGCGTATTTGCACTAAGTCCTCGTGGTAATAGCACAAGTTACATTGCATTGGGGCAGCCGAGCTATATACACTCCTGCGATAATGGAACCAGACAGCAGCTTGCATTCAGCACCGTCGCTAACCTCACTACCTCCCGAAATCTTTCTTCTAATTCTGTCTCATGCATCTAAAGACGTAATAGATGCTCTCGCATTCTGCTCGCGAGATTGCTACTTTCTCGCTTTCTCTTTTCGCTTCCATGGAGTTAAGTTGTGTCCTGCAGTTGAGGTGTTTCGGCCTGGGGGCTTTCTTGAGCCGTTTCGGTATTCTATTCGGTAAGCACTCTTGCGCGTTTCGCTTCCCTGTACTCCACCCAGATTATTCTTTGGTGTTTCTACCGCGACATACATTATTGCGTTGTAGATGGTGCCATTGGCTTACCGCGAACCGTAAATACATCTTGAATAGATCCGCTACAGTGGATGCTGTCAGCCTTAGCAAATTAGCCGCTTATACAGACGACCTCAGTCTATTCCCAAATATCACAAAACTATACATCAGATACATGGTTGTTGATGTTCTTGAAAGAAATGTTTTCGTAGCTCTGATGAAGAAAATCTCCAGCTACCCATTCTATAACAACATCAAAGATTTTACGATTTCCTGTCACAGGCTCTTTGTGCAGGGACCTTACTCGTTTGAATGTTGTTACGTGTGCGACCTGAACGAGACCGACCAAAAGCTTGTTGGATCACAGGAGGTCTCCGATGATGAAATCATTCGCATCTCCAAAGAGGACATCCACTACCCCCCTGCTGTCGAAAAGCTGTCTATTGATCTCCCCAGGGAAATACCATTGTTCACTCAGCCACTACGCTCCATGTACTACTTTGCCCCTGCAATCAACATTGCGTCTACAGTCAAAACTCTCGACATAAGGACAGATACACTGGATAGTATCGCCTCGCCTTGCCAATTGGATAATCCTGAGTCTGCACGACCGCTGACTTTCCCAAAAGTCACACGACTCTATCTTCGCCTTGTGTATTCGATGGATAACAGTGGTATAAGCGTTGTTTCAGAGCGGTTCCCGAATATCGAGTTTCTTAACTTCCGGACGGAATGCGAAGACCACGGCCTAGATCTCACTCTGTTTGGAGACATTCCCAAATTGAAAGAGCTGGAACTGTTCTGGCCGTGGCAAATGACTGCCAACGGAATGGTGCTTGGGGGGGAAAGTCTCCTGCTGGATCGGCTGGAACTTGGCTGGAGGTCCTTGGAGATCGTAAAATTCCGGAACATAGTAAGGACGTATGTTAACCAGCGGCGGGCGGATCTCGAAGTTGTTGCCACAATTTCAAGAACTGAAGATGGACCATCGTTCTCGTGGTCAGGTGATATAGATGAGGATGAGAGTGTCCCACAATGGGATGATTACTCACCCTATGATACTGACGAGGAAGATGAGGAACCGGGTTGGACGATTAAAAGAGAGGAGAGTGATGAGGAAGAAGCTGAAAATGAGAACCAATCCGGGGAAGACAATAGCGACAGTGAAAGTGATAACGAAGGCGATAATCAAGGCGGCGCTAATCCATATGACGAGAACGATGTGACTGTCAACGAAGGAGAAGAAGGTTACGGTACTCAATACGGCAATGAAGCTAATGATGACGAAGGAGAGGAGCACCTTATCGTTTATGAAACCGACCGAGATGACGGAAGCGAGGATGGCTACAACCGCGATGATCAAGATGGAAGTGATACCGACGGTGACGACCAAGATATCGTGGAAAACCAGGTAGATTCTACGAGTGAAGACGGCTACATACCTGGAGACAGGGATTACGAGGGGAACCATGACTACGCTCTTGCTTTCCCCTACGAGGAGAGGACCGATACGCAGAACACGTATGAGAGCGAATACCCTGGATACGGCTATGGGTATGAGTATGGAACTCAGAGTTAACAGTAGATTCAGTACGTAGCCTCTACCTAGACTTTCCAATTTGTGTGACCTGGTGATTTTTTGTATTCTATTCTGTGCGTACACGCTTACATCTACTCCTTGGACCCAATTACATTCACCTGCAAGATTATAAGATTTTATCAACCCTATTAGAATGCTCAAATATCATCTAACAAGTATGTACTGATAAGAAAAAGATATATACACACGAACGGCGCATTCCTATATCATACAATAACAATAGCAACACGGTGGGCCTACTCCAGGAAAAAGCACTTTAAAACCTCGAGGGGGGCCTTCTCTTCTGCTGTCCGACGTTCGCTCGATTCGTTACAGCAAGTTTATGCACCGCTATCCGCTTCTCCCAACAGCTGCTGGTCCCCAGCACCACGGCCTCCACCTCCTCCGCGAACCGCTCTGGCAGACTCTTCAGTCGCTTCTTCCCGTCCGCCGCCTGCAGCATCCATTCCATCGCCTTCCTCCTGCGCGCCTTCACCGGTAGCGGCGACGGTATCTGAACTGTGCTGCCACCAGACCCACGTGTGTTTCGCATCTTAAATAGCGGTGCGACAGAATCGATTGCTGTCTGGATGTACGCGACGGGATCGGATGGTAGCTGCGACAGGTCTGGCGCGTTGGGGACAAGAGGGTATTTACCCACGCGTGGCGCAGGTTTAGTGCGTAGGATCTGTAGGACTCGCTGTACGGTTGCCTGTGCAGTTGCGCGCTGGCCGGACTTCATGAAGTGGGGTGTTAGTTGGCGGAGGAGCGGGTGTTCGCGGTGGTTGATGCTGTGGAGGGCCGGGATGGGCATAAGCGGGATTGGCGCAGGGTACGGCGGGATGAGGGCCTTTGGAGTCGGGTTCGGGAAATCGGAGAGGGTCTCGGGAATGGTTTCGGAAAGTGTCGTCGAGATGGAAGTGAAAGCTGCGATGTCACCGGAAGGCGGTAATGATAGGGATTTGTCGAGCTCTTCTTTGATGACTTCTGGGGCGTTTTCCACGTCGTTTTCCCGCTCAATGATCTTAATAGAAGAGGTTAAATTATTAGCATTTGTAAAGCCTTACTTTATATATCCTTTTACCTGGGCATTGGGGAGTGGGAAATGCAATATACCTCGCTGATGGGTGTGGCGACTTCAGCCAGGTTTACGCCTTCCTCGCCCAAGATCTCGGCTATTTGGGAAGCTTCCTCCGTGACATGGGGCAATTGACCCTGATTTGGGCCCAGTACTGGTTCCCCATCTTCAGAGGAAGCACTGTAATATCGTTGCTGATGATAGAGGAGGGGAGTTGCAGATGGCGCATATGTGGGGTTTCTTCGATGAGAGCGCGGGGTGAGGGTCGCCAGACATCGACGCTTTGACGTTGATGCTATGACAGCTGAGACGGTGTGCTCGAAACCTCTTGCTCCGGCAAGGATCCGGAAAGCCGTCGGTGTCGTCGACCGGAGCAGAAGTAAGGGAGCTGCCATGTCGGCGAGGGCGGCGGCTGGTTGGCGAGGTTGCTGGTTTGAAGATGGTTGATATTTGCTAGGGCAGCTTGGAGGTTTGTTCCGCTATCAAAAGTGCAACATGACACAACACAACGTCGCTACGTTCATCTGACGTCACGATGATAACTTTCGGCGGACCTCTCTGTACACTATTCACCATAGGACATTTTCAGGCTAAAATCATGCTGTGCATGCAATACTGAACCAATATAAGAGGAAGAGTGGACCCAGGGTCTCGACTTCAATTGCGCCGATGCGATCATCCAAAGCGGTGTTAAGCTTCAGTGCCAGAAAGCAACGAGATCAAGCCCTCGTCCCAAAGTTGTGAAATTCCCTCTGTAAACAGAAAATCTCCTTTTATAAAAAAAATGAACGCCTTCAGTGCGAAGGAAAGACCTAGCATCGAGGCCTATAGAAGTAGCAACAGGTGAACGCCGATAACTATGCTCATGGAGGACTGGCAGCGGTCCAAAAACAAACGAATGCAGAACCACTATTGTGAAACAAAGGAAATGGTGTAAGAAGAATACAGGTCCCTGCTGCTAGACAAGACGAACCAATTAGCCAACAAAACAAAATGGCTAAATATGGAAACAGTACAACCATTCTAGGCGGCTTTATTCACAAGAAACAAGAGAAGTGGTGATTTAAATAGGAATATACAAAAAAACAAAAAAAGAATAAAGTTAATTTAACGAAGAAAGAAAGAAGAGAGAAAGGTCTGTCCCAAAATCAAGCCCTTGACAGGTGCTCATGTTGGGGGTAAGCTGCAAAACAAGATCACCGAAGAGGGTTTTTGTGATTGAACTTGGAAAAGGAAAGAATGAATCTACCCTTTTCTCCTTGGTCTTCCTCTGCGCCTCCTGATGGTATTGGGCTTTTTCACACTATCACTGCTTTCATCACTGCTCTTATCTGGAGTTGGAGTAGGTGTTACTGAAGTTTCATCACTCTCAATTTCAGCCACCGCCTGGCTTGCTCGTGTTGAAGCCCGTCCAGACCTCCCCAAAATCCTCGTCGCCTTCTCTGATGGTTTCCCCTGCGGTCTGTTGAAAGCTACTTTCCGCGACGCCAACGGTTTCTAGTCATCGTCGTCGTCGTCGTCGTTTCCAGGCGAGCCATCTCCCTTCTTCTTCCTTCTTTTCGCTTTGGTGGGTGGGGGCGTCATTCCCGACTTTCGCTTCCGGGGCCTACCGCGTCCACGATGTGCAGTTGCATCCGCGCCTCCAGCATCATCATCCTCATCGCCGTCACCACCACCACCAAACAGGTCCTCATCTTCTTGTTCGGTCATACGCTTGAATTCATTGTCGATGGTAAGAAGCTCAACAAACTATAAATTCAGGCACGTTAGCATAGTTCGAAAGCAAAGCCAAATAACAGTATGTAGGGCGAAAGGTATGCAACAAGCTTACCTCTCTCAGTTGTGTGTCCATCCCGTCTTCGGTTTCCAGGGTTTCGATGAGCTCTGTCATCTCATCCCATAGCGATCTGCCCCCCATCCCTTGGGCTTTGGTTGGAGCCTTTGTCAGCTCTTTCGTATTCTTCGCCTTCTTCGCCATAGTCTCCGCTGTGACGCCATATAACTTCCTCAAATATGTCCGTGTACTCCAGCATATCGTCAAGATTACGGACGACATACAGAATCGTCTCTTTACTAACGGGTCAACAGGCTTCGGCTCCGCAGTCTCTAGACTGATCTGATGTATATCCGTCTCGATATGGTGAACGACGGTAGTGCCAATGTTGCCGACAATTTTCTCGAGCCCTGTTGCGACCTGATGGACATCTTCGACGCTCACGTAATCAAAATATGCTAGGTTTTGCAGAACAAACCGCGAGTAAGTCAGATGCGATGGAATTGCCGAAACCTGCAACTTATGAGGCTCGAACTCCAGTGCATTTAGGAGGTTTCCTAAAAATTTCTTTTTGATCTTCCGACTTGATGCCGTGAGTGCGTATAGATTGCCCAATTTCGAGACAAACTGCGTGTTATCAGCCCCATCTTCGGAGTTGACCACATCAGTCTGGTATTTGAACGATAGACGGAAGCCTTCCATGTAAGCTCGTTCCACAATACTTTCGTGCTTCTGAGCTAAGGTTTTCAGTTCACGGAAAGCAATATTCTGTATGCGGATTTCGGGGCAAGTGCCTAGCGCCACTAAAGCAGGTGTGCATTCCTTCGGGTGAACCAAGCCTTGTCGAAGAACGGATCCCGTTAATTCCACCGCTGCAATGCCGTAGTCGTCCACCGAGCTCAATGCTATGTCAACTATGTAGTGGAGGAACGTCTGAGCAAGGGCGGTGGAAACCCCATCCCTTGATGTTGCTGTGCTAGCTCCCGTCAATCGCCCTGGGTCGTAGTCTGCAGCGGCCACACTCTCCTTTGATGCAGCGGGGGCCTTTCCTTTCTTCAAGGCTTCTTCGGAGCTCTTCTCTTCGGCACTTAAGAAGTCAAACAGGCTTTTCAGAATCAGTGACTTGAAATCCTTCTCGTCGCCTTTGAAAACATCTTCAAATGCTGTCGTTACAGCTGGTCGCATGTATTGGTCAGGGTGGCTCTTAGCCACATTACCAATCGCATCCAAGGCTGCTTTTCGAATACCTGGCTCTGCAGTATCTTTCGCAAACAGCAACATTGTATCGACAATAAACTCCGAGATGTTGGGGTTCTTGATCGCCAGGTTGACCCTTGCAAGCCGCAGTTTGATTTCCCGGATGTATTTTTCGAGAGGACAGTAGCACCCGACCAATCCAACGATGCATATTAACCGGGTGGCTTTTTTCTGGTCTCTTTTATCAAGTGTCCGTGTGTCAACGTCAAACCACTTCTTAAGAAGGCCTAAACTGGAGCAAAATACTGCTATTAATCTGGCGCTGAGATCGTAGGATCGGTTGATTTCAGATAAGCAGAATATGGCCTCCTGTAGTTCGTTCACAGGTAGGGTAGAGATGTTAGATAATAATGCTGTAGCCACATCATCCAGAAATTTTGAATGAGCAGCAGATAGACCGGGAAGAACGCATCGAAAGATGACAATTGCAGATCGATATATCGATGTATCATCTGCTGTGGAGAGATCTTTGATATATGGCTTGAGCATGTCCAGCTGATCGACTTTGAAGAGGCTCGCAGATGCCCGCGCAAAAACGACGAGAGTGCGCATTATACTCTGCCGTTTGATTTTGTCATCGTCGTTGCTTGCAGAGTCGATCAAGTCGTTGAAGAGCGCTTGAACCATGAGTCTGCAGACTTTGGAGTTCTGTTCTACCTGCTTGTTTTCTGGATCTAGGAAATGCTGAATGAGATTGCTGAGGGGTCCATCAATCTTCTCACTAGTGGATACAACTTTCATGATTATCTCCACTCGTTCCTTAATTATCAGTTTACCCTTCAAGCTGAGCTCTCCATCCTCGCCATATTTGAGCTGAGGATAGGACTGATTTATCCACAATTCCTCGAATGATTTCCTGGCTTGCTCCGAAACACTTGTCTCATGGTCACTAACCCGCATAAGCAGACACCTAGCGATATCCACTTTATGCTCTGAAATCTTCGTTGACGGATATATATCCCTCAACAACTTGATTGCTCGCTTCCGTAGTGGGGCGTTGGTATCGTGGGCTCTTGCACAGATAGTCGGCAGAACACGAGTCTCGAGGTCTGGTTTTAGGGTGAGGCATCTGCCAATGATGTCAAGTGCGGAATCGCGAACCTGTGGAGACGAATCTTTACAGCGTCCAAGCAGTGTTGGGATCAGGCCTCTGTCTTCAAGAATCGACGTATCTTTCTCAACAAGGTTCATCAGGGCCTTCAATCCTTTACTTCTCGTAGAAGTTTGGTCTCCATCGATACTGAAAATGAGCCTAGCTAGGATTAGGCGGCTATGGCTGCAAAAATCAGAGGCCAACACTATTAAGAGATAGGCCTGGCGGATTTGCATGGAGGTCGGCGCAACTCTTCTGAATGCATCTCTGTAGTTAAATGTTAGCCAGGTACGGGAAGATCGAGGGCGATAATAGAGACGTACACCTCATCTTCTTCATCATACCACGCCTTCTCTGTAATCATCTTTTGCAGGCTGTCCGCAACATGCGCAATATCTCCAGCAGAGCTGGCATCGGCCCCAACACATTGTTCAAAACCGGGGATAAGCCTACTCGCCCAGACAGACGCAAAGAAGCCCCAGGCAGTCTATCGAAAACAAATATTAGAGACAATTCGAAAACAGAAAAGAAATTAAAATAATGAGTTACCTGGAGGTTGTCAACGTCCGGCTTCTGATCCTTTTCCCAGAGATGTTCCAGTATTATTCTGAAGGGTCCCTTCCAAAGAACCATTTTCCGGATCACCTCGTCTCTCTCCTCTCGGATTTCGTTCCCCGATTTGTTCTCAATGTTCTGGTGGAAAGTAAGGTAGTTCTCCGTAGCGATCGAGAGCATTCCATCAATGGAATCAGAAACGTTGTGGTTTCGATGAATATCTTTTAAATGCGTAAAGAGGTCGTTAATACATGACCCTAGCTTCCCAAGAAGCTCCAACGCTGCTGACTTGGCAGGCACAGATGATTTGGTGTCGTCGACAGTGTGAATCTAAAGAAGGCAGTTAGGTAAATGGGACAAATCTTTTCTCAAACACCAGGTGATACGAACCATACGAATGCAAATGGTTTTCAAGAACATCTCGGCTGCTGGCCATCCCGGGTTGTCAAGGACCTGGATAAAGTCTTCAACCATCAGATCAAGCAGGTTCCTCGAATTTCCTTCGGCCGATTTAGCTGTATTAAGAGCCCTGGTGACAATGTAATGCGTGACGTAGGCAGTCCTTTGTTGTGCCATCTTGATATAACTTTCTGAGACTTGCTCTAGCCTCTGCATCACAGTGGATGCATCCCGTGCATGAGAGTTTGAGCCAGTCGGCTTTCCTGCTTCGTATTGGCCATTCGCCATTTCCTCGTCAGAGGTATCTGCCGCTTCTTCATTTGCCAGTGTTTTTGTTCTTTCCTGATAGGTCCCAGCAGACTGTACTAGGTTCATCATGAAGGCACTGATGAGCTGAATGCTCCCACCTTCAGGGAGCTTAAAGTTCTTCGCGCTTTGACGACTAACAGGGAGCCTCTCTAGATTGCTTAAAACTTCATTGATTATGGTGTCTCCCTGGCTTGGGTACCTGGCGAATATTTTGGCTAGGGCGTTCATTGCAGCGAGTCTAAGGTTTTCAACTTTGTTGACGCCAAATACGGAGTCTTTATCAGTCGTAGCGTTATCGATGAAAACCAAAGATACTGAAGTGTACACCATCTTTATTAAAAAGTCTTCAGTAACCTCTTGTGCCGAGAGCAGTTGAGTTAGGAGTCGAATGACTTTAATGATGTCTTGTAACAACTCTCTGAGGATCTTCTTCTTTGACATGACCGCCTTGAACGCTTCTTCTTTCTCCGAGCGAAGCGCAACTAGCGGGATGATAGAGCCTTCTAACAGATTCTTGATAACATTGTGAATCGAGATGAGTAGTTCCTCTGGGTATAGTTGCTTTTCCTGACGACCACCGCTCATCACGCGCAAAATTGTCCTGCAGGTTTTGACAGAGTTGTCGGCGAAGGCGATCTTTTTGTCGTACTCAGAGACAAGACTGCCTATCTCTATTTCCTCGGTAACATTCTCTCCCACCTTAACATCGAGATTCTCTGCAGCCTTGAGAGTATGCTCGCAAGTTTTCAGCATGCGCGATAGATCATCCACGTCCATCTTGTCAAGACGATTGTAGAGATTCACTTGGCGTATTGCGTGGTCAAGCTTCACTTGAGTTCCAAGTGAAAGGCACTGCCCTGTTGTTTCGGGAGAATAGCCCAATGCGCCGGGTGGTATAAATATCCCTGAAGAGGCAGTGGCGACGTTTCCCGAAGTATCGGGCTGAAGATTGTCCTCGGCCTCGAAAACAGAGATGAGAAAGTTTTGCAGAGCAGCCACGGCAGTTTCAGCTCTCACCCGAGTATCAACACTCGAGATAAGTGCTTCGTGGTCGTCGGTGTCCCCGATCTTGCGTCTTTTTCTTGCCTTGAAGTCTTTAGATACCAAAATCTTTGCGTCGGCTTCCTGGTGTGAGCTATAGTCTGCAGGAGTAAACCCTTCTTTAGGAGGAGGGAGGACGATTGCTGCAAGAACTTCTCCAGTAGGCTGTTCGGTTGCCAAAGGCTTAACTGGGGGGACTGATGCTATATCACGCTGCCTCCCTGAATTTACAGGAGTTGCAGCAGAAGCATAGCCATTGTTGCTGGGGGTCGGAAGCGATGACAGCGGTGGGATTGCAATGTAGAAGCTACTCTGAGGGGTTGTAGGTGTTTTCTCAGAGATAGAAGTAGTGTGGCTAGGCTTTGAAGGTGTTTTATGAGAGCGGTGACGAGATGATAGAGGAGAGACACTGCCTTCAAATTTGGGTACAGGTTCTCCCAGGCTGGTAGAAGGTCGTTGGTTTGCTGAGAGGGGATTAGTATTAGTATTGTCGGAGCAAACTCCCAGCTCGGCTGGAAATCAATCATCATAGTTAGGTAATGATAGAGGACTTACAAGATTTCTGATCAGGTGGTGGTATTTTGTTCAAAACTGCCTTTTCAAATACACCAAGTTGCGAATGCTGTAGTAAGTTGTCTATAGGGGCCTTTCCAGTATTGCTCGCCGAAGAAGATTTGGACTTCTTGAAATCACTAAATTTGAAGAATGACAGAAGGAATCTCAACGTCAGCTTGAGAATATGTATAGTGGAGGGCTATAGACATACAGCTGCAGGCGCTTCTCCTTGCTTATCGAGTTTATTGAACCAGCAATGTCATTCGTGCTGACTCTGAATCTTTTTGACATGGGATCCAACCGGTTGATATCACTCAGAAGCTTATTCCCAATGGCCTCAGAACTGGCAGCGAGGGAAGAGGCATCAATAGTCGGAGGTGGTATGATATCTAGCACAGAGTCATTGATAAAGTTAGCAGTTGTGTTTAAACAGCATGTAAACAGGATTGAAGTCTCGCTAAGCCTTATCGACGACTGTTTGAAACCAGCTACAGGTAGGGTAACTCACATCCATGAAATGGAATTATGGAGCTAAGAGGAGCGTACTGGAGAGCTTCGTCGAGCGTCGTGGGGGCCGGGATCCTGTTAGAAGAATTCTGACTTGAATTGGTTGTATATAACGGCGCCGAGGATGTAGCGGGTGGGTGCGAGCGAGAGTGGGGTTGAGCGTGAGAGTGGTTGTTCTGGCGGTGATGGGAAGACGAGGAGGAGGAAGAGGACGGCGATGGATTGTACGGACGAGTCGGCTGCTGGTGGAGCGAGGCGGGGTTGATGTAGCGGGGTGACGATGTCGATGGCGAGGAGGAGTAGTTGGAAGGCGACGGGTTATTGGTGTTGATGGGGCGAACGAAGGAGGACGGCGAGCCTTGGTGCTGTGACTGCTGGTGCTGGCGATGGTGTTGAGGTTGTCGAGAGCGTGCCGGAGAGGGATTCATGATCGAGGCCCCTCCCCCTCCACCCGCAGAGAAGGATGTTGAAGACGGCGACGAGGACGATGACCCCGAATACGTTGGCTGCTGCATCGCCGGGAGGTGAACGCGAGAGGAAGAGTATGGTGAATGGGACGACGAGGCTGGCGGCGGTGGGACGTAGTTGAAGTTGTACGCAAAGCCAGCGTGCTGACTGCCGTAGAATGCCTGTGTCGGCGGGTTGTGGGAGGGGGGTTGAGGCGGGTTCATGTTCATGTTCCTCCCTCCCCCCTCCGCCCTCCCCGACGAACCATCGTAACGCTGCTGCTGCTGCTGCGGGTGCTGGTAGCCCGGATAACCTCGATTGTACCCGTCCATCTTGCTTTCCCGATTCGCGGTAACTACTGACTGACTGCCTATGGATTCAGCATATTATACAGGTTCGCGGTTTGGTGTTTTGCAGCCTTCGTCGGTTACAAGCGCGTCGTTCGAAGGCGCTGCATTTCGTCGGGTATGTGTACGGGGCTGCGTGATTCGGAACCCGACTTGCTGACCAGGCTCTCTCCAAGGTTCTAGCGATAGATATCGATATCGACTGTTCGAGAAACTAGTTGTCTGCCACGCTCTGGTATCCTACCCTCGGCGGATGCAATAAGATTTAATCAATAGCGACGGATAGCGGCCGGGCGATGCCTGAATGGTGCATCATCGAAGGAACAGGCGCGATTTCGGTTTTCATTTGGGGCCCGCTGCCACCTTTCCCCTTCCAGTTTGGTAGGCCTCGGTAATCCAGCCAACCACGTTCCCCAGCCAGCTGTTCCCCTGTCCGTCAAAGAGTCGGATTCCCAAAATGCAACAGCTGCGTCTGCAGCCGGGGTTGGCAGGAGCGGCAGCGTTGATGCGACGAGATAGCCATAGCTTATAGGTAGTATCTATCACAATACGAGAAACCTCTATTCCAGAGTAGAACTAAAAAGTCTAAGTTTTCTACTCCCCAATTTTTCTACTAGTGTACAGGTAATCGGTCGAATTAACACAAACGCTGATAGATATTAGATGTTCTCGCTATAAAATAAAAATAAAAATAAAATAAAATAAAATATCAACGCCCCCTGCCGTCTGCGAACATGAAAACACACACAAAGCCTCTGCACCACATAAAATCATTATAATCTCGGGGTAAGCTTCAAAGCTTTGCATTATTTAGAAAATTATTGCATGGTATTCGGAAATAAGTTCCAGGAGTCGAATCAGGTGAATGGCCTCCTCTCTTCAGCACAAAAGTAATTGTCCCCAGGCATCTTTCCCGTCTGAAAGTAACTAACTGTCTTTTTCTGGACGCAAGTATTCTCTTGGGCGAATGTGGCATGCTATAGAATAAAGCCATAGATGTTAATAATTATTCCATATGGATAATCGTATTTTTTTTTGGGGGGGGTCTCGCAAACTTACTGCAATCAGGTCGGTGATTATCACTCCAGATCCCTTAAATTTCAGAGATGCCCTCACAGCACTATCCACCAATCACCAAAACCATTAGTACTGCATCTTATATTTCGAACTAATTTTCGATAAAGAAAGCTTACTGGTCTCCAGGCGTTATTGGATCCAAAGTGTTTCCGAGAAACAAAATCGGCGTTTTTGTTTTGCCGCCAATCTTGCCAAGCCATTCCCATTTAGGGCGAATTTGATACCTGGAACAGACAATTCTGTCGGAAAATCTTCCATGGCCTGCGAGAGCGCTAACTTTGTAATACGCCTCCTCTTCTGCTAATGAGACTGTGGCATTGTAGATTGACGGCGCGTCGAGACATGCGGTCTGGTAGAAAGAGGCGGTTCTGAACTGAAGTGGGGCTGGTGCATGGCTTGGATCCGGTGTTTGTAATGGAAAAAACAAAATTTCCGTGATGGCAGTGACATTCCACTGTTCTATAGGTGAGGTCGTAGCTTCATCGAGCAAGGAAAGTATTACCCCGGTGTTCCTCCAAGTTAAAAGCGAGCTGTATAGACCGTTAAACAGCAAGGACTTTAATTGGTTAACAAGTGCGGTAATTCCCTCGGCGTATACGCTCTCTTCCACTTGATACTTGGTGACATTGAAGCGAGCCGTCATATTATTGAACCGAGTGATAACGTCCTGATAGCAAGAAGATCCATTCGCAAAGGCACATCGTTCTGGACCGGCTTCGAAGCATCGCTTAAAGAACTGGAACAGCCCTTCGTCGGTGTAACGGACGGAGTCTATCTCAGTACGCGATTGCCAGCCATCCATGTCAACGACACCATCCAGCACAAACTTGCCCACGTGTCTTGGGTACATGCTTGCAAAAGTTTGTCCTAGGACGGTCCCATAACTGGCACCATAGAAGTGAACCAGTGCTTTATCAACATCTTCGCGACGGGAACGTGCTAAAGCTTGGGCAATGCTAAGCATGTCAGTAGCAATCACGGCGGTGTTCATATATGGCCCGGCTTGATTTTCCGCGCCGACATACGCAAGACAGAGCTCATTAAGGCCGTCGCCACTGGCCTGGGTGGTGCTGACGAAGGAAGGTCCTTGACGAGGGATATAAAAACCAAAGGAGGTTTCTATATCTAGAGCACCGGCAGGGATTGAAGTTCCTGTATATTCAGCATCACGCTTAATTTTGCTGCGCCTCTCGAGCGTGGCATTTTGTCGGAGGGGGTCAAATTTTTCTGCAGCGGTGATATTGCAGGATCCGTAAGGAATGCTGTATCCAACTCCCCGAATGTCAAACCCCAATATATCATATCCAGGACCAGTTACGTTCGCCACGAAATCTTTGGCGGTTTGGGGATCGTAGACAAACTCAGTTCCAAGATAGCCCGGCCCTCCAGGATTTGTGAGGACGGCTCCTTTATAGTTTTTGCCTGTAGCATTCGTCGGATACTTAACAATTGGAATAATGGCGCGAAGTCCATTATGAGGTGCTTTGTAGTTTAGCGGTACCTACAAAATAATACGCGTTAGTGGGTTATATATTTCGCTAAAGGAATTGCAAACATATAGCCAGATAAATTATATACTCACGATCAATCGCGCACATTCCATATATACTTCTTGAGTTTCATTGCAAGGATGCCACTGGATTTCCTTTGAAGGCGGAATCTATGAATGCAAGAAATTTATGGTTAGCATCCTAGTTTGTGAAAACTGCAATCGTTCGATTCTCTGGATACTTGTCCACAATTTGTGTGTATCAAGTTTCACGATACTATCAATATTCTTGGGGTACGGCACAAGGCACTTACGCCTTCAAATAAAAGTTCCCGTGCGGCTTGTCTTTTTACTGTACGGAAGGCATCAGCTCCTGAAAGAAGCGCCAAAACGATAGCCGAGGCCGCAATCATCGCGAAACTCTATGGCAAGGTTCCAGCGGTATCCGATATTAAGTATTATCAGTTAATTTTATATATGATGGAAAAAAGTAATCGCAGACGCTCGCGACTAGGAGAGAGCAATTAAAGTCGCAAAACCAATAAGGCTAAGGTTTTGATTTTTGGAAATGGTTCTGGGATGTAATGGAACCTTTTGAGACGATTTGGATGGATACCCATATCTTTATATATTTTAGCAGCTTGGGGCGCTGCGCAATGACGGGCGGTATAAACATAAGGTGGTACCGCGGGGATTAGTATTGTGCGCTAGCTAACAGATGCACCATGATTCTGCCTTTCAGTTTGAAGTTCCACTGATCTCCAGGCTGTAGAATCGCCCTGAACCGAAAGCATGGATACATATGAGGGGTAGTAGCCATGCAAAATCAAATTGTCAGACCAAAGTAACATGGGTACAGCATCCGTTGACGTCTATTCAGAGGCTCGTGTACATGGATCATCTTCGCCCCTAGAACGCATCCAGCCAGAATGGATGATCTATTCTGTCTAGCGTTCCCTATGCATTATTATTTATTCAAAACCGATAACTTGATAGATCACAATGACGTTGTCGGTGCGACGGCATTCTTAAGCGCCTTGGCGCTCGGGCGCGAGCACCTAAAGAAGCCTTACTGCGGACGGCCGAGTCTCCGAGAACCGACTTACGATTAGAGAGTCCTGCAGGTTTGGTGGTTGAGGCTGTATCAGCATTGTCAGTTACCTCCTTGAATGGTGGTTGCACTGCCGAACCTTTTCCGACGGAAAACACTCAGAGTGCCGCGAGTCATAACCTCCAATCAATATGCCGCATGGCAAATAGATTCCTAAGGGGTAATTAGGCAAGATGTCGGTAGGTTGCATGGATCTACCCGGGAGCTTATATAATTACATAAGTAATAAACCTTGGTGTCATCCGGGGTTGGAGCTAAAGTCGAATGAGGCTCCAATCTATCTTTGGTCCATCTGCGCATTTGCCGAGACTAGGCTTCGGCACTGAGAAACTTTCGTTGACATTTGCATCGCGTCAGAGTTTCCCGATTTCGGTAGCATGCCAAGCCAAGTGCTGCGGAGCTAGGCCCACACATTGGAATGTTTTTTGTCGATACGAGGCTGCTGCGAACAATCCTGTTTCTCGAGTCACCACTTACAAGATTTGAGCAAAAGGAAGAGTGACAATGAAACCTTATTTTCGGGGACAATGCGATATGCGATATGACCGTCGGCTAGCAATGGGAGGTTTTCCTGACTCGTGGGCATCAGTTTCTGACCTGGTGTTTCTCTCCGTACTGTTGTGTTGTGTCTGTGGTAAATTGTGTGTTGTGGCCTGCAAATAGGCTTCCGCTGAGATTTCGCTGAGGGAATCTCAAATTCATCAATCCAAGTTTCAACGATCGATGGGCGATGGCCTCTGCAGGCCATCTCTCCGAGCCGTACGCCCAATCACTTCTCCACCTCGCCCACTCCGACAAACCTGACGAGGCGACCCGAATCTTTAAGGAGAAAGTGCAGCATCGGCCCCTCGATTTCCGCCAGGTTGCCACCTCCCAGCCGCCAAAAGATGCGCGAACACGACGTCGCGAACTGCGCCTCAAGAAAAAGCTGCGCAAGAATCGCTCTAAGCCATCCAACAAACCGCAACCTCTCTCTGCATGTGAGAAGCGCGCTTTGCAAGTCTACGAAATCCCCAAGGAGGCACAAAAGTACGCCATCTATGAGCCTCTGAATAAGCTGTGGGTAGGATACATCCAAGAAATCTTGCGCGGAAGCATCAGTCCCGATGGAACGGCGGGACAGGCTACCGCAGCGAAGCTCTGTGCAGCAGATTTTCACGGCTGTGAGATAGAAGTCGTGAGAAACCGCTGTCCGAGCAGAGTTGGCATCAAGGGGATTGTCGTCAAAGATTCAAAGATGACATTTGTGATTGTGACTAAAAAAAACGAGGTTAAACGTGCGTATTCACAATAATTACGCCCTGGTTTCACGTAAAGACTAGCTTTGCTAAAACTACTGTAATATTATAGATGTCCCAAAAGAATACTCGGTGTTCAGATTTGAAATACCGTGGCCGGATGCTGCGAATCCAGCCGCCAACCCGATCATCTTGGAGCTCCATGGCTCGAATTTTATGTTTAGAGCCGCTGAAAGGATGAACAAAAAGTTCAAGGCGAAGTCTATGGACGACCTGTGATAGGCAGTGAGTAGCTTCACGATGTTGAGGATCTTCTTTGCGAAGGGCGGGGCATCATGCTCCGATCTTCCACTGTTTATGCATGGTATCTGCGCGAGCCAGCGATAATCATGGCAGTCCTGGAAAACATGCACCTACAGTTTGGAGATTTACAGGATATTCCATACGAATCATATTGAATAGTGGAGCATAGCGATACTTAAGGGTGTCTATTATTATTTTTTTATCAAATTATCATATGATTAACTTGGGCTTGTCTTTCTCCATCGTATCCTCAGTTTCAAAACCTCATATACCACAACCATGCATTCGAGATATATACGACGGCCCTTCTTCGTTCTTAGCCTCGCGCTGGCGGTACCGGGAATATTTGCACAGAGCACCGTATTTACTACCGCCACGACAACTGTCACTGAACTAGTAGCCTGCGTGACCACTCAGTACACGACCAAGGTTCTGGATTACTGTCCTTGCTCCGCCATTATTCCGTCCATAACCACGTGCACCGATTGTTTAACTTGCTCGACTGCGACCACTGCTGTCTCGCCGAGTGCGACTCCACAAGGCTTCACCATTGAGCTTACTGTTCCATTAGACAGTGGTGAAGATCGGGTTATCTCACTTTCGCGAGTTGGCAACACTGTTGGTATCGGAGGACAAGTCTTGACCTTCAATCTCTCTAGTACCGGTGTGATGCGAGACACATTGACTGGAGATGTCGTATATGTTATCCTTCCAAGTGGTGCTCTTCGCAAACGATTCGAGGGGTCTGTTGATCTACTCATTGGATCGTCTCCATCATCAGCTGCGGTTACGAGGACATGGATTCGTGACGGAGCCGAGATAATATTCTCTGTCGGTCAGAATTCTGCAAACCCGCTTAAGCTTGGCTTCGGTGTCGCTGTTATGGATAATGGTTCAATCGACGTCACCGTTCCGATTCAAATGTACGATCTATCAGAGGGCGTGCCGTCTGGTATCGACGACGGAGTAGCGACACAAAGTTATGTCAGTCAAACGACTTCGTCGTGCATTCGGCAGACTACTACAATTACGAGGACTACAGATTATGCGTCCATGACCAGGATTGTCCCTACAAGCAACTGTGGAATAGTCACCGTCATTATATACAATACTCCCACCAGCAGTACCCCCCAGAGCACCTCACAAAGCACCTCACAGCAGCCTTCACCTACGGAGTCACCAAGAACGTACACAGTTACCCAATACGGAAATACTACTTACACCACTACGACTACGCGGGCTGGAGGGGCCGTCTACGTTATTATACAAAGCTTGCAGTCGTCGACCACTCTTACCCTTTACGGTTCCGGTGGTACGACGACCACAGGGCTGTTCGACCAATATGATCCTACTGTCACAGTGTTTGACGTCTTCAGTCAGGTTGTGACCACCGCAACTATATATGGTGATTTAGGATACACCTCGACCCCAATTATTGGCAGTGTATACCCTACCATCACAGCCATTGCCCAGCTAACGCAAACTACGGTCACCAATATCGTTTACGGGCCCAGTTTTGCCACGCTATCACTGCAGTCGAACATCTCAGCCCCCACAGTCACGGCCGTGGTGCAGGAGACACCGACCAGTACGATAGTCACAGTCTTTTACAGCTGGGGTCAAGTCGGCGCTGTAACAAGTACATATTTTGGAATGGTCCCGACTGCTCTGGTGGTCATAGTCAGCCCCCAGTATCGGGTGTTTACCACCGACACGAACTCATTCGACTCAACGACTACCATCGGCTCCGACCAACCTACAGCCACGGTCTCATATGCTATCAATCCAACGGCAACATTCGCCCTGACATACTTTGAATGGAACCGCACCACCACATCCACGGAAACCCCATCCCAGTTGCCAAGTTATACACGCACCATCAAACTCTTCGTACCATTCCCACCGGCCTCCGCCATTCGCTTCGCGCCCACGGACGCCGCCTTGGGAAACCCACAATACTTCGCGGCAGCCCCCACCAACGTACTTGGTCGAATCAACGCTTGGTACGTCTACACTTCAAACACCTCCCGCGCCAGATTCATCCAGGTCAACGACACCCTCATCCTCGCTACAGATCCAACTACAGGCGACCGTCTACCCAATCCAGCTTACCCCTGGGGTTCCTTCCCACTATCTCCGAATGGCACGCCGATCTATTTTGCTTTTCCCATCGATATTGCAAATTACGCGCCCGCGAGGAATAACCCGATCCCTTGGGGCTTGGTGCCGGGCACGCAGTATCTTATGCTCGATCAGGCGTTCAACCAATCTCTGGATAGCGATGATAGTGCGTTATGGTATGATGGAAATGCAGTTGGGCCGTATACACCACGCTTCTTCAGGACGGATGACGCCACAATACGGACGGGCACGAGGGTTTATAAAACTGTCGAAGCGACGATGATGAGCCTCACTGCAAGTGCACCAACAGCGTAGTAATTTGGTGCCGCCGAGGGTAGGTTGTTTGAGGATGTGAAGTTATTACTGCTGGCTCTCTTTTCTATCTGCATGAGTTGTATCTATCCGCGGCTTGGTTGGTTGAGTTTTGGGGGATTGATTGCAGCTGAGTACGGGCTGATGTCGGCGCTGAGGGTCTTCCGTTGTAGATGTAAGTGTAGTCTGGGTTTTTAATAGATTGGTATACTCTTCTCGGATTCGATGGTGAGTCCTTCAAAAATCTGCGTTCTGGCGCATTGCCACTGTTAGTAAATAAATTTGTGGTATTCGTATTAAATTTAACCGTACCCCTCATTCATACAGCCCAGATGCGGATCCCATTGTCCCAGGCTCCACCCTGATTTCCATCGCCTTCATCGCTGCTATCATCGTCAGAGCCATCGTGCTCCCTTCTCGAGCCGATTGGGTTTATGGGTAGTTTCTTCCGCTGACCGGAGCTCGTGGCTACGACGCATCCACTCGGATGCATTGCCGCTGCTGTAACTGGATCTTTCGCTGCAGCCCACTCCATAGCGGGGGCGAACACGCCTTCCTCGCTCTCCTTCCGTGCGTCAGGCGCGCCTGTCGCAAACGGGTCCCACACTTTCACCATGCCATCGGTGCCACCGGAAACAATCATGTCTTGCGAGTTTGCAAAGCAGCCGAAGTTTGTTCCGATTTTTTGGTTGGTGAGTGCCTCCCGCCCCTTTAGCAAAGCAAAGGGGTGCGATGTATTGCGGATGTCGTAGATGTGTAGTACGCTACTTTTGCGTTCGGTAACGAGCAGGTATGTCCCTGACGCGGTGAAGGAGAGGGATGTCACGCCGTTGCCTTTGCCTGCGTCCTGCAGATGTTTGGAGTGTTTGGCAGCAATATTGTTCAGATTGATACAGGCTTGCAGCTCCCCGTCCTGC
This sequence comes from Drechslerella coelobrocha, assembly GCA_036971555.1. Taxonomy (NCBI): domain Eukaryota; kingdom Fungi; phylum Ascomycota; class Orbiliomycetes; order Orbiliales; family Orbiliaceae; genus Drechslerella; species Drechslerella coelobrocha. The sequence continues at coordinate 1,931,016 of JAJTUH010000001.1, forward strand.
CAAGGGGACGAATAGAGGAGCACGCGGCTAGAGTATGTCCCCGCAGCAAGAGCCTGTGTCTGTGCGTGCAGGGCTAGCGAGGAAACAATGCCACGGACGTTGGTGCTACCGGGCTGCCGGGTATAGTTTTCTCCACCGGCTTTCTTGCGCTTCTTTCCTGTGGTGTAGGTCTCGATTGGACCCTGCTTCTCGCGGGATACATCAAACAGATGGATTTGCGAGTCTGTCCCCGCGAGGAAATGTGTGCCATGAGGTGTCCATGTGAGGGAGTATGGCGTCAGGTACTTTTCTGTTTCTGTGTGGATTAGGGGGTAGGTGCCTGTTATATGCGGGTAGAGGAACGAGTGCAGCTGGATCGGATGTGAGTGGAGAGAAGTGAGGAACAGTGCGGTGGATGTGTTCGACAGACTGGCAAATGGATAAGGAGATATGCAGTATGGCGTTGATGGCAACTGGGATATACAATATGGGAGTAGAGAGTGTGGAGTTGTTGAAGTGAGAAGGTCTGGGGGGCTATACGCATATACGCTTTAGCATATATATATATCTTGCAGTTGATCGAATGGAGATAGAGAAACTTACGCTATGAAAGTGCGAACACAGTTGTCTTCGCTGGTGGCGAGCAATGTGGTTCCGTCCGAGGTCCTGGATCCATATGCAAGATTTAGCTTCAGTGCCTTCAGTGCCTTCAGTACCAATGATTACAGTAGCATGCATCCATACCATTCAACGCTGCGAAAGACGTTACTGATCGGCCTGTTCATCTTAGGCCCAAGAGTCGACTGGTAGGCTACACCATTGCCTATAGTTCCATTCAAGGCAGCCTCTTCGCGAGCGTGGGACTCCGATATGGAAGTTTGGTATACATCATCTGTCGATGCTACGAGCCGTGGTGAGCAGGGCTGAGCGAGGACTTGCTCGGCAATGTCCGTCATGCGGGGCTAATGCTCAGACTTGTTAGTTATTTAGCTTTCCGATATGGAGTTTGGGAGTTTTCACTCAATACTTCTTTTCTGTGATCAGCTTGGACTTTGGTATTGGATTGTTCCGACGTACCTAGGCAGCTGCAGCTGTGGAACGCGTAGTCTTTCTTTCTTACATCGATGAGGTTAATTAAGTTTAGTGACCAGTCGAACTGACTGCTCAACACATCTCCAACCAGTTTTACAACATCCAGATGCATATGCTTCATGGCTTGAATATCAGTTATTGGACAGCTCCAGCTGGGAGAATTGATGTCTCCATCGGGAAAATATGACACCGCCACCGCTTGTAATAACGGTTTCCTCGCCTTGCTCCTTCCTCAGCTACTGCTTGACCCGATCCGCCACTCGAGAAGCTGCTCTCCCACCAGATGCAGAGCCCTCAAAAGACACAATCATCATCTGTTCCACACGCGGCTCTTTCGTCCGCGAGATCCTAATCGACCTGCGCATTTCCATCGAAGAGATTCCCGTTATAGAAAATCCAACGGACGGGGTGCTGACCGACGCTCAAGAGCTAATACTAAATACACCGATATCAGCCATCTTGACCGCCGACGGGATATCTGTTGTCTACTGTCCCAGCATACACCACCTGCGCGCATACATCTCTTCGCTTAGCAGTCTCCATGGTGCTACAACTGCAGCTGGCACATGCACAGCGTCAACGGAAAGCGCTAGGCCATACCTGGCAATCCACTCACTGCTGCCTCTGCACAATCTATCGACCGAGTGGTCTGCGCAAGGCCTCTCGCGTACCCTCTCTGCGATCATTGACACGGCGACAGTGATCTCGCATAGCATTCTGTTATCGGTTTCTTCGGACTCGCGAACGTTTGGGATAGACGCGGAGCTGCCGCTGATAAATAGCCGTATGATGAAGAATAATATGAAGAAGAAAGGGTTTTACGGTGGTGAGGGATTCGAAGATGAGGAAGGCGAAGATGGCAGCGGACAGAGAGATATGCGGTTTGTTGGAAGGGTGAGGGATGTGGTGAGGCGGTGGTTTAAAATTGTGGATATCGACTCGCTGGCAGAAGGCGAGAGGACATATGGAGCTCGCAGTAGCCAGGAGATGCTTGTGTGATGGTTCTAAGATAGGATCCTATGGTACCGGGTTGAAGCATTACTAACTTGCGGTATACGTCCCGGAGTAGATTATAGTTGTCAATAAATTAGCTGGTAACCAGTACCTGGCTAGTTGTATATATATATATTTACAATGACCGGTCAATCCTATAAGACCAATAAAGTTACAGTAGATGTTTATATGATACAAGTCGAAAGATGAGTAACCAGGGATCACAGCGATAGCGTCTTGCCATCTACCACGGATATGGGAATGTTTCCAACCACTTTCCCTGCAACTACCAGATCCCTCTTCGGCCGCCACTCCCACTCGCCCATTCTCTCATTTCCAATACCAAATGTTGGAAAGCAGATTGGAACGTATGGCTCCTTCCATTTCTTCACCGTCTGCTTCCTCTCCTCGCATACTACAGGCAGCGCCGTCCGTGATTTCCCGGGCGCATCCCCCTTTAGTTGTTTTTTAAACTCTCTGATCTTCCACTTGGAGCCTTCATCCTCGAACCCGACTTCTTCCAGTCTCTGCATCACTTCTTTCCGCGTCCCAGTCAAAAACACCCTCCGAATCTCGTTATTCTTCAGACGTTCCCAGAGCGCATGGTCTTCCCCACCCAAAAAGCGCACCCAGAACCGCCCATCCCACAGCGCCCACTGCCCTGCTGTCGCCGGCTCGAGCAGCAACTCCGGAGCGTCGGTCTTCCGACCCAGTGATGCTCGTACATATGGCTGCCGATAGCACTGCAGCATCACCCCTTCCGGCCTCTTTCCATACTTGGTGCAATATGTCGCTTCCCAGAACACGTTGTTTTCCGTGATCGCCCCTCCTGTATATTGCGAGTTACCTTCCCACGGCTGATATGTTCGTTTCTTTCTCCATCTCCTCCCTACATTTGCCTTGGCGGCTTCGTCAAACTCGCGCGCCTTCTGCCAACCCTCATCTACCATCTGACCAAGTAGCGTTTCGGGGTCCTCCTCGTTCGGACTGAGGATTTTGTATACGACCTTTGACATCTGTGTCATATCGACGCGTTCAAGAGGCGACACCACTTCCGCTAGACGGCCCAGCACACGTGCCAGGAACTGGTTCGGGAAGCCTAGTAGTGAGACCGGTATGAAGCACTCTATTACGCCGGAATGGCGGATGTGGCGCAGCGTACACCGTGCTAGGAACCAATCGATCGTTGAGTTGAGTTTTACGTTTTGGTCGTCGATGCGCTGCGAGAATGCGAGGAGAGAAGCCGGTTGCAATGCCCGAGGCACATTGGCTGTCTGCGGCTGCGATATCAGTGCGCGGATTGCATTGCGAGGTGTGAAGGATACATCAAAGTTGGTCCTATCTTCGACCCAGGGAACTTTATCGTTCACTAGCGTTTGTCGTAGTTGCTCCTGCAAGCACGCAGTCCATTAGCGTCCGGTCTGCTATCGAATAGGTACAGTAGGCATAATAATTCTGCAGTGTTAACTTACCTTCAATACACCCAAGAATGGTCGCAAAAGCGTAATCTTCTCTGCACCATGCAAATTACTACACTCAGGAATCGGGGCCGCCACCCGCATCCCGGCCAGCCCGGCCAGCCCGCTTGTGTTGATCAGGCGCATCAGCACCGTCTCCGCTTGGTCGTCGCCATGATGGCCTGTGACCACATGTGTAGCATTAAGGTTGGCGCAAATCTTAGCGAAGCAGCGGTACCGTCGGCGACGGGCACGGGATTCAAAGTTACTTGTCGACTGATCGTCTTCGCTCCATTTGAGTCTTATGCGGCGGTAGTGTAGGCCTGGATGTTCGGGATGGCATATGTATTAGCATCAATACCTTTTATCTTGCCATCCTGGTAGACATATTGGGTAGACATATTGGGGGTTATGATTCTGCGCTCCTCTCCCTCTACCGGCGCTTTTTGGTTGTTTGTGGCGATGAAGGAAGAGGTGGCAAACAACATCATGGTGTCTCGCTGTTAATGGAATTTACCCAATCGCTTGACCATCTTCTCCACCTTGTCGGCCTCCTCGGCGCTCTCCTCTCGCAAACCATGGTCTACTATCACCGCTACGAACTCGGTTTCTTTAAACTCGTTCTCAAAAGTGTGCAGTCGACTCGCTAGTTGTGCTAGCGCCATCGAATCGATCCCACCGGAGACACCAAGGACTATAAACATAGTGATAACAATGTATTAGCTACTTGATAACTATGTCCTCGGTAGATCTGCCTCCGATGTTGGAATTCTAGGTCTTACCTATTCTTTTAGGGATCTCAGGCTTTTGATGCTGCAGTGCCGCCCCAACTTTAACAGTCTCCCTTAAGAACATCGCAAGATCCGCCGGCGAAACGGATACAATGGGCCTGGCATGGCCTAATACTCCTCTATGGAGCAATACTTTGATGGCATTGGGGGACATGATCCGCCCGAGTTCGCGGCGCCCGGTTGAGTGTGTTCTTCGATCGAAGCCGTAAAAATGACTTAGCTACACAACTGCTGAGTATGCATGCCTCATCGCCTCCAGACACCGCCTTCTGCTAGCTCTGAAGGGACCATGCCTACGAGAAAATTAGCGAGGGAGCTGCTATCTTGAGTTTTATAAATGGCTTGGGAGGATGTATACCGATGGGATTAGGTGTATACCTCTATCTACGTTGGTTGTTCTCTCTCAAAATATCGAATGATTTTTAAGATTTCCCTAAATGGATTTGTTGTCGCTTAGCTACCCAGCTTAGCCGCGGTCTATATTTTAACGCACCACCGAACGGTTAGTCCGATTCTATGACGACTTGGCTATGATACAGTTCCGTGATCGAATTCACAGATAACGCCTATAATATTGATGGCAATTCCGTTTTCATGCACGTTCGCCGCTATCATGTGAAGTCCAGAAAAAAAAAAAAAAAAAAAAGCCAAAGGAAAAAGGGAAGACAGGGCTAGAAACCAAAAACCACCATATACAAGATTACAATAAAAAGGCACAAAATAGCCGAAACAGAAACGACGTGATGACTTAATTTTTATTTAAAAAGCAACGGAGCAAAACCACCCGAGGTGTAAACAATACTATATATGTAACTGGTCAAATAGCGACGCATTTAACACCGATCCCGCAATGCAGAAGAGCCCGGATATGACATACAAACCATGAGCACCAACTAGAACGCGCGAACAAGAGAGGCTAAACGGAATAAAGAGACGTAGGAGAGCCATCCGCTTATGCCGCTCAGCTCTCGGTATCCGGACCGTCTTTTGGGCCTATATCTAGGTTTTCTGTCACTTTCCTCCAGTCCACATACTGGTCGTACAGATTCGGCCCTGTAGGGTTTAGTCAGCGACTCACTTTGTTCATACCATTGGGGATACAAGAGTACATGTACTTACAGGCACCTTCCGGATCGTAATTCTCGAGGGTGTACTTCACCGACCGATTGAACGGGATAAAGCTTTCCCACTGATCCTTATTGACGACCTTCACTGGTTGTTTCTCCGTGAGGAACTCGAGGAACGGCGCGGTGTGCGGGTATGGGTGGACGTCAGCTTTCAAGGGGGTTGCCGCAGCCGGGTCGTATCGTAAGTCGTACGTCAGCGGGTCCAGCACGAAGGTAAGGACGGCGAGGGCGCTTTCTATTGCTACAGATCGGGTTTCCGGTGTGGCTTTGGAGAATTGGAACATGTATTTGAAGAAGGCGAGGAAGGATTCGGACGGTGGGGATGTCGGCTTTGTTTCCTGTAACCAGGTGGCAAGGGTTTTTAAGAGCTGTTGGTTGTTTTTGACACTGCTGATTGTCAGAAAATTGTACCAACGAAAGAAGGGATACGGTATAGGTGCCTACTTGTATTTGTTCATCCCTTCTATCCACTTCTTTTTGGGGATAGAGCCCATCGCTTCCAGCTCGAGTTTCCAGCAGAGAATGTAGATAGCAGCGCTCTCAAACTTGACATCGATATCGTCTAGCAGTTTAATGATGCCATTGACATCAATCTGGTCGGGGTCACCCTCGCCTGTTCTCCGTTAGTATAGGGAATTGAGTGAAGAAAAAAGAAAGAAAAAAAAAATGCCAGAGAAACGCAGGATATGTCAGGAGTAGTCATGCACATACTGGCGTAGAGGGTGTACCACTCCTCAGCATTCTTTGGAGCCTTTTTCGACGAACTGCTGGTTTTCGAAGCCTTCGCGGGTGTGGACGTTGCTGCAACCTCCTCTTCCTCGTTGGCGCCAGATTTCGACAGCCGCGCCTTCTTCGCGCCTGCAGATTTAGTTTCCGCCGCGTTCGCGGATTTTCTCTTCCCTTTCCCACCGGGGGCAGATTCTTCAACCGTCAATTCCTCTATCTTTGACGATACGTCACTGCCGCCCTCCGCGTCGAGCTTACGCGATTTTTTCGACTTGAGTGCTTTCGCCTTGGACACGGCACTGCCCATGTCGGCGGTCTCTGTCGTGGATGGGGCGATCGACTTTGTTGGAGTCTTGGCGGGGGAGTCGTCGGCGGTATTGGTCCTGCTGAGGGTGGAGCGCGTGGAGCGTCGGGGAGCTGGAGGAGGAGTATCGGCAGCGGCGGATGTCGAGTTCCTCTTCCTGGGTGGCATCGTGGGTAGAAGAAGAAGGAATCAGGAAGAGGAGGAAGAAGAGAAGAGAAGAGAAAAGAGGACGAGCAGGAGGAAGCGAAAAGAGATTAAAGCAGGCTCAAGCCCCCCTCACGTTTTCCCTTTCTCTCTCTCACTCTTCTCGCACGTCCTGTGTCTCTTCGGCGACGGGCTTTCGATCAGGCCAAAAAAAAATAGCGCGGGAGCAAGAAGGCTGACTATTGGACAAACCGCAGCGGTGACGAAAATGCAGCAGCGGTTGTTATTGGCGAGCAGACGGAGACAGGCAGACTGGTAGGTAGACAGGACCCGGTTGACGAGAGGTTGAGAAGAGGTTGAAGAGGGGTCCAAGCCAAACTGGCAGCTGGACAGTGAAGACGATGGTTTTAACCGTAGGTACCGTGCCCTTTAAATAGAGCGGCCGGGTACTTGTTCGAAGTCTGCCCGGGGTCTTCCAGCGATGTCTCGATGCCTGTTAAATGGTTGTCTGCCCCGGCAGCTTGTGTCATCGGGCATCATGGCGAAAGACGCGTTGCAGCGCGTAACGTTGGCCGGCTGTGGGGTCCGTTTGTCCAAAACGGGAAAGTGTTTGTCGCCCGACGTCTGCCGCAACACGCGCAACACATTTCTGTCGCTTGGCGCTTCGAGACTCTTCCACTCGCTCTGGAAACACCAGAAAATTTTCTTCCCGAGCTACATCCTGTGCATTTATTGTCTACAGTCTTGCCAACATCGACAATACATATTCTACCCTTCTAAATTTCTGCTCCCTTCTGCATATAGCTCCATTTATCAGCAGCTTTCCCTGCCAATCGCATCAACCAATTAACCTTCACAATGGTACGACAACCACCACCACCCCGCCATGCCACTACCAATGTTCTACTATCTCTTCCAGCGAACTACTAATCTAACGCCCATGCCAACAGGCCACCTCTCTCCGCAGCATCAAGTCCCTCGCACCCCTCCTTGACCGAATCCTTGTCCAGCGTATCCGCGCAGAGACAAAAACCGCTTCCGGCATCTTCCTCCCCGAGTCCTCTGTCGAGAAGCTCTCCGAAGCCCGCGTTCTCGCTGTCGGTCCCGGCGGTCTCGATAAGGATGGAAAGCGCGTCGAGGTCAGCGTCAAGCCAGGCGACCGTGTTCTCATCCCGCCGTTCGGCGGCAGCCCTGTAAAGGTTGGAGAGGATGAGTATACTCTGTTCAGGGACCATGAGTACGCCGAAACCCGAAACCCGAAACCCAGCAATTATACAAAAAGTTTTAAGCGGATCGTGAATGCTGATGACTGTATTTATAGGTTGTTGGCGAAAATCAACGAGTAAAGGGGATGGCGCGGCGATTTTGACGTTGTAAGGGTGATCCGCTTGTACATATATTACATCTGACGTATGATGACTTGCTTGCATTTTTCTGGTGGACAATCTCATCTCCGCGGGCCGATCCGTGCTGCCTAGCAAATTACCCGCCAGTTACACAACCCTACCTCCGGGCCACGGACAAGCGAGCCGTCGCAGATAATAACTCACTAACAATGGATAGTGGACGGAAGGGCCGCAGCAATAGCGTAGGTCTAGCTAGTGGTGGGAACGGCATTCACTTGTCATTGTTGTGGCGTATTTTGGTGTTTTGTACATAATATATTTTCTTCATACTCGTATATATACACGTCTTCCCTTGCCATGCATGCGTCATATTACATTCCACCAATCCCATATATACAAAACGCTCGAAAGCTGGATCCCTAGCAGTCGCTAAGAGACCAGACCTTTGGTTGAGGTGCCACCACTAGCCAATCGCTTGGAATGGCAGTCTATACCCACCATATCCATCAAGTACACCGTATAAACTGCTTAGTCACTCATACCCATTTGCTTCCGCCTCAACCGCATCATCAACTGTCGCTGTACATCCTTCGGCAATGGTACCCTCCTCAGCCACAGCGCCCATACTAAGAGTCCGGCAACCGCACCAGTCAAATGCCCAACAGTCCCCCATGCCTCGCTTCGCAACCCCAAAAACGTCAGATCGCTCGCGCACAGCGCCATAGCTAAAGTGCGCACGCTGATATCCACGGGTATAAACATAATCTGGAACTTGGCACCCGGGTTCACAATAGCCGCGATCGTAAGGAAGCCATAGAGTGCCCCAGACCCACCAAGCATTGGTCGACAGTGCTGCCCCAGGAGGAAATGCTCATCGTTCTCCGCTTTTGTTGGTAACCGCTTCGTTTGCTCTTTGATAACCTTCTTGTCCGTTTCACGGTACTTCTGCATCGCCGCGCCCGGCGGGACATCCGTATACGGGTTCAGGAAGAGATCGTAGGGCATCAACATGAGCAGTCCCATGCCTCCTATCAGAAAGTACGTTGCCAAACTCCGCTTCAATCCGTAGAATCGCACCAGTGTTGGCGCTAGCGCCTGTAAGCCGAAGAAGTTGAATGCTAGATGCCACATCTCCATGTGCGAGAAGGCCGGGAGGATAAACTGTGTGGCGTCAACGAGGAGGGAGTCGTTCGGCGTCGGGAGGTCGTACATGTCGAATCGCTGCATCGCGACGGCAGGGCTGAATGTCAGCCAGTGTAACGTCCATTCGTGCCAGGGCTTGACGTATTTTTTGAAGATTTCTTGCGCGGGGACCTCAGGGGTGGCGTGCGCCCAGCCGGATAGCTGCGGCGTCCACCAGAGGATATAGATAGTGGCATAGACCACGCCGATGATGATGACGAAGCGAGAGGTCGCTCTCTGGGCTTCGGAGACGGGTGGCTTGGGGGGCTCTTCCGCGGAGGAGGAGGATCCAGGTGGGCGAAGATAGTCAGTGTATCGGATAGGTTCTTGTTCGGCGCCGGTGAGTGTCGCGGGGCGGGCGATGGATGGTGCGGGGGGTGCGGGGAGACTAGGCGCTTTTCGCTCCCGCGGGGTACGGGAGCGATGGCTAGAAGCAAAGCGAATGATGTTCAGTGGCGGCGATAACGATTGCGATCGAGCAGTGGGAAATCTCGAGGTCGTCCATACCGCCCTTGCCGGTGTGGGCCGCGCCAATGGCCGTAGGGAGGATAGCGGGGCTGAGAGGGAGTTTAGTATCCCTAGGCGAACGGCGCAGGTGCACGACCTGGACGCCAGTTGCGATGTCGCCAATCGCAAAGCGAGAGACGCGTTCATGATGAAGCTGTTGACATGATGCGTGGCAGGAGCGCCGATGTTTTCAATTGGATGACAGACTGGGGCTGTCGAATGTTGAAGGTTAAATGTACCTAGGTAGACGGCGTGTTGCTGTTGCAGAATTTGTGTGCCAAGCCGCAATAGCAGCACACATTATACTCTGGATATAGATTTAGCGGACTGTACACATTGGGATTATCATATATTCCAAGCACTTCGACACTGGTTGACATCTTATCATAGCAGGTAGAGACCGGCCATGTTGCCAATCTTCTCCTCAGCTTCTTCTGTTTTTTTGGTCATGCGTTCACCTGAAACTCTTTGTGTTTGCCTAAGGGCAAAGGCAGGATATATCGACCTGCCAGACAGGAATTCGGTCATATCTGTAAGTATCTGGAACTACCTAGGTAGATAGGTAAGTATCTACCTAGGTAGGTACTTAAGTGTTCAGCTAGGCGGCAGTGTTCCGACATGATAAAATGTACAAAAACTAGCAAAACCAAAGGCGGATTTGTACCCACAACTTTGAATCCAAAGTATAGTTCAATTCACACTATGATGAAAGCCTTACACAGCACCTAACCGAGCTCGGGTTTCCTCGAGCACCAAAGTCTATGTTTGGGTCCGTACCCGTCGCATATTTGCATATTGGCTTGGAAGGCTGCGAGATTCCCACCCATGTATTAATTCATTGACAGGAATTCTGCATGACGAGGGTCTGTGTGACCAAAGAGCCCCGAGGCCCACTTTTCAACTTTTTCGAGAACCGTGATTTGTCGAGGTCTCTCGCGCAAACCATCGCATCGATGATTGGCTAAGTTGTGAAGCTGAAGACGAAGGAGGCTTCGAATCAATGGGCATCCAAAACTACCTGCACGCACATCTATACGACATGACCAAAGTTAGTCAGAATAATTAATATAAATATGCTACCTAAGAACATTATCAACTTTCAACTCAACTCAAATTACAATTCGCATGCACGGAACATAAGCTGGTTTCAATCTAGCTGTCTGCTTAATCAATCCGCCATTCATTCTTAATTCGGATTTAATATTCACGAACTCGGAAGCAAAATCCTGCTTGACGTCTTGTCACGCATCACTAAACCGGTCGCCGTCGGTTCATAGTCTGATACGGAAAGGCTCATACCAAATTATGGACTCCCAAAGCTCTTATATGTTTAAGCAATGTACTGGTCTAAATACGAACACTCGCCCATACACGCAACATCAGCAATGGGACGGCATCAAGGATTTTGTTATATCAGAGAAAGAGAAAGGGAAAAAGGTACGGTGGATCCTACAGAACCTACAGAACCAAGGGCACCAGATCAAGTGAGTTTCATATTCATCTCAATTGATTAAGAATTTTACGACCATGCAAAACGCGACGTAGAGCTCAATACAAGATTAAGCCATGCATATATGCTAACCTATTTTCCATGTAATATATAGTGAAAATCAACTAAAAAGGTTGATGGGATTATGGAAAGTTGCCAACATAAACCTCCAGAAGAGACACAAAAGACACATACGGGAAACGGAAGAGCGCCTTCTAAGGGAAGGTAGGGCTGTATCTCGTTGGTCGTTCGTACCCAAGCAAGGTCAAGGGGGTACGAAACAAAGAGTCAGAGAGGCCCAACTCGCCAGTGTGAGGAGCAGCGACGGACGTGAATTTGAAGGTAAGTAAAGTAAAATGCAAAATCTAAAATAGTATCAGTTCATGGGCGCTTCCGCGTAACTTAGATTTCATGCGATTTTTTTCTTGAACCATTAAATGACCATCTTGGCTCTAGGCGGCCATAACTAGCTAACTTGGCTCCTCGCTTTATCAGACGTCAAATCCAGCCCCGGAAGGCTTATTTATTCCCCTATGGATGTGCAGAGCGCTTCCCAAAATACCGACGATGCACCCGGTGAGCTATCAGACGGATCCCAGATTACCCTTGACGATTTGCTTGAAGGCTGTGGTTCTGCGGATGAAATACACGACCACTATGAAGAGGTAAAACTCTCCCCATCGGCTATTGTGCATTCGGATGTTATACAGGTCATATTGATCATGATTTAACCAGAACTTCTAAAGGAGAACCCGATACTAGACATCGATACCGTAGATATACAGCAAACAAGCTCGAGCCAGCGCCTGATAGTAGCAATCGACAACTTCGATACGCTGGCAGATAATAGCGCCAATTGCATTGAACCTTTGGAGCCGATCAGTAACGCTCTCTCTGGCACAAATTCAGACTGTCGACTCCCCGAAACAGCATTTGATTCCAAGGCGCAGTTCCCAGACCTTTCTGACATGCTGAAATCACTCGGTGATGATATTTCTTCCCTAATCAGCAAAGGCCTCCATGAGCCATCCAGAACGAAGAATCTTTCAGAAAGAACTTCCAATATTGTGACGCTTCAAGGATTCAGCGACCTTCTTTCGCAAACTTTCCGAACGGACGTCGAGAAAGAAATAGAGTGCGTAACTGAGGCAGCAAAATTCTTTATCCAAGAAGTTCACACACTCCGTTCGTCGACGGATTTGACCCAAGACGAATGTGAAAGCGCCGCCTCCCTGAAACTTCAACCTAATAAACACGATTATGGCCAATTTGCATATACGGCCGCGCTTCATATACAAACCGGTGACTGGGTGGGTTTCGTAGATGAACGCAATGTCAAATTCGACGACCACTTTAAAGCAGAACTGGAGTCACAATTTTATGAGCACATATTCGAACTTTGGGAGGCTGTTGGCTCAGATGAAGCAACATTCCTTAACCATGACGGCGAAAGGACTTTCGGCGAACGACAGAGAACAGTGTTCCGGAAGTACATCCTTCACATACCCTATCTCATACGAAAATACGGCATAACCCACTGGGCTACAATAAATGCTGTTTATATGTTCATTGATCTCGTCAGAGGGTTTGATTTCGATATTTTTATCAAAAGCCTTCTATTCTTAGAAGCAGTCATCTCAGTGTTCTCGCTATTCGGCTTCTCTATCACTCTAGCGCATAGTCTACAAATTGCGGCACAGGCATATCTATCGAGCGAAAACCTTCGCAACGCTCATTACAAAGCTTGGTTCTGGTTCGAGGTGGTGCGAAAACATTCCGGTCATAGAAGTCTTGATGCGGCCCACGCTGCCGCCACGCTTATGCGAGTTTTCGATAGGATGTCAGAAAAGACAAAAGCCAGGGCTGTGAGCGCGTATATCACTACTCAACTGAAGAATATACCGTTGCGGGAGCTCAGATCGAAGGCCAACATGCGTAAAATTAGAGATATCCTAAGGTCGCATATACGCTCGAATCTTGCCCAACAGGCAATTGAAATAGTGAACTCTCTCGATTTCGAGAATCAGCTCGAAAGTTCGAGTCTCTCCAAAAGCGGAGGCCTCATCAACATGTACACTAGATACGAGACTATGAAAGCAGAAGCGTATTATGTAAAAGCAGATTTTACTCAATCCCTACGGGTTATCCATAATGTTCTGCACAGATTCTCTGAGACTTTTCACACTCTACCAAGCTCCACGGAAACGATAGATCTCGCGACTAGAGTTATGGCGGAGCGGGGTCTGGTCAGATATACTGAGCCCATTCTTGGGCGATTGGTCTCGCTCTGTGAAACAAAGGACAATCCGGACGAAAGTCCTCTCTATTATAAAATCCGAGTTGCAGCTGGTTCGGCCGCGTTTCAGCTATACCTTAATGCTGACCAATGGGAAATGTTTGGAGCTATAGTCCTGTAGGGAGCGGTTAGTTAATGAGCATACCAAAGTTGATAGATTTGTCAAATTGTTATTGTTATAAATGTATTATTATATGTGTGATTGCAAAATTACGTTTCTCTCGGTCCTTTATTATTCGTTTTCTCTCTAGAGAAACCCCCCCCCCGTCTGCCGCATGGACTGTGGTCGCGTGGTGGGAGTCTTTGAGACTGTCCATACTGTCTTGGCTAAATTGATTGTAGAGCAAGCTGTCCAAATGTCTTATATCAATCACGTCGGCGTGCACGTCTCTCGGGTTTACTCCAGAATCGGGTACTCGAGTGTAAAGCTCGGGACAAAGCTTAGTAGAGCTAATGTTACTAAACAAAAAAAGCAGGTATACATACATGTACATGGCCTGAATGGCACCCGCGATTGTGGCCACCAATCGCAGAGCGAAAACGGGTTCATGATGAGGCTGTTGACATGAGGACCGGCGTAGAGCGGCTGTGCTAGGGTGCAAGCAAGATCCGTTTACTGGGACGAAACGGACTTTTTGAATTGGCAGGAGGCGGACCTGCCGAGTAATATTTGTGTGCCTGGCCGAACTACAACTGCAGGAGCCTCACGGGCTCGCTTTTGTAGCGAGGCTGACGTTTTTCGCAAAACCGTTTGGAATTCGAATTCGAATTCGAGATGCAGCTGTAGTGGCGCCTCTTGATCCAGAAAACAAAATGGCAGCCGGCAGCCAGGCTAAATTTCCAGGTCTCCGACAGAGAGGATCTTGACACAATGTATCCCGAGGAGCGTCGAGCAATCTTTATCTGGCATCCGATGCGACGGGCCCACTTTTCAACTTTTTCCAGCCGTGCGATTCGCCTGGAGATAACACACACACACACCGTCGCCTGCACCATCCGATGAGGAATATGCGTTTAAAGAAAGGTCTTTGCCGGTCGTTCATCCTGCTTACTTTCGCCAGCAAAGCTGGACTGCTGTAGGCGCAGCTTCACTCGCCCGGCTTGATAACTGTGATTGGTCGAATTTTATGTTCGGTAGCCAGCTAGAGGCTCCACGGCCCACCATGCGAAAGAAGGGTGCATACCTAGGTATTTGGACACCAAGCTTGCAAGTTGGGGTTATTCTTGCAGCGGCTTGTACCGTTAGCCGGAAACGCTAGTAGCAAATGAAAATGGCATCTCATCATGTTGACACAAAAACCAGACCCAAAAACCAGCCAACACACTTATCCAACACACTTATCCATGCGCACTCGCCAATCCGGTTAAGCACTACATATCCACTCCTGGACCTACAGAAAGAGATTAAAGGATATAAATTATAAATACCCTCCTCAAAACTTTTCTAAAGGCACGTTGAGCTATGGATCGTTCTTTGCTCATTGTAAAGCACAATTTCGAATGTCAACCCGCCAGCCCCGCAAGCTTGCCGTCTCGTTTTACATTTGTCGGCTAGCTATCCTAGCTCGAGCAACAACTTGAGAGCAATTAACTATCGTCGCGTTTTACTTTATGTCCCTCCGCGAAGAAAAGCTGTTGTCGCTTTATGGCCTCTTCACAAAGTAATTACTCGTTCAAGCGATGCGCTGGTGTCAATAAGAACATTCGTCGATGGACACCAAAGGAAGACTGGGACCATATCAAGGACTTTGTTATATCAGCAAGGAATGAAGGAAAGAAGCCAAAGTGGATCAGGGGGACTTTGAAAGACCGAGGGATTGAAATTGAGTAAGTTCGCTATAATCCATGGTTTTGAATGCCCTTATGTTCATATACTCATTGTATGTGTACGATGCACAGTCGCAACCGACTCCAAAGATTGATGAGCGAATGGTCCGTGACCGACAAGCAACCTCAAAAGACACACAAGAAACGGACATTTCGAACGGAAACGCTTCTCCCCGTGGAACACAAAGTTTTGCCTGATTCGCCATGGCTAGCGTCCGGGTACAAAGATATGGAGTACAGCGTTCAGGAGACGCAACTGAATCGCAATAGAATCAATATGAACAACGTCGACGGACATATACGTGAATTTGGGAGTGAGTAATACATGAATAACATTCAAAACCACCGCCTCGATTGAGAAGGATAGCTATAGCCTTGACCCAATCGAGGCAATTGTTTTATTGCTCTAATCGTTGAATGGTTTTATTATGCCACCATCGCTAACCTAACTCCTCAACGTTTGAGATATCAAATCTAAGCCTGGGATTTTTGTGCGTTCCCCTATGGACATAGATAACGCCGTGCACAATACAGGTGGGATAGCCGCTGAAATATTCGGCGGAGCTCAATATTTGGAACCAATGCCGGGCCATGAGTTTATTGACGAGCATGAAGTATCGGTAAGTGAAAATTATGAAGAGGTATAATAAAAGCTTCCCCGTGTCTCCTTCGAAAATCCCCCCCAGTTCGCAATACTAAATAACTACTAGCCCTGATCATGCAAGACACGTCGGTGTGGCCGGACTGCTAACCAAATCCTCCAATAGGTTTTACCTCACGCGTCGTCAGGTATCACAGACCTAGAGTACCTATGCTCAAGCCAGAGTACATCCGACATTCAACTTCGAGATGACTACGATATCACTCCCTTGGAGCCAGCCGCGGATTCGATCCCTAGTGAAAACCCTTTAGGGTCTCAGCTACCTAGAACTTCCTTTGACCCCGAGATACAATTTCCAGACCATTCTCTCTTGGAAATAATTGGTGGCGTTCCCCCCATCCTTACCCAAATTCTTCAAGAAGGACAGGAAAGCACTGAAGACAGAAACTCCGATACGGTATCTCAGGAGTTTAGCGAGCATATTCCTGAAGCAAATAACCATACTATCCTTCCAAGTGTTTATCCAGATTTCGAACATGAGCCAAACTGGGTTCTTGATGCTGCGAGACTCTATAACGAACAGGTTAAGACGCCCCAATCGCCCCCTGCTCTGAACCAGGCCGACCAGTGGGTAAATACCACCTCCCACAGCCCCCAACTCCGTCACAAAAGTGGATACGAACGGTCCTCACATAAACCCGCCCTCGATATGCAGGGTAGAGGTCGCGCGGATTCCGTTGGCAAAAACCCTATATCATACAATCGGGAATTCGAAGCCAAATTGCTCTCAAAATTCTATACACACATCGAGCTTTGGGAAACTAAGATACAATCTTCCTTAGACCCAAGCTCAAATGCAATAACGAAGAAAATTTCTGCGTCCGCCAAAGCGATGTTCCGAAAACACACTCTCTATATTTCTTATCTCATAAGTACACACGGTATCACCCATTGGACCACAATGAATGCCTTATATGCTTTCGTTGATCTCGTCAAAGACTTCGATTTCCATTTATTTGTACAGCAATGGAAACAGTAGTTTCGGTCAATCCTCTCATTATTTGGCCTCCTATTACTATACAATAAAAGGAGCTTGTAGATAACCATGTAAACATACTTTTTGAAGAATGGTTGTTTCAATACTCCTGATAAAGTTTACTTTGGTTATCTATTGCGCGAACTCAGAGCAGAGACCAAAATCTTGATTTGATCTACAATGCGGCCACGCTTCTGAGGGTAAGGTTACAGAGAAGACAAGTAGGAGCATACTTTTGCAGAGGAATCTTGTTCAATACTTGCAAGTCATTATGCACCAATTCCCGGAAACTTTCTATTGTCTTTCCAGTTCGCAGAAATGAGAGAACAATGTAATATTGGCATATGCATGTATCGACAATGAACTCGGATTGACATAGGTTTCAGACCTACCTCAGGGTTCGCAGCTGGAGTTCGTCCGCCCTCAAATCGATAATATCCCTATATATTAATTCAGCCTAGCATACGTGGCAGTCACTCAAGAGGGATCAGGAGAGCCTCATATTTTCCGTTGGCGCGTTGGCGGATGTTGGATGCTTAGTCATCTATACGCCTTAAAATCCAACACAGTGTAACGCATCAAGAGCCCTGGCCCCGTTAAAACTACTTAGGCTTAACGGTCGAGACGAAACCGGAGTTTCAAGTCTTCCATTAGTAGTAAATATGTAGGGTCCTAGTGCTCGCAGCAGCTGCCCAACAGATTCGCAAGCTTTACTATAGTACTAGCCCATTAGCAGCCAGGAAAAAGATATCATGGTTAAACCTCTTCCAATCAACGAATCATAAACCCCCCCATCGAAGCCTCGCTGAGAAGCCAGATCATCCATGGGGTAGATATTCATCCGACCCGGCCTATATTCGAAAATATAGGCCTATTAGCGAACTCAGCAAGGCAGAGGTACCACCTGAAATACGGTGGCTGCCATTGCTGCACCCCACAGCAAGGCAGAGGTACCACCGTAGTTCAGGTGGCTGCCATTGCTAGACCCCAGACTGCTCCAACGGCCGCCATGGCCTGCACGACAGGCTGTAAGACTGCCATCACCACTGGACTCGAAGTCAGCAGTGGGAGGTTAGCCTCTTGGCTGACATGCAGAACCAGGAACGGAACTGTCAACAGGAGCAGCAGATACAACCTTATCTTGAGTTTCACATGAAACTCAGCCACCCGTCTGCCGTTGACAAATCTGCTGTTGCGGATGGAACGGTCGATAGCATCCAGGCCGGGATGGTTGACGCTATCAACCAGCTGTCTGGATACAGGCTTACGATGATCTCTGGGGCGTGTCTGAAGGTTTGGCAGCCATCGGCGTTAGTTCAATGATCAATGTAAACTTGCCGCAGCGTCTAATAACCCAAAGTATAGATGAACTACGAACCAATATCTCGATGGTGTCGAGCTGATATATATGGCGGAGCCACCGGCCCCACCAATTGACGTTGCGCGGATCGTTGATCACTCTTTGGATCTCCCCGCACCACATCCCATCATCTTGTTCCCGCACGCCAACATGCAGACCAGCAAACGCACTGCTGGAGTATGGTAGGGCTACAGGGCGAAGCTCTATCGCTATACGTATCTCCTCGCCATTGTTGGAAGTGGAGGGCGAGGCTGGCGGGTGGGCGATGGCAGAAGAGGCGAGGGGGGGCTGGAGATTGGCGGCGGGGGACGGACCGGCGATCGCAGAAGACGATTGAGCGGCGGCGGCGGGTGCAGCAGCTGTTGATTGGCTCGGGGGCCTCTGTCGCTCCTCAGGATATAGGGACAAGTCGGTATTGAGGGCTAGCGCCCCACTATCGCGTCGCCGTTGTCTTGTTTGCATAGTGATAGTTGCAGTGAGGTTAGGGTGGATGGGTGCGATGTTGTGAAGACCGTGGCACGAGGAAATTAGAAGTGGAAGAAGCACTTGGTAGAGATCCAAGTTTTCTTTTTTTAGAAATAGCTACTTGTCATACAAAGGGCTTGGTGTACTAGCTTGTCATTTGCAGGTTTATGCTGAGAGGTTGATATCAACTCCTGGGCAAAAGTTTTGGCCAAAGAGCAGTCACTACTACACTCTACTCCAAGAAACCTACCTCATTCATTGGGCGACTATACACGTCCTCCACGATTCTATTCATATTTCCGCAGTACAAAAGGAATATTGTCTGCCCAAGTCCCAAGGTAGAATTGATTTAGCTCCAGTAACATCTAACTTGTAAATTAAATTCGAGATACAGCTAATGTGCCTCCAATAAAGAAAGATATCCTCTAAATGCTATTTCCGCTATAAAAGATTCCGCAGACCCAACCGGCTGATATAATACCCCTCATTGTCGTCACTGAAGCTTATTCTCGTATTAGCTCTGTGTCGCGTTGAAATGTAGCATATGTATCTCAAGTATTAGCATGTACATCAAAAATTTAGCAACAATAAGCTTGAAATACTGGGATAGCCAATGCAGAATCTCCAAACCATGGACTAGATTTTTTCCAAAGTTCATGTTTTAAGCATCAATAACCTACGCTATTATCTATCTCTGGTGTTACTAGTCCTTTGATTCTCTCCATATTGGGTGAGGCCTTACGAGCTCTTTCAACTTAGGATGGTCCACCGTAATAGCTGCATCTTTCACATCTGAGGGATAAACAGCTAGAAAATGCATTCGACCCGTGAGACTCCAGAGATCTGATGTCTTGATGTCATCATCGGCAAGCAACAACGTCCCAAGTTGGTACCCCATACTCGGTCTGCCCCATGGCCTTAGGTCGGGACCATCCACATGTCCATTGCTATGCTTAGGTACAACGGCAACTATTTTCAGAAACGAGGGGAGTCAGCGAAACCCACTGAATGCAGAAAAGCACTTGCAGCACATTATTCAAACATCGATGTAAGTCGGCGAGGGTTAATTTTTTGGTGTACCTGCGGCCATTCCATACCTCTTCAGCTCTTTCTTCAAGCTGTCGGGGTCTTGAAAATCGAGATAGAAGAAGTCGCCATATTCCGTACCGCGATCATCTGGATGGAGATAGTTCATTATAATAATATCCGGTCCACGAGAAGGGCTCTCCGGCCGTGGTATATATTTCGTCGGGTATCCTAGGCGGCGAGGCGGCGGTGGCGGAGCGCTTCTTCTGACAAAAATGAAAAGAGAGACAGCTAGGAGGAGAATTATGCCAGCACCGTACAAGTTGGACCCGTCTCCTAGATCCAAACATAGCTGCATGGTGAGTTGGAGCGGAAGTGGTGTCGTAGAATCTTTGAGAGTGTAGCGCCGGAGATTCAGGAGTCGGCGGTAATTTTTTTGAAGCTTACATTGGTAGTTAAGCTCAGATGACCTACGCATATTATATTATTCTTGGTGTGTCTTCTCGTGGCAGATGGTGTACAAAGTCTAATTCAACGCGAGCTTCCGTCTTCGAGTACACAGTAGAATAGAGCTTAACAAACATATACCCTCTGCATCAGGATTACTTTATTCCGAGGGTGCAGTTACACATAAATAATATCGTATTGGAAACTGACTCGGGGTGAAGATTGGTGCCCGCACAAACACAAGTCTGGTTACGAGACTGCTCGGGGTGCTCTCGGACTTCCATTGTACCATATCATAACGTGCCTTTGCTTTAAAATTTAAAATTTCTTTTTTTTCTCGGTAGATCCACAGATACGCGATACTACCGGCACTACAAATACTATGCGGCTTAAGATTACCGTCAACGATCTCTTAAATTAATCCCATTAAGAAAAAATTTTCTTTAGAAGACCTTTTCAAAACGGCAAGATTTTGTATCACTATGGTTCACAGTGTTAATGCTATTGGTAGAAAACTTCTAGCCGAAAAGCGAATTTACATAGACCCGCCAATTGATGATATATCAACATGAGGATCGAAACTAGTCAGAGCAACCGCGTCTCAGAGCTTCAAGTCGCCTTCGTATCATCGACATGATTACTTTTCTCGCGTCCAACGCGTTGACTCATGTGGTGGGATTAGTCATCAAATTCACGTGAAGCAGGATTAGAAATCGGGATTGGGCGGGCCTTATCGGCGCGGATGGGTTGTTGCTTTTTTTTTTTTGGTTCGGCCGAGGCGGCTTTGACGTCAGGTCGGTGCCCGATTTCACGATTTTGCCATGATTCATTGTGAATTCGTGGATCTAGATGCCAGAACTTACATAATGACAAGAACTTCCATGCGTCCCCCCCCTGCTGCCGTGTGCGTCCGGCCGTCTGGTTTCTCTTTTGCAGGATCCCGAGACATCTCGTGCTGGGACTATTTTTGTACGACGGCGAACATGCGGATGGACAGACGGATTCGTGGATGTTTGTGGCTGGGTATTGACGGCAGATTAAAAGGAAATTGGATGGGCATGTCGATTACGTTTCCAGGCCGGTGTTTGGGCACATGGTCGGATTGGCTAGCCGCTTGGTTATCTAACCAAGGACCCAGCCATGCGCTTGTGGCTTCTTGTCTGAATGGATGAGTGAACGAATGAATGAATGAACGCTGGAGGTAACGTCGTACCGCAGGTGGCCTCGTGGGTCGGGCACGGAGAGTATCTCGAATGGAGATTGCGAGCGCGATAGATTTTCCGGGTCGGGGTTTGTCATCCTGAATCTGCACGGGTCGGTGGGACAATGCTTTGTGCAACCATAGAGCCGGGTATCATGGGTTACTCAGATGTGAGTAAGAGCGAGGCGGGAGCGGGTTGGAGATACACGATAAGAAGCCCAGGACGCATCCGCCTCAAGGCCGAGGAGGATCTTGGTTTTATCAACCCACGAAGCTAGCATAAGGACGGACAAGCTTTCCATGTCGGCGAGCACCGAGGCAAACGGTAGGTCTGACCAAGCAGGAGCGGAGCCAGGCAGCAGCCATCGCTGCATTTATGGGCATCGTCCCGATCACGGCTCATCTGGTCATGGGAGTTTTCGACCGTTGAGAGAGAGAGGAATGGGATGCGTTGCATGTTTGCCGGCATGCAACACAGGCCGCAGCGCGCAATCTTAGAAGGGCCCACGAGGCTCAACCTCAACTTCAAAACGACGGACGGTTAGCCGCTGGTTCGCGCCCAACGGTCGATGGAATCGAAACAGTATTTCGTCAGTCGACGTTTGGCTGCACCAGGATGAGTCAGGACAGTGGACCCGATTGGCCGGTGCAGAAAAAGCTTTCCGGAAACCCGACCTCGGTCGAAGCTGCAAACGGAAGCCGCTCCCGTCGAAGCTTCGGCCGATGGCAAACCGACTGGAAAGAAGTGGATCGTACCCAATGCGACGGTAAGGCCGTCACCCATGTTATTAGTCATCGGGCGACGACAGAAGGGGGCTCGTGTCGACGTCGCTTGTCTCGTCCAGTGGTCGTGGTCCGAACTCCTTTGAGGGAGCTCGCAGCAGAATTCTTTTTTCAACGGGGTGGTGGGGCCAGGCCAGGCTGCTGGTAAGGAGGGTCGGAATGTGAAATCCCTCCGAGCCGTGGACTGGGTAACGTAATGCGCACCGCAGCTGGAGAGGAGCCACCCCCGGTCAATATCTCCGACTAGGTAAGGACGAAAAGAAACAAATGGAGAGAAACTGTTTCGAGATCGGTGTTCGGATGCTGGAGCGATAGCTAGCCCCGAGAGCTAGGGTTTCCGGTGCTTGTTTGCTTTGCTTTGCCTGTGATATTAGGATAATATGTGCCCGTCCGCGGGTCCTCGACAGGCCGACGGACGCATGCACGCATAATATAACTTTGCATGACAGACAGACAGACAGACATACGATACAGCTCTTGACTCTTTCGTGTGCTTCCTTGGGCTGGTACTTACATGGTGTCTGCATAATCTATATGAAATAATGTAACGGCGTGGGCTTCAGCAGAGTTTCGCCGGCGCGGGGTGAATTAGAAGGTTACTTTCAAAGTCTCCGAGTAAAAATAGCAAAAAAACAAATAAAATACGTATACACGCTGAGATTTGAAATTTACTTCGTACTTATATTTTATTGTCGACTAGTGCTCTCTCCTTTCCCTCGAGGTACCTTCAATTCATATTATCGCAATCTGCAAATTAAATAATCACACCTCCAACTAATAATAACTGCACGACTGATGATGCTGATGGTGATAATATCGAGGACGCACATGTACCCGTAATATCGAGGCGCGGCAATTCGATCTGACCATCTTCGCGGAGATCGATCTCACCATACCAAACCGAGTGGGGGCTCTTTCCTGGTTCGTTCGATTCCCCGACGGAAACCTTCCCTTCAACTCTTGGAAAACCAACCATTCAGCGAACCGGCACATCAACCGTGAGCAATATACCGCCCTGGGATGCTCATGATCAATGCTAGTACATGTATCAACTAGCTAGCTAGTGCCCAATCGTTTTTACCTAGTACTCGTATCCTTTTCTTTATATCTGGTCCCAATCGCCAAAACGGAGTGATATTGTGGCTAGTTGGACGAACCGGACATCCGCAGCTTCCGGAACCTCTAAATTCCGGTTAAAGCCCGCAACCGCATTGCACAACGGCCCCACCGCTTCTTTTATTTTATTATACTTCGGACTAGCAGCTGTTGTTGCCTTTCGATTTCAAATCCACATCCACCGTATCTTCTTCCCTTGCATCCTTTCTCTCTTTCTCTCCTCTTCCTTCTTGCCCGTTCCTCTCAGTTCAATCGGTGGGATCTTATCTTATTTGTTTACCTCGTCCTCATTCGGCTTCTTTTGGCGGCTGCTGCAATTACGTACGCCACCCACGAAACCCTTCATACAAAACAAAAACATACGCCTAGGCGCTCGAGACATTACCTCACCTCGCCCAACCGTTCAATCCGCACATTCTTCGCCCCTTCGTCCATTCGGAACGTGTCTGCTAGCGGCGTCTGGAAAGCAAGGGCAGCAAGCAAGCAAACCAGACAGACTGGGCGCTGGGCAGCTGGGTCCCAAATAGCTCTGGTTTCACATTGAGATCCTTCTTCCTTCCCGTAACAGCAAACGCTAGCCGGCCGGAGCTCCAAGCAGCAGTACCAGATACAGGCAGGGTTTGATCCCGATAATTTATAATTATACAACCTTAGACTGCCTCGCATCCCAATCCAGAATTCATCCAATCCAAACCTCCAATTCATCCTTCCGATTCCCATTATTTTACCACGCAAGGGGGTGTGGGAACGTTACGAAAGGGCTGGTCAGATTCAACATACTCCAAACATAAAAATGTCGTCGTCACCCGTCACACCGCCTCTCGACACCCCGGACGAAGCCAGCCGGGTCGTCCACTTTGACACAAAAGCCAACCAACTCATCTCGCCGTCTTCCAGCGCAGCTATCGTCGAAGAGCCTTCCCATATATCCTCCACGACCTCTTCTGACGAAGAAATCATCTCGGAACAACAGGCTTCGACGAACCCAAAAGCATCGGGCCACCGCCGGACACCGACAAAGTCACTAATCAGCCGGGAAGACCATTTAATTGAAGTCCAGGAGATGGCTGAGCAGCTCAAGCTGGCGGGGCTGAAGCCTAGAAAATTCGGACCATGTCCTTTTCAAACCTGCGGCTCCGTACCCGCTTCTAGGGTAAGTTTTTTTGTTTCTTCTCCTTCAAAGTTGGCTTTGTCGCCGCCTTTCTATAATATTCCAGCTTGTAGCGCATGGCCGTCTCGCTTCGTGTATACCATTTTCGGAAACCGGATTCTAACAAGCTATCGGTTGTTTGCAGGTACCATCCGCCGACGAAATCTCATCTACCAAGTCATTATCGCGGCCCGGTTCGCAGGAACCCCAACCGGAGCATGGACGTCCTAATGCCTACCGAAATTCGTCCCACTCCAGCATCGATATCCCGCAAATCACGACCTCAGAGCATTCCTTGCCTAGATCCATTCCTGCAGATCCGCTTACGCCAGCGGCCTCGCACGACCAAGGACAGACGGGTGAAGCCAAGCTGAAATCGTTGAAGCGGGAGGATGATATTTCTGCCCATCCAAATGTTATGACACCAGAAATTTCGCCCGCTGCTGGCCAGAAACCCCTGACAGCATCAACTTCGGCAGATAGCGGAAGCAGCCATCATGGTGCATTACCTAAATTGGCGATCGATCAGGTGCAGCGTGTTCCAAGATTTAGCATGGGATCTGAGCAGGAAAACCGTTCGAGAGATAGCAGCCCTCGCTCTGGAGCTGCTACTCCGAGCTACCCGTCCTCGAGACCATTCACACCAACGGGTGACAAAGATGATCCGTATGCGAGAGCCAAGCGACCGCCACAAAGCAAGAGCGTCGATGAAATTGAACCACGGTTCAAATTCGAGCGACATTCGCAACATCATCACCACCATCACCACAAAGATGAGAAGAAGCACAAATTCCTTGGAGACGGCGATTCGCCAACTGGTAGCCGACAGAGTTCATTTGCCGACCTGAAGAGATTTTTCAAGGGACAGAAGCGCTCATCATCGCCAAGCAAGAGCGGCTCTGCAACACCCAAGACCCCCAACCGCAGCAATTCTCGTCTTAGCGTTGCAAGCGCTCCCATGCCGTTTGCTGACGACAATGGATTGACCAAAAAATACGGTAAATTCGGGAAAGTGTTGGGCCAAGGAGCCGGCGGATCCGTCAGATTGATGAAGCGACCGACCGATGGAGTTACCTTTGCTGTAAAAGAATTCCGACCAAAGCACCATTACGAGTCCGACAAAGACTACGCGAAGAAAGTCACGGCGGAGTTCTGCATCGGATCTACTTTGCATCACGGGAATATTATCGAAACGCTGGATATCATACATGAACGGGGCAAATGGTACGAAGTGATGGAATACGCGCCGTACGACCTTTTTGCAACGGTAATGACCGGAAAGATGGGGCGAGAGGAAATTGCGTGTTCCTTCATGCAGATAGTAAACGGTGTTAAATATCTGCACGACATGGGATTGGCGCACCGAGATTTGAAGCTAGATAATGTGGTTATCAACGAGTATGGCATCCTGAAAATCATCGATTTCGGTTCCGCTGTTGTCTTCCGGTATCCATTCGAATCAGACATTGTGATGGCGCACGGTAAGTACCATTTGAAATTTGGGTTGAGGTTTTAAAGTGGCTTGTACTGACGTTAGCAACAGGAATTGTTGGATCCGATCCTTACCTCGCGCCGGAGGTATGCAATGAGCTCAAGTACGACCCGCAGCCCGCGGACATTTGGTCTCTCGCTATCATTTTCTGCTGCATGTCTCTCCGCCGTTTCCCATGGAAAGCACCGCGCATGTCCGACAACTCATTCAAGCTGTTCTGTGCCGCGCCAACGCCGGAAGCCGAGAGGGAATCCGCTGCCTCCGGGCTAGGAGAACACGGCGAAACGACCGCCTCCTCCCCCGCTACCGAGAAAAAAGATGCCGCAACTGGTGCAACACAAGCAAACCAAGTTATTCGCGGACCTTGGCGACTCCTTCGTCTCCTGCCTAGGGAGAGCAGGATGATCGTCAATAGCATGCTCAAGTTGGATCCTAAGGCTCGTGCAACTCTAACGGATATTTATAATGATCCATGGATCAAGGCCTCATTGGATGAAGGGAAGGTGTGCAGCCAGCAAGATGACCACATTGGCGACCCGACCCAGCATATGAGAGCGCAAGTGTACCACGGTACTGGACACGACCATGTGCTAGAGAAACCGGTAGAGAGCCAGACGAACACTCGGAGTTCTGTCGCTCGACCAACTTAGCGAGCTGGCGAGGGCGGAGTTGGGGCTCCAGGTGTTCCGACAAGAGCAGCTCAACACACAATGGAAGAAACGCATGATAGACGTGGCGGCGGCGGCGGCGGCGGCGGCTGGGGTCGAGGCGCTGGTAGGTACATGGCAGTTCCGGAGCGAACTGAAGTCCCTGCCAGCACTGGCCCATCGTCAGTTATGTTGCATCCGGGGTCGAACTCGTCGAGGAGAAGCCTACTGGGCAAATTACCGGATGGGTGGGGGAGCACTAGCACCATTAACCTGCTGAAGAAGAGTTTTGGAAAGAAGCCGGGTGTGTGAAGGACGACTACCGCTTTTCCTCGACTAAAAGTTATTGCATCTGAACAAGTATTGATATAACTTGACTCATGTTTCTTTTTCCTCCTAGTTTTCTTATTCTTTATGCGCTTCTCTTTCGTTGTCAATATTATGCTGGGCGACGACCGACGGCATCAATGGTCACCTCAGTCCTTCTTACATCTGTGAATATTGTTCTCATCTCATCATTAGTTCTTCCTTACTTACTTTCTTTCTTTCTTTCTTTGTTCTTTTACCTGCGTGTTTGTTTCTGTTATGCTTAGATGCGTGGTCCGGATATCCTCCCTTCCCTTTCAGGGTTTTTCATTTTGGATTCTCTATAGTTCACATTGAGATGCGGCGTTGTACTTTTTAATAGCTTAGAAGAGCTTGTGATCGTTTCCAGTTGTTTTGATGATTCTTTCTTTATTTTATTTGCGACTCTCTTCTAAATTTCTTTGTCTCTATGGCTAGTGGAATAGGTGGAAGAGACTAACTATTATACCTTGGTTTGGTTCTGCGAGCAGAAATTGCAGCATTGGAAATTGAAAGACTCCTTGTAGATAGGTAGACGCTTGAGCATGTTGGTTAATTGAACATAGGCAATGGAGGCAATCTCTCATCTTAATCAAACAAGACCTGATAAAACAAAAATAAACGTAGCCAACTTGTCCTATCTCAAGCTGGAGCAGAAAGTTGTAGTAGGCCCGTGTCGGGAATACTTCAGAAGGCCGTTGTGTTGTGCTGGGTTTAAGTTTTGCAGAATCTAATCTTATCACGTTACTTGCATGCGGCCTCTCGATTTTCTTTGCAGCCGAGAAAAACCCACGACTTAGCTTAGCCATTGACGAACCGCACATCGACAAGACCACCTGGCCGGCCACGAAACATGTCGAAAGCCGGTGGCGCGAAGGCCGTCGCAAATGTAGTCGTCAAGCTCATCGTCGGCGCGGGACAGGCGTCACCCGCTCCACCTATCGGTCCGGCACTGGGTTCCAAAGGTGTCAAGTCCATGGATTTCTGTCGTGTATGTAATCGAAAATCGGTGCAATCACAATCACATTCCTCCCATTGAAAATCGGCTTTCGTATACGCACATATACATACTTCTACCTACATTACCGTATCCTGGTCCTAACAACAGCATGCATTAGGAATTCAACGCCAGAACAGCACACATGGAACTTGGCACACCACTGCCCGTCAAAGTAACGGTGCGCGCGGACCGTAGCTTCACGTTTGATATTCGCACGCCGACTACGAGCTATCTACTGCTTAAAGCCGCTGGAGTGGAGCCGAAGAAAGGTCGGATAAAGGGGGCAAGGAACCCGGGCCATGAGACCGTGGGGACTGTGAGCTTGAAGCACGTGTATGAGATTGGGAAAGTGAAGCTTTCGGTGAGTGGACTGTGTTCTCCTCCTCTTCCTACTGCCGCTGCTGCTTCTTCCCCTTCATGAGGGCGTGTGGCTAATTGGGTGGTGGTTTTTATTGGGGTAGGAGGATCGTATGAAGGGGTATTCGTTGGAGGGGATGTGTCGCAGTATATGTGGTAGTGCGAAGAGTATGGGGATCAAGATTGTACCATGATGTGAGCCACCGCGATGCCATACAGCGCTTGCAGATGGGAGAACCTAGGAGGGCTGTTGTACTCGGATGATATCCTTCTCTATTGGATAAACCGGCGTTTTTGGTAGAGCTTCAAATGGGACCCTGGCGCTGTACGTATGTTATCAGCACATATCCAGAGAGCCAGCGCAAAGAGTAGAGCGTTATTGTAAATAAGAAGTAGGGCTGAATCTCATTGTATATACTTACTTAGTATTCAAATTACAGCTAAACGAAGGGGATCTGACTGATTTACAACTCCATTGTTATTACACGAGTTTCTCAAAATACTGGCAGTTCCGGACTCTACCAAAATACCACGCGGATTGCCAATGCTGTAACGTCTTGATGATGCATCGCTACTACGTAGTTGACTTGTGATAGACCGGAAGCTGGCTAAACTAAGGAGACGGTTTTACATACCAGATCAGATGGGAAAGTTGAGGTGCACCAAAACATCGCGATCTCCAATTGCAACACCCTACACGACTTCATCTGTCATGCGTATGGCTACTGCAGATATAGCGATTTCTTAATATACAGCGAAAATGGGCGTGTGCATTTTCTCCCAGTTATCTATGTCCTGCGTTTTCAACCCTATCCGTTAGCTTCGAATTCGGAAGTATAATCCCAGCTATGAAGCCGGGAAGCTCTAGCATAACGGTCTGGGGCCTCTTGGCCCCACTGCAGTATTTGATATACTCGACTACTGCTCAATCTCTTACATTGACGGAGACTACTTCTTCTTTCAAGACGATTCTTGCAACGGAGGTAGTATATTCGACTACCACTAAAGTTCTCTCCTACTGTCCCTGTCCCTATTCAACGCTCGTAGCAGGTTCTATATTCACTTCGACAGTGAAGCCTTCTTCCGTGCCGTCGGGCTCAGCTGTCGCAGTCGAGCTCAGAGTTTACCCAACCGGCGGATTGATTCCTGATTCTTATTTCCTTAACGTCGAAGATGGCAGAGCTGTTACCGGTGGCAATCCCCTGTTGCTGTATCTTGACGATATTGGACAGCTTGCTGAGGCCGACAATCTAGAAAACTTGCTGTTTTTATACCTCACCAGCTCGGTATCGACCGGTTTAAGGGTACGGGAAATCGATGAGCGCCAGGATATCTTTGGATTCTACCCGGTATATTTTGGAACGCCTTCCGACGGAACGACAACGGATGAATTCTGCATAAATGGCTCCGACGGCAGGGTTAATCTCAGATACACTTGGCCCAATGGAACTACTTTCACCTATGAATTTGCTCTATGCCGAATCAATGGCCTTCTTGCACGACAGGTTTATATGCACGAAGTTGATGCGCCATATCCGCCACAATGCTATACGGCGAATGGCTATGTTATCCCGTTCGACGAAGTGGCTTCCGTATCGAGTGAGTTGGCAACGGCCACTCGAAATACTGGCTCTCCGCTTGTTCCAACAGCCACTCAAAATACTGGTTCTGAGCTTGTTCCGACGGATACCCAACGCTCAAGCCCAAGTTCAAATTCGCGTTCGGAGCCGGGGCCCACTTCTACAGGTCCACAGAGTACTTCTGACTCCAGTCTCGGCA
The DNA here is from genome assembly GCA_036971555.1 of Drechslerella coelobrocha. NCBI lineage: Eukaryota > Fungi > Ascomycota > Orbiliomycetes > Orbiliales > Orbiliaceae > Drechslerella > Drechslerella coelobrocha. Next base: position 1,961,081 of record JAJTUH010000001.1, read on the forward strand.
CCTCTAGCCCTACTTCCGGCTCATCTCCCAATTCGTCTTCAGGTTCGAATCCGCAATCTGGTTCGAGCTCGGGTTCGTCATCGGGTGGCCCCACCGTGTCGTTGGATACGGTAACGGCATACACTGAAATTGTTTTGCCGGGGACATCGTCTCAAACAACCGTTGGTTCGACAGTAATAATGCTTCTACCTTATCCCTCACCACTTAAGATAGTGGGATATCAGAATGAAGATTTATTCGGGGGTCTTCTCGATAGCTACTTTGATACTAGATTTGTGCCAATTGGTGACATAGGAGCCGACAGGAGGGCCAGCTATAGATGCTTTGTTCTAACTCCCGAGGGCTGGATACAGCAGGCCGTCGCCATACCGAATATCGTCAACGGGGAGTGGGACGGTGGAGGGAAGATCATATCACCGCCGAAATACATCTATGAGTTTGAAACGATAAATTCGGGGGTTAGATGGAACCAACTTGGGCTTAATACTCTTACCGCCATAAACGTTTCCGGTGGTCGCCTTGTGACGTTAGACATTCGATCTGATGGAAGCATCGTACCAAAGGCATCGACAAACGTTACTTCAACCGACGGAATCTGGATTTGTGCCCGGGACGTTAGTTATATCGGCATCAACGATGGGAGTAATCGTTACTGTAACTTCGCTTCGCTAACTGACTTGCGGTTGAGAGGGTATCAGTCTACAACAACGGTGCCTACTACTAGGTATGCGCTCGTGGAATCCTAAACAACGACTCTGGTCGGCGTCGGAGAAGGACCGGTGGTATCGCTCTGGACAGTTTTGCCCAAAGCTCTGGTCACGGAGACCGTTGCAATCACAACTGGTTCGGCGCAGTACAAGACTGCTGGCGGCGACATCAGATTCCCCACGGCGACAGTAATATTTCAACAATTTATTGATGTTACGACGACGACAGACTGGGGACGAAGCACTGGAGGCGTTGTGAAAGAAACGCTCGGTGGGGTAGATGACCTCACGAGATCAGTCATTGTCCACCAGGAATACCCCACACCAGCTTCCATCGGGGACCTATACGGTCACCATCTAACCGTAGAAGGTACCGTACCAACTTTAAAGGCGTACGGCCAAGGACAGGCGGCAGGTCAAAACGCCTTTAGTCTGTTTGACGTGGACCCCAATAACAATATGCTAGTGCTCGTGTCTCAAAGTGCAACTACAAACCAGTTTTTTGGTACCGAGCCGCACTTTGCGTACCTTACTTCCACTAACACTCTAGCCTTCTATACCCTCTCGGCGGCGCAAGCAGCTAGGCCAGCAGTCGCTCCCCTATACTGGCAACTCTTCTCGAATTCAGGCAGCCTTTACCTAATTTTTAATGCAACTTCGCTGTCCAGGTCCCCATTAGCAGGTTTGTGGGAATGTTCCCCTGCTAACATCGCTTTCAATGTTATATCTCTCTATTCAAGCCAATCTGTCCCCAGTTGCAATAGCTTCGCAAATCTCAAACAAAGCTTTGCCCTGCCCATGCTCATCTGGAATGCGACTGGGTCATAAGGTTGCGGCGTGAGGTACTGTGGAGTTAGAGGTGTCTTAAATATATATAGGATCCCGGGGGACCTGATGGAAATATTTATTGATTTCTAATATTTCGCTTCCTGATTTATTTACATTTCCACTAACGCGCTTACTCATTTTACCTATTATTGTATTAGAAAACCTTTAGGCATGGTATCATTCGGTAGATCTGCCGCTTGCTATATGGAAAATATCTCTGTCATTTGATAACTTAAACTACCATTTAGTCTAATGGTAATATTTTCAACTTAATTAGCATAGTATGCATATGTACGTTCAAATTGTTTCCTGACCAATATTTTCGTCGCCATCAGTACAATCCCAGGTTCCTCTATACCTGAATGGCCGACGTCTGGTGAGGGAGACTCCAACTGAGATTAAGGCGGATGTTGCATTTCCATCTGCAACGCAAGCCTTCGTTAGACACGCCAAGCTAATTTGCCATGGTCATGCCAGATTGGGAAAAACCTCCAAATTCGAAATAGCGTTGTTGGGGTAGCATGCACAGAGAGAGCCTCGATAATCCAAAGGCACCGAGCTAAGTATTAATATTTATGGGAGAACCCAAGCGGTCGACGGTTGGCCGAAACTGCTGGTTTAAATGGGGTACGGCAGTTAGGTTTAGTTAGAAAATCGGTGTGACTAGGACTAATCGGCGGAATACAAATGCGGAAGATGCACCTGGGCATCGATAGAAGTGAAGACATGACCTTAACCTTGCCGCAGATTATTTCGGCTTTGATACATATGTTGATAAATTGCCGATGCTGAGATAGATAAAGTAGAAGGTACTAAAGCATATACGCATAGTATTCAACTGGCTCTGGAAATGACCTGCTACACCATGGTGGTAGCGCTTGATCTCCTAAATCTAGTTCCTATCCTTTGGCAGGAGAAAGACAACAGGAGCTCAATAACATAAGCGACATCGCAGGTCTCGTCAGCGTGATTTCCCAGCAAGCATAATATTGGAGGCACGCTCTTAAGGAGAAACTTCATAAACCTGTTGGCTATTATATCAGGCGTCTTCATCCCAAAAATCTACAGGACATGCATGTTCTAATTGCAGCATTGATTTTGTGCTGTCTGGCTCAAAACGAAATCTCGTCGTAAGACGCTTTCGCCCGGGACGACTCAATCAATGCGGCCACCGCGCAGGTCAATTTTTTTTGTATATTAAGGCTAGTTATGGCATACCAGGAGGGAAAAGTCTTTACTGGATGTATATTGAGCCTCGATTGTGGCGACCTATAATCAAAAAGATGCATTTTACAAACGCTGCTAAATCTTTTTACGTGGAAGTACTAACAATGGGTGAAATTCACCCATGCGCATACCTTGGCAGGCATGAAACAGCGCACAGACATGAAAATTGTAGGTTCTGTCATCTGCGAAAAACTTGATCAGAGGTCGCGATATCCTCGCCTGGATATATTAGAGGAAGACTCTTGAACACAGGGCCACCTCGCTCCGACAATCTCATCAAAGGCCTCTAAAACTTTCCTGCCGACGAACTGCTCAAATATCGCTCTCCGGCTCTCCCTCTCAATAGTGACAAAATCTACGATCCCGCATCCGCTCTCCTTGAGTTTCGCCAATATTGCTTGCGCAGCATACGAATTCATACCTGAGTATCGGAGAAAGCTCTCCCACTGAAATTTCGATCGACGCGGTGGTCAGCATTCGTTAGTTTTCAACGAAGGTTTTAAGGTTTAAGGACGTACCGAAGATTCTCTCTCGAATACTGTTACTGCCACCCCTAACTGGACCCACCGCTTCGCATAGAAACCCATTGTTTCTACAATCCAATTCGCCATATGTTCCTTGCCGTTCCCGTCTCTCACGACCATAACCTGTACATTCCCGAGAGCCTGGCAGAACCCTGTAAACCCCGCGATAGTTTCGCAATCCGTCCTCCCTAGCTCGAATGCCTCATTTCTAGTGCTTCCGAGGCTGATTGACAACCCAACTATTAATTTTTCGTATCGCCGCGAAGCTTTTGCGATGCGGTCCTTGACGCCTCTCGCGCCCGCTCCGGCAGGAGTAAGTGGGGTAGGTGGAGAAAGAGTAGGCAAGAGACGCTGCCTGATCGTTTGTAGACTTGTGATTACGATCCCTACAAGCGGCGAGACGAGAATATCGGCTTCGCAGATATTCTCCTCGGGTACTTGATCTTCGGGTCCGAAGATGCCTGGGAGAGTAAGGGCATCGAAATCTCGCTCAATAAATGTAGAAGACGGGCAAAGCGACCGAACTACCTTGTAAAGCGCACGGTCCAGGAGGAATGACGCTGAAATTATAAAAATCGAAGCAGGATCTTTCGGTAGTGGAAGAGGGGGAGGACCCTCTGTTGTGGTAGATGTTTTGGTAACCAGTGATAGTTCTTGCGATGACATTGGTGGTGTGAAGCCAATAGATGATGCAGGTTCAGATATCTCGGAAGGTAGCAGCTGGAATTGGCGATTTTGGAGGGCGAGAAACAATGAAAGGTGATTCTTTGAATCTAGCATCGAAATTTTGGGGTCGAATCGACAGCTGTGCTCTTTCAGGTTATTTTGTCTTCGGCGGTCAATCAGGCTCTGAAGGTCCATCTTGGGTTCAATTTTAGCACATTCGAGCTCCTCCTCCTCCTCGTCTGTATTCCTCAAATTTACCCACAATTCCTCATCCTCCTCTTCAATTACCGTCTCAAGCAGAATTTCGGGCAAGAGGTCTGCAAAAAGCTTCTCATCATGTTCTGAAATAATCGCCTCATGCATAGACTCCTGGATGCATTTGGCATTTATAATTGTCCAATTTAATCCGGCAATATCAAGGCTCCTTCGATACTCCCAGTCTGTCATAACTTCCTTGTCGATAACATCCCTCAAACTATTCGCTAGGGTGTCTTTATAAGCCCATGGTGGTGTAGGCCTCTGCCAGCTCACAATTGGTAGGTTGACTCTAAGCCCTTCCTGGTTTTCGTTCCCAAATTTTGTAGAATCCTCGAGTTGCTCCTGCTGTAGTGTCATTAGAAAATACTTCGCACCGGGTTCCACAACACCAAGTGTGAAATCGGCCATGACCGATTGGGTGATAAAACCATCTCCATTTTCATCAGTCGTGTTATTTCCGGATTCCTCGTCGGAAGATGGGTCGAGAGATGGTGGAATGATGAATTCTTCTACGAGGTCTGAGAATCTGACTTTCTTGGATGGCCTAACTTGAGATAACGTCGGTGATTGCACAACTGCCTGCCGTTGAGCTGCTCCTTCAACATCGGGTGACTTTTGCGTTTTGTACGGACTGCTCCAAGGCGGGGTGAGTAATGGCTCGATATATAGGTCCGGGAACGGACGCTTAACTGGTGACGGGGTTATTGACAGAGGTTGCTTGATCTCTTGTAATATTTGAGCAACTTTCGGGGTTTCCTGTAACGCATCATTACTGAGAACAATGTCACGTTCGTTATGAAACACGGGGCTGCTATCCAAAGCGGGGAGGAAACTAATTTCGTCTGCTAGCTTTTCAAGGCGAATAGGTGATAATGGACTTGCAGAGTGGTGCAAAGGTGACAGAGGCGGAGTTAGATCAGAGCTTGGTTTCTATGATATATAGTCGTTTTAGTTGTTACATTCTTTATATTATAATATGGAAACGTGCGCCTAGAGGAGACTCACCCGTTCGTATGTTTCTTCTTGCTCCTCTTCAACGGCCGGGACCTTTACCATCTCCTTTAGGTATATCAGGACCTTTCTACCCACTGTCATCTTATCTGCAGCCACATCTTCTGAAATCTCATTCCGCCTTTCCCAGGCATAACTTGGAAAGTCTAGCCCTTCATCCTGATCCTCATTCGTCGGTATCTCATCTAGAGCGAGGCTCTGTAGATCTAATTTCGGTAATTGTGGCTTGTTCGGTACAGGATTCATGGCTGAGAACTGTAACAGAGGCTCCTCGAGGCGAAGAGAGTTCCACTGTGTGTATAAATCCTCCTCGGCCTCTTCATGTTGGGGGTATCGGAGCGAAAGGGCCTGTGATAGGAGCGCTCCAACATCCTTACTAGCCTCTAGGCGCTCTTTAGGAGCTGCGAAGACCGTATTGAATTGTGGGAGGCATCCCACGAGGTCTGATATGAGAACCGAGGCTTCTACAGTCTCTTCGTCTGCGTCGTCGGATGGCAGACAGATGAACGACAGTGGTGATATGGAGGTGTGATCTTCAACAAGATTGTAGGCCCTAGCGTACAGCAAAAGAGACTTGTCGTACATTGCGACTGGTTAGGTTATTCGTGAAGAGGTGGAGATTATACAGTGGCACTCGGAGCATTAGAAGATGCCTCTGGGTTTAGTTAAAATATCGGATTGAAGGAGTGAACCATGTTATTAAAATTAGTGATGGATGTATCACGGTCATCGTCCAACACACTCTATACGTGCAGCTGCCCCCAACGAACGACATAGCGCGATATACCGATACCCATAATCGCAGATACTACTCGGAAACGCGTATTTGTAGCTTATGAGGCCTCGACCTAAAGGTTATACAAGTTTGGCTTTCGCCTGAGCTATCTGCAAGTCGTTGTGTAATTCATCCAAATCCCCAGAGGCCTAGCACTAGATTGAGTTGCGGGGCAGGTTTACAGTGATGATTTGAGTGTATTGTATTCTTCAACTATTAGTGCATCTGGTTTCCGAAGTATGAACAAGGCTGCTTGTGTGACGTGCTCCCCGTGTTAATGTACATATTTGGTGGTTTCTTCCAAAATCAAATGCCCCAATCCAAGCTACGCCAGGGCGTAAAAGACAGCGCCTAGCATCCACAAAAGAAAACTCAAGTGAGTATCATAAACATTAGAAGAAGGAATTTACTGCCCCGTAAGCTGCCTAATAAGCTCTTCAATATCGATTCCGCCATTGAAGTTCCCGGGTGCAATATTTTCTTTCTTCCATTTCGTTGTATCAAGTTGATTACCACCGCAAACTTTCAGCTCCGTTTGCAATGGTAATCCAAGAGGGCGGCGACGGGTCGTTGGAAATGCTCGGGAATTACCCGAAATTTCCGATAGGGCTTCGCAGGGCATTGAGTCTCTTTCATCGTTACTGTAGTTAGTATCTGCAGTTCCTGGTCTAGTGTCACTGGCATTCAATTCAGGGCTGATGTTCAAGTCGTTAGATAGTATTGTCTGGTAAAATTTTGGTAGAGGGTTGGTTGGCTTCATGATGCTGGGGATAGGTAGGGAGATCGAAGTATCGTTGCTGCTAATGTCGCCGTCAAAGTGCTGGCGGCCCTACCACCCTCTCTGTTGCGACACATTGCCAGCACCTCCTTGAGCTCCGGGTCCGCTCCTACCACGTCCCATCTGATTGGCGGCATTCTGGGGCTGAAAATTACCATAGGCGGTATTTTGGTTGTTGAAGACGCGCTGCTGTTGCTGTCTGCATGTGTTCAATCGAGTTTTGTCAGTGTGTCTTGTCGGCTGATTTGAAAATATTAAATTGTAGATGACGGTTAAGAATGATAATGAGCATACAATCTCTGCTGCTGTTGCATATACTTCTGTTGCTCGAAACGCTGCTGCTCTTCTGCATAAGAATTGCTCATTTGCTGCTGCGAAAACTGTCCCATCCCTTGAGGCCCGAACCCGCCTTGTCCGCCCTGATTGAACATCTGATTCATCTCTTGTCTGTTGGATGTATTGTTGCCGCCCATCATATCCATCCCAAAGCCTGCCATGCCGGACATACCCGGCATACCCGGCATACCACCCATTCCTTGCATCCCAACTTGTTGCATCATTGCTGCTGCCATCTCCGGCGGGATACCCGGTGGGAGGGGTGGCATGCCGTTGGGCAATCCTCCCGCACCAACGTTGCCCATGTTGCCTGCATTGCCCGCGCTCGGTCCACTTGCGTTGCCGCCCATGCTCATTAGCGCCGACGGATCCAGCATGTTTCCAAACATCAACATTTCCTCCATCATCTTCTTCGGGTCGAAGTCCTTCCTTGTATTATCCTGCTTCTGACAGTATGCCGTCCAAGTGAACTCGTCGAACCCATAGTTGAAGTAGTCCGTGATGTCTGACCCCGCATTCCGCCATGGTTTCGACGGGAGGTCGTCAATGTTGAGAGATGTTAGCTTTTCGCCAGTCGACGGATGGACTGGTATGGCGGTGATATCGAGAGTAGAAACAGCAATAGGCGGTGGGGTAGGGCCGCGGGGAACAGGTGTTTTCACTGTAGTTGAAAGAGCAGCAGCTCGAGATGCTGGGGAGGCGGATGATGTTGCAACATGTTCTTTAAGGTCCTGTTGGGAAGCTTGCCTCTGAGGGGCAACTGAGGCCGGAGCCGTTCGGATGCCATATCGAGCACCTTGTGGTGGAGCAACGGGTTGTCCAGCTTTGGGCTCGAATATGAATTCGACGTCCTAATAAAGGGTAAGGAAGTTAGATTTCCAATTGAGATAGCTTGAGCACCAGTCCAAGCTTACATCTTCGTCTTCCTCGACCTCGACCTCAATCTCTTCCTCTTCCTCCTCCTCTACAGCGTCCCCAGCACCCTCTTCTTCATCATTGCCGTTCGATGCATCATTCATGCTAATATCTTGGCGTACGCCCGACTGCGGCCGAGCGCCCTGGGTAATCACAGCGGGCAATATAGGCTTCGGAGTTGAGTTGTCGCGTGACAGAAGGTCCTGCACTGAAACCTGGTGGGTTTGCTGCGCCGGGGGAGAGGAATCTCCGTAGAGATCATCATCGTCTTCATCCATGATTAGGGACGGCTGTGCCTAAGAACGAGAACCAAGAATTGAAGAACCGATGAGCGAATCTGGCTTCCGGGGCCTGTTACGTCGCGATGCCGTCGGGTATCTTGGAACCTTTAGTAGACAGGTGAGAGGTTGAAAGGTTGAAAGTCCGAAAACACTGTGGAGAAAGCGTTGGTCGCGTATTTTTGCGCGCCGCGTCCTCCCACTCATCTTTCGATCCTGCATCCTTCCGCCCTCCTCCAACCGACAATCGTTCCTTCGTCCCTCGCTGAGCCACCAACAATACTATTTGACATTCGCAACAGCCGTTCCACACTTCGCAAGGCACTGCTTTTTCACCCCGTTCACTCGTTGGTTTACGCGCCATTCACGGTTCTCGGCCATGTCGCTCTTCTCAAGAGTATCGAACACCCCCAGTGCGATAAACACAGCTGCCGCCAATAATTTGTAAGTCATCACTATCCGGACACGTCTCAATTCTCATACTGATGCTTAGATGGCAGTGGCTCGGGCTCTGGCGCGACAACCGCCGGCCTTGCTGGCACTACAGCTTCCTCCCTCTTCGGCTCCTCGACCGCTCAGCAACCGGCATCTGCAGGTGGATTCGGCCAAACAGGCTCGGCCGCACCGGCTGGTGGACTGTTCGGATCCACTGCGACTACATCTGTACCATCCGCCGCCGGCCTATTTGGATCGACGGCTATTACTACAACGAATGCGCCCGCTGCTGGGGGATTGTTTGGCGCAAGCACCACGACGTCGGCGCCGGCCGCTACAGGACTGTTCGGGGCAGCTCCTGCTGCCACGGCTACTGGTGGAGGGTTGTTCGGGGCCAGTACAGCTACGCCTGCGCCTGCTTCGGGAGGCACCGGTTTGTTTGGAGCTACGACAACGTCCGCGCCGGCAGCTACTGGTCTTTTCGGATCAACAGCAACAGCCCAACAAGCAGCTGGAGGCGGTGGAGGACTGTTTGGCGCACCTGCTGCTGCGGCACCCCAACAACCAGCCGCCAGCGGATTGTTTGGTGGCCCTACCGCAACTGGACCCACCGGTGGATTGTTCGGCGGGCAACAGGCGCAGAGACCTGCTCCAACAGGCCTCCTGTAAGTTCTACACCTATAACCACCCCCTATAGAACAGACACTAACTCAGCTCTGATACATAAGTCAACCCATAGCTCAATCGACGACTGGAGGCGGCGGACTCTTCGGCTCCTCCGCCGCTCCACAACATCAATCAGCCATGTTTGGACAGTCGCAAGCACAACAGCCACCACAAGCAGTAGAAATGAATTTCTCCAACATGAGGGGGACAACTAGATATGAAGAGCTACATGCAGACGTCCGGAGCCTTCTCGATTACCTAGACGACTATATTCAGAAAGCGATTGGGATCTCTAAGGAACTCAGCGCCAGATCGGTAGATCATAAAGAGGCTATGGAATCTGTGGACCGAGATGTAGAGCACGTGTCCCGGAAACTGGGATTTACGAGCACTTTCTTGAACAACGATGGTCATTCTATCGGGCAGCTACACAATGCCTCCGCTCAGCTTATCAATACGGCAGCTCTCAGCACTAGAACCATCGATATTCTCAGGATACCAATCTCGCAGCGCTCGCATTATCTTTCCTCGCACCACACTTCGAATCCCGAATATTCGTTAATACCCTATTTTGAAGAGAAAACAGGGGAGCTCGAGGGGAAGACCGAAAACTTCCTTTCGGCGATAGGAGAGGTCGAAAGGACGCTTGAGGCTGTGGAACGAGATGTAGGCCAAGTCAACATGAGCGCTGAGAGTAAGGTGAAGGAAGTTGTCAAGGCGGAGCGAATGGTCTTTTCGGGTATGCTGGCCGTAGCAAGCAAAGTTGCTTCGGTGAATGAGGACCTCAAGAGCGTCACAAGGTGAGAGGTATACTGGGTGGATTTGGGGTTGGGGATGTTGATTCTTTTACTTTACGGTTGATGTGCGTGTGTCCTGTTCATATAGTCTTTTGATATTCAGCGTGAATGGGTTATTTTTACGTGATGAATTTTGGACTGTGTATACTATGCTACGCTCCGCTACAATTTATATACGAGCCGTTATGTGATCCACACTCTCTCTCTGCCGCCAATCAGTCTTGTCTCTAAGGCGTCCAGTCTCCGACGTCCGGCCAACGCGGGCTTGCTGCCCAACCTCAAGGACATTCATCCACAATGGACTTTTCCCCCCAACGGTGACATCTTCTACCTGACCACACACAGGATTGTATCTACTCGTCCACCTATCTTCTACTGTTCTCCTACAGGATGGACTTCACTCTCCGATGTAACTCCCTCGACTGCCGAGAACCTCTTATAGGCATAGCAGCTGTCACGACATGCAGGTGCGTCTCCTCTTCCAATAACATCTCCATCTTACCTAGGTGCTCTTCGATCTAAGTTACTCGAGATTTCCGCAGTCACATATTCTGTAACGCATGTGCAGATAGTATTACCGTCCATCAGCCAGCATCCCCCAGGCCGCACGAGATAGCCAAGCCTATCTGCCCCGCGTGCAATACAGAATTCAAAAACCCATGCGATATAATTAAAACAAATCTTGAGCCGACAGAAGACTACAAAGCAACGCTGCTTAGCGGCCTTCATCCTAACTTGATACTCGAGATAGCTAGTCGTGGACTTAGCTTTTGGATGTACCAAACTACGCAGGAAACGTATGTTATATTCGTCGATTCGAAGTATTCCGAATCTCCTAGAGTCTAGCGGAGATAGAGGCCCTGCGACACAACTTTCTTCTGACATCCATTTCATCCTGAACAGTCTCTACCAGGAGTTTCTCTACAAAAACACCACCGACAAATATCACGAGCTAAGCACGCGATTCGACAGTATTGTCAGAGAAGCAAACGCCCAACTTGCAACTCTAAGTAGTCAGGTTGAAAGTTCGTGTACACGTCCACTCTAACAAGTATGGCTACAATGGAATGTAACAGTTGGAGCTAACACAAATTACTTTTGGACATCTAGCCCTTTCTCTTGATAACCAAACCCTAGCGGCCAAAAACCATAAACTTGGTGAATCCCTCCGTGAGAAATCAGACAAGAACTTAAAACTTCAACGAGAACTGGAGAGAGTAAAACGGCAAAATCTCCTATCACATGTACAAAGTGCGGCTACGACCATCGTGGACAGGGCATTGAATCAGCCCCCTGGGTCATCGAGCGGTGCCGCGAGGTTGAGTGACATGCCGGCCGCTCCAACGGTCGGCGTACGGCAGACGCAAATTTCTAGGGGCGACGGTGGCAGCCAGATGCCATTCGTAGAAGGGTCAAGGTTGACAATGGCTAACCCCGGGGGAAACATGGATGGTTCCCTAAGCGATGGTAATAGCGAGAGTGGCAGAAGGCGGGGTGTTATGTTACCGCCAAATATGCGTGCAAATATGCCTACGCATGGCAGAGTTGGTAACGCAAGTTCCAATGTGTGGCCCAATGGGGCATCCAGGGAAAATATAGGTAAGCCAGTTGGTTTCCAATTTGCATTTTTATCAAGTTGGAGCGAATAGTGATCGAGTCATGAGCTAACGGCTAGAACTGTTCAGATCGTCTATCAACACCCATCAATTCCTATAATCGACGCCATACACTCAATCTTCCAACGGCTGGCAGCAACACAGTAAACTTAGGATCCCAGTTTGGAAATACTGGTATGCAAAAGTTCAACGGACCTGATGCCAGCATGAACATCCGACCAACCAATGGAGCACAACGTTTGGCTCTTCATGAGATGTCAGCGAATAGTAGGATGCTAAGATCTAGGAATGGTGTTGGCGATATCCCGGTCCCAGGCAGTTCACTACGCCCCAGCAGCAACCGACAATTCTTCAACAACAGTGTCGTTAATAATGAGATGTATCATTGACAGCTTGCTGTTTCCCATCTTGTTACTTCCTAGCTCGTTGTGGCGTCGAGCTGGTTGTATCTTCTGCACAAATTGGTTTCTGCCCACATACAGGTTTGCTCAGGGTCACCATAGGTTACATGTTACTGAAGCGAACCATTGTGCTGATGCGGGTTGGACTTGTGATTGCAGTTGTATGCCTTGTTGTAAAGTCCTTTGTTTAAAATAAGGCGTGCGGCTCTAAATTACTTCTCTCCCAGAATCAAGAGGCAGTTCTGCCATCTTAAAATATTAGTGTCCGTGAAATCTCCTAGGTATGAGAGCTTTTTGAAGGATCCCACCACTAAGCTATGCCAACTTTTCATGTTCGCCGTCTCACCAGGGCTAAAACGGATCCTGCGTTGGTCTGATGTTTCATTACCGATCGAGTAATATGATGAGATTATATACGATAAAACTTGTCTCTCCTTCAACAAGATCACATCTCGAATGGTCCAGTGGTCAAGATTCCCGCCTGTCACGCGGGCGACCGGGGTTCGATTCCCCGTTCGAGAGTTCTTTTTTTTGCATTTTTTTTGCCTGCCTTTCTTTTTATCCTGCTTCCTTCCGCATATTGCCTGTTTCCGTTACCTCCCGGAAACTTTGCTCTAACCTGATGAGATGACGTCGCTAGCGATATGCCTGTTTTAAACGCCAAGATTTAGTCGGCTGGGGGATTCTACAACATCATTTTTAGTAGCTAAGTACTTAAGTTGGGTGTTGCAGCGAAGGTAGTCTTCTTTAAGCTCTGCGGCTCGGGTGAAAGACCCGTGGACATTATCGAAAAGCATTCGGGTATCCGAGAGTTGATTCTTAGAAACAGGAGCGACCATTGCAAAGAGTATTATCAAATAGCTACTTAGGATATAGTGTGACTGGATTATATGAAATCAGCAAGCTCGAAACGAAGCTGCTCTCGAGATATTATATTACTAAATGAATCACCAGATACTAAAGACTTTAACACAAAGAACCAACGTTATCACTATTCTACATTCAGTAACTTAAGATAGACCCCAGGTCTTCCTCTCATTCTCAAATTAGGCTCTCCCCCAAGGCAGCTTAACGTATAACAATGGAATGTGTTGCTGGGATCCGTGGGTATCGGTCTCTCCAAACCCACCGGAAACCTGCGGCCTCTTGATGGTCGCTTTAAAGGCCAGCGCAGGTTCCCAGAATAGGCATGCTAACACCTCCTTTTGGCTGATCTTATACATTTTGGCAATAGACTCTTGAGTCAACACACCGGAGTTCTTGACCTTATCATAGGTTTCCTGGTTGTTAAACATGACATCGAGAGTCAGTTCGTAGGGGCCAGAATTCTTGCTGCGTAGCACTGAGGCGACGTCGCCTAGGTAGCAAGTGCCTGCGGCGGGTTCGGGCTCAAGAGGATATTTTTTAGTGCTTTTTGGTGGGATGATATTTGCGGTAGCCTCAGACTTGCTAGCCAGCGAGCCTAAGAAGCATTTGTTAGCAACAATTAAGCGAAAGGGAATATATGCCATAAAAATTTTGACCAACCTTCTTGACGAAAGGTGTTGCTGCCAGCTACATCCTCGACCTTGATCGGAAACAAGCCGATTGGATCCACCTTGCGCATGATGTGGTATACGCAAAATTCAGAGACTGGACCCAGTGAGATTTCGCACGGAGTAACGGGCCAGGCAAAATTGCCAGCTGTGGCGAGCTGGCCGGCGTATGGTGCGTGGGTGAAACCAAACTTAGTCATGCTGGCGACTTGGTCGGCTTGCAATTGCGTAGCGGCTCTCACTTGACCGACAATGCAGATTTCCTTGCCTACGCTACTATCTGGCTCAAGTGGGCCCATAACGCCATTGACACCATATCTGTGGATCTTGACATCATAGTCGAAGTCTGTTACTCGTTCTTTGACCATGGCTTCGATCCAGCCGATCCAGCTATCAAGCTGGGAGATCAGGATGGGGTCTCGAAGGGCACCTAGGAAGATTGTTTGGTAGCCGGTGATACGTGCACCTTCTAGCTTGACTGTGTATTCTCCTTCGGGTTCCGGAACAAACTTGGGATGTCTGATCCGAACGGTGCGATCGTCAACTTGTTCGAACTTGGCGTCATCGAGATAGAGCTTGCCGCCAGGGCCTGGGAGAACGTCGGGCCGAGATTTCTCATATAGGAAGTGAGAGGACACGGAGGAGATGGTGCACCTGGACTTAGGGTCTAGTGGTAGAAAGTCGAAACTGTCGTGACGCACAATGGCAAGAGATTCTCTTGATTTTGGAACCGCACACGCCGCACCGCACTCCATCAGTTTTCCCATAGCGTAAGCCAACCCTATAGTAAGCCAAGTTAGTTAGTATATGGTAAATAATTGGAAATTTTTATAGTTACTTGGATAGGGGGTAGAGGACGGAGCGCGAAAGAGTGTTGGATTTCGATATATCAAACTTACCTAGGTCAGGGAAGCCTTTGTAGACGCAGAAGGCAGCATAGGGCGATGGATCATAAGCCCGTCCACCGACAATGATATCAAAGCCCGGATTTTCTTCCATCGCCTTAACAAACGGCTCCAGCCCCATCTGTGCGACAACACGGGTAGCTGTTTCAACGTCGTGATCCTGAAGTTCAGGTACTCCACCGCCACACGGAATGATGAGGCCGTCCTTCATCTTTTGACGGATATGGTCCTTTGGGATTTCGGAGTAGATGCTAATGACTTTCATTGGGCGGTAGCCGTTCTTCTTGATGCAATCGGTAATGATCTCCGCGCAAACATCCACGAAGGCATTCTCGCCGTCGCCGCCAGCGCTTCCAATGAGAACGGGTACATTGTAGAGGTGGCTGGCCTTCGTGAGAAGCTCGAGGTCTCGAACGAGACCTGCTTTTGGAACATTGGCTTTACCTAAGGCAAGACGCCCGGGACCGCTGTCAGTTGAGCCGCCGTCAAGGATAAGCGCGTCGACGCCGGCTTCTAGGGTATCCCAGAAGACCGATTCGCTGAACCCCTGACCAAGCTGGCCGATTGGCGTAAAGATCCGAAGTTCATCTTTAGTGGTTTTTGAGGGCGACATTTTGGGGTTATATGAGGAATAGACTTGATGGTAGAAATATAAGAGAAAATAAAGGTGATTTGCCTTGCTGATTACCTAAGATGCGAATGACAGTGCCTGTTTGCTTGGCTTCCAGGAGGGCTGTTATATACAAGAAGCTGTAAACTTGAATGTATATTAAATCCAAGATCAGTTGATAGCTTTCGACCGAAGCCAAGGAGCAGGCAGTAGAGGTTTGAAAGAATTTCGTAAGACGACGGTTCGGTTCTAAAGTCGGAGCCTAAAGTGTCCTCAGCGGATCGATAATCGTCGCCGGGGGGACCGTAGACGGTGGAATAATTGTTGGCCGAATGATCCGGATCCGTATATCCGGGGACGGATGGTTAAGGATGGACCCGGTGATTTAACGTCAAGGATGTCGGACAATTGGAACTGGGAGTTTTGATACAATTCAGAATAATATTTTTTTTCTTATACGAGAAGAGGGGAGGCGGTTGGGGTTTGGTGCAAGGTGTTGGAGCGAAGAGGAATTTCCCGATTGGGACAGCATTGCGATGTCCGGGATATGTTGCACACCAAAAACATTGCGCTTCCGCAATCCATCCACGTAATGCTATGCAGGTGCATTGATATCGACATCGACGCCTCCGAGATTCGGCTCATTACTCAGTTCTTAGAACCCTGAACTTCGTGTCTTGTGACTAATCCACCGTCCTCCCAGGATACTTATGTAAGGACTTACGTACTCAGGTCCCGGCTCCATGGACCGTTGAACAATGGTTAATACAGCCAATCAGCGTCGCGTAGGCAAGCACCCCCAAATGGCCGAAATCAGCCAATCAGTTGGACTCGATTTCGTATCTGATTCGTATTCGGCAGACGAACAGACGCTCCACTCTCAAGAGACGCACAACCGAGAGCCGAGGGACGGATTGGGAAGCTCCGATTCCCAAAACAGCGGGGAGACTGCGGGGAATCTGGGGTTTGGCTTGTGAACCAGGTATCTGACAGCAGAAGGTTCAGGGTTTTTAACGTTTTTTAACTACGGTGCCGAGGCACTCGCCGGGTGTAGACGGGAGCTAGTCCGCTCGTCTACCGCGGCGGCTTAAACAGGAAACTCTGTATTAAATGCGAAACCGCAAGATGCCTTCTCGAGACAATACTTCATCTTGTGACTATTCTTTACCAACTTGACAGAATCCCTATCGCAATCGTAGCTTCGGATATCTGAATACTTTTAACGCAAACTCGCTTTGATACGAAACAATGCCTTCGACAGAGGATCGACCAAAGATGGAGCAAGGCGAAACGGTAAAGATGCCGTCAGCAGCCGAATGGGGCCCGCCAAAGTTCGACGACCCTTACAAGGCTCGGGAGTACTTCAAGGGTCGCCTAGTTTTGGCATTCCGCATCTTTGCGAAGCATGGATTTGATGAAGGTGTTGCTGGTCACATTACCTTGAGGGTCAGTTCGATTTTACCACAATTCGATACTTCAATAATTCGCCTGGCGGAACTTCATTACACAAGGGGCATCCCTGCTGATCGTGTGTTCTTGATTAGGACCCTGTCGAACCCACTTCATTTTGGGTGAATCCGTTTGGAGTCGCATGGCCGACACTGACGGCCGAGGACCTTATCCTTGTCAACAAAGAAGGAAAAGTCGTAGAAGGCGGCCGGGTACGCCTTCTCAACGCAGCAGGTATGGCCCCCACAACCGATATTTGCCTTCCTTATATATGCCGACTCCTGACTGACGGCGATATCGATTAGCATACATGATTCACCACGCCGTGCATGAAGCCCGGCCTGACGTTATGTGCGTTGCACATTCACACTCATTATATGGCCGCGCTTTCTGTACTCTAGGACGCAGCCTCGACATCATCACGCAGGATTCATGTGCTTTCTACAACGACATTGCACTATACAATCAGTTCAAGGGTACAGTTCTGGCATCGGAGGAAGGTCGAGCGATTGCGCAAGCTCTGGGCAGCAAGAAAGCCGCTCTTCTGCAGAACCATGGGCTGCTCACTTGTGGTAGGACTATTGAGAGTACAATCTTTTGGTTCATGTCATTGGAGAAGTCTTGCCATGCGCAACTGCTAGCAGATGCCGCTGCGGCAGGAAGAGGCGGCGAGACCGTCAAAGTTGCTGATGAGGATGCTCTGGAAACATACAAGACCGTTGGGACGGAGCTAGCGGGATGGTTCAGCGCTAAGCCGGAGTTTGATATGATGGAATTTGAGTCTCAGCCGACTTCAAGATACGGCAGCTATATCACCAGCACCTTGAAAAAGTAGAATGCACAAATGTAGCAGAGTGGACTTGTATTTAGTCCCATCGTTCGTGATGAATCTCTACTGAACTCTATCAATAAAGTTACCAAGCTACCAAGTTCTCGGAGTTATACTCTATTTTGATTATTGATGTAATATATCCAATTTATTGTTGCATGTTGTCTCCTTCGCAGGCCTCCAAGGGGTAGCCTCGAGACCAGGCACTCGATGCAGAGTCCAAGGGGATGGTTTCGCAAACACATTGGTACTCGAGGCAACTGGCCATTGATTCACCAAGTGTTCTAGAGGTGCTGTATTCGCTGCTGAGTAGCGTCAGCTTTTGGCCCGAAGCATAGCTTGCATTTAGTTGGCGGCCCCAATACCAGTATAGCAGCAAAATAGTCTGGCCTAGCACACCCCGTTCTCGCATGTCGCATCACCTAGTGCACCTGCATATAGGTGCATAAACGTTAAACGACTACTCCGAAACCGCTGGCGGAAACCCGGCTCGAGTATTGAGCGGACGGCCATGCTGTCGGGTCCGAACGCAATATATTGAACCGGTAGTTCGGATCTAAAGCGCCTACCGTCGGCCCTCAATATTCGACCGGCGTGAACCGAGAGGGGTTTAGTGGGTTCCTATATGTAGTGAGCTTGCGCTTGGGAAGTCTCGTAAGTTATCCAATTGGCACCATATCGACTGTTACATTTACATACACTGGCTTACCTACGTAGGCCTATAGCTACGATTCAGGGTATATACCTAAGTAGGTAAGTACTTGTCTCGTAAACCAGACGCAAACAAAAAAGCGTACATGCCTACTCGAACAACTCAAGTCGTTTACAATTGAATTGTCGGGGAAATTGAGCAGTTGACTTGTGGGTCATTAGTCTCCACTATCAACATTGCAATAGGTAGTCTCTAAACCGTTAATCTAGCCTAGTTAACTAGCAACCTTTACTAACAAGAAAATATAAGTGTAGTCATTCCTTTCAATTTACTATACTAGCTCCAATTCCAGCCCAACTAAGCCGAGCTTGGAGCTGAAGAGTGTCTCGATATATACATCGGTATGGAAATCCTCAAGAGCGTCCAAAAGGGCGTGAGAGTATTCGACCTCTCTGTCTCCCTCCAGAATGGCATGGCCGCATCTCCCAGCAACGTGCCGTACAACATGGCTGTATTTCGCCGCCACGCCGACAAAGTTCGAACACCTGAAGGAGGCACATCCGCTAACGCCATGATTGTCACCGGCGACCACGTTGGAACGCACATCGATGCCTTATGCCACGTTGGATATAAAGGTAAGCTTTATGGCGGCGTCGACTCCACGGAGGCCTGTCTAGGCGGCAGGTTCCAAGTCTACGGCGCGGAGACTATCGAGCCGATGTTCTGCAGGGGTGTGTTACTAGATATCGCCGGACTGAAAGGCGTCGAGAGATTGGAACCTGGTTATGCAATTACAAAGGAAGATCTGGTGGAGGCACTTGGAGATACAAAGATTAATAAGGGCGATGTGGTATTGATTCGAACGGGCTGGATCCAACTTTACGATGACGCCGAGGCCTATCTAGGGCGGGCCACTGGAGTGCCCGGTGTGGCACAAAGTGGCGGCGAATGGCTGGCTGCCCATGGCGTCCGCGCTGCTGGGGCGGACACTATCGCCTTTGACGTGGAAAAGTTGGGGCCTACCTATAGAGATCGGCCTTGTCACGGGGTTTTACTATTGTTTAATGCTATTCACATAATTGAGGTTATGTATTTGGAGGATTTGGCTAAAGCTGGAGTTAAGGAGTTCGTCTTTGTGCTGTCGTCTCTCAAGCTGGTCGGGGCGACAGGTTCTCCTGTTCGGCCGCTGGCTATTGTGGACGCGTAGCTCTGCCAATTAATATAATATACCTCCCTATACATCTATTAAGTTAATTACAATCTGCAATTATATTTCTAAATTAACCCCCAAATTAGATTGCTCAACTGCCATAGAACGCGCTCCCCACTTTTGAAACCACCCGGACTCCTCCAACAAACCCATATGGAAACATCCAGAATTAACGATCAAGTGCACTCTCGCACTCGGCGATTTGGAGATATCTTCGAAATCGGCCACTGTTTCCCCGTGATTTCCCCAGCGTTCGGATATCGGCTACGGTTCAAGAAACGGCAAATGTTATTCGTCCGGTGGCACTTTCCAGCCCCGTAAAAGAAATATTCCGCATTTCTCCCCGCAAGGCATCTACATTGCAGTTGGAGGCGGACATACATATATCCGCAGCTGTTGACGCGGGATTTTAATTAAATTTAACATGCCATCGCCTTGCATATGATACGGATGACAGATGATACAGCTGTCTAAGCGCACGATAGCGGTTCCGGAATGCCATCGGAATGCCAAGCCGTCGCCAAAGTCTCCGAAAGCTTATTAACAAAGGGCATTTGGCCGGTTACCGAGACGTCGACAATGCCTCGAGAGTCAATTCTAAACCACTGGCTGGGTTGGATTGTGGCTCGGCGCTGAACTTGCCATCGATACCTGTCACAAGCACTCGTTTTGATATCGCCAGGCGCAAAAGTCCTCGGCATCTAGAAACCTCAAAACTTGGTATGTTTCTCCGCACCCTCCGTTTTTGTACGCTTGCTAACGCTTTCGTCCAAGTATAATACAAACGCGTGCGCCTGGCGAAATCCGGTTTCGCTGTTCGAGAAGACCCGCCCTCGCCAAAACCACCAAACGGGCAGTTCACCAACAGAATCTCTCGACGCATGGCGACCGGAATCCCACAGCGATAGCCAGATATGCACCTCGGATCGAATCAGCGGTCTGGTTACTCAAGAAAACTTACCCTGCAGTATTAGTTCCCCACATTCCGCACAACGATGAGAGCGAAGGCCTGTACGACTTGCAGGCAGTGGAAAGCCAGATGCGATGCCACGGTTGGGGTGCCTGGAGGCTGCTCCCGCTGTCGCTCGCTCAAGCTGAACTGTGTATTTGACGCTTCCTTCAAGCGCACCTCCAAAAACAAATGCCTCCAACAAATGTCCTCAGAGATTCAACAGCTGCGCCAAGCCCTGATTGAATCAAGCAAAAGTTCCTCTTCCTCACCTTCAGCAGGGGGCCCTCAAATCCCCATGACCGATGACAGCCCAAGCTCATTTCCTGCGGGATGGCAGCCTGCAATAACTACTGCTGGTGATATTTCAGCGGTTGTGGACCCATCGACTGTACCTGGTGCCGCCGACCTGCGCCAAGCAAGCCCCATGAGCACGAGGGGATCCCCACAGGGAATCCTGCAGCTCCAACAACCTCTGGATCTGGCACACAGTGATTCGTCTTCAAATCAAATCGCTCCAAATGGCGACGCCGCTTTCGCGACTGATTGGCAGCGCCAGCTGTTCGTCACGGGCAATGAGCCGCAAGGACTGGCTAGCAGCTCTTCAAGTTTGCCGCAACTTAGTCCCATTGGACGAAGAGCACCCTCGTCAACTCCATATCGGATTCTTGGAGATGTCGGCCTTACCCGTGGACAGGTTGACGAACAGTTCAGGGCATTCTTCGCTCACTATCATCAATATTTACCTTTTAAGATGGATTCAAATTCTCCAGAAGAAATCTATGCTCGGAGTCCGTTGTTGTTCTGGGTCATTATTGCTATAGCTTCGACACGCAAGCTAAGGACACGGCTCGCGCCGATGATTAGGGCTATGGTTGCAGACTCAATCTACGTCCGTAGGCACGCGATTGAATCGGTACAAGCGCTTCTCCTTCTATGCATATGGCCGTTCCCTACGTCTACTTTGAATGAAGACCCGTCACATATCTACAGCGGTATGGCTACACAGATAGGCTTACAGCTTGGACTACATTGCCACGGCCGAGCGCATTCGCACTTAACCCTCCTCCAGAACCAATTGAAGAGCGACGCACGCGTTGACGAAATTAAGATGACCACTTGGCTTTCTTGTTTCTTGGTCAATCAAATGCTATCGAATTCATTAGGTCTACCTCCAACCATCATCGGAGACTCCAATCTAGTCAATCACTTTGACCACCCGGCGGTTGACCCAAATTTGTCCAAGCTGTGTCACATCTATCATACCCTCACCGAATCTACTCTTGTCATAAGCGGCTATGGCAAAGCTTCTGCTTCGTCTTCTCCAGAAGACGCGGCTTCCCGCCTTAAGGTTATTATGGCTTGTGGAGCAGAGTTATCCGCACTACAAACAACACACCTCGACCCGATGAACGAAATCACCAAGATTATTTTTTTACACGCAAGAGTGCAGATCTGGTCCCTCGCACTAATGGAAGACCTATCCGTCGTTATCCCTTCCACGCCGTCGCCTTCACCATACTTCGATATTGTTAAATTCGCTGAACAAGATGCCTGTGAGCTCATCGAACTTTGCTACGGCCTTAATCTTTCCATAGCGCCTTCCTACATCCGCCGCGCAATGGGCTATTGCGCCTTTGTACTAGCCCGGATACTGCGCTCACAACATGGTACGCAATGTGAGGTGCTTGAAGATAATATTGAAAAGGTCCGCCAGGCGCTGATATCAACTTCAGACTCGAGAGGTGATATCATGCACAAAGCTTGTGAGGTACTGCAGGATATATCCTATCTGGAGGATAAACGGCTGTCCCCACCTATAACCTCGAGGATGGGGGTGTCGGTACTCTATGATCTGCTCCGGATCGCAGGAGAAAACAAGCTTGGGCCACAGCTGGGAGCGAGAACCATGGCGTTTGATTTGGACGGGTTTGATTGGGGTATGTTGGGCTTATAACGAAATTTTACTATTTACTTGTTACTTGTATATTAGTAATGCGTGGGCTCGGGAACAGGTGGCTCTTTTAATTTAAATGCACCTTTGTTGCTGCTAGCTAGGCGTTATTCAGTTTACCAGGCGTTCAGCGGCGCCGCGAGGGCTTTATCTACCTAGGTAGTTAGCATAGTTGTTTTTATCTCATATCCTCTATTATTTCTCCAACAACCTATCTATTTTTTATGTGACCATCCCGCACAAACACAAAAATCTGGTTATGAGACTGCTAGTACCCGATCATATAAAGTTCTTAGGACGGCTGA
This sequence comes from Drechslerella coelobrocha, assembly GCA_036971555.1. Classification (NCBI taxonomy): domain Eukaryota; kingdom Fungi; phylum Ascomycota; class Orbiliomycetes; order Orbiliales; family Orbiliaceae; genus Drechslerella; species Drechslerella coelobrocha. The sequence continues at coordinate 1,983,697 of JAJTUH010000001.1, forward strand.
TTGGTAATCATGAATAATCTTGAGCACACTAAACACGTTAACACCAAATTTGCAAATTGAGAACTGAACCACGTAAAGTTATTTGATAAGTAGATATGTATCATGGCGCCACATTAACTAGAAGTCATCACAAAAGGAAATCGGTAACACGCATCCGATCAGGCTCCGTTGTTTTCGAAGGGGGAAAAAACATTATTTTAATACGTTGACAGTCATGACGAGAACCGTTTGACGGGGAAACATGTACAAGCGGGACACAAAGCCAAAAAACTTCCAACTAAAAAAAGACCCCCTCGGGAAGCTGTTTAAAAGATTTTATCGTAACAATTTTGTTCACAAAGTATACCTAAAGTTGATGTGGTATTCGTACTCCTCCTCCAACGATCGGTCCATATGCGGATGGCGCTCGCCCCGCGCCGCGTACTCCGCCATGATTGCGTCCTTCTTCTTATTGCTATACGACATCCACCACCACAACGCAAGGCCGTTGAGCGTCGCGAATACCAGGAACGCCAGCACGATGGAGTGACCCTGAATGTATCGCGGCGGGTACTTGTATAGTCTCGTCGCCATGATGGAGAACACTTGTGGGAAGATCTCGCAAATACCCCACGTTGTCCCGCGCTTCGTGAACCCAGCGGTATTGATGCCAAGCCAGGTTACCGTCAGCACGATGGAAGTATACAGGCCAGACGTAACAAAGCATACAGCGACAATCTTAGCAGCGGACGGCCCCACGGTGAGCAGCATGATGTACCCGATGCATGCTAGGGATAAGGAGCCGATGATGAATGGAGCCTTCATGTTGAGTCGGTCACTGATGAATGCTGTCGTTGGGAGTGTGAAGAAGGCGGCAGCGTACGGGATGACTGAAAACAATTGGGCATCTAGATCCGAATAACCAAAGTCCTCGATGAAGCTAGGCAGGAAGATACCAATGGTAGCAAGGCCCATGCCAATCCCGGCGTTCATGAAACCGAACGCCCAGGTCTTGGGGTCCATGAAGGCGGCGAATACTTGTTTCCATTCGAACTTTGAGCCCTCCGTGTTGAACGCTATTGAAGTGGGAGAAATTTTGACGTTAGTGATATAATACGACCACGGTTTGGTTAGGGGGCCAAAGACTTACTCTTAGACCGAGTCCTTGCAAGTTGGATTTCTTCAGTGGTGAACAGCCAGTTCTTACCGCCTTTGATCTTGTCGGGGAACGGAGGAAGCAGGATAAGGACTAGAATCCCAATGAATATCCCAATCACACCCTCGATGATGAAGAGCCATTGCCAGGGACTTTTGCCACTGCTTGCTTTCGTCAGGTTGTGCCCAATAGCATAGGCAATGAGACCGCTGAAGGCGCCAGACAGCGTGGCAGTGGAATAATACATTGCTGCGCGCGAGTTCTTAGCGCCAATTCATATTTTATAACACACGGTAAAGATACATTGACTTACCACCTCGGATCGCGAGTTCCGTCCTCTTGTACCATAAGCTTGAATAGAGACCAATGCCTTGCACGAACGCCTGGGCGAAACCGACCAGAAGCCGCAATGCTAAAATGGCACCATAGCTCTTTGCAGCTCCCATGGAGGACACAAATGTGCCAAAGCAGACGATTGCGATACCAAAGATAAGGTACGGCTGGAAGGTCCTGAGGATGATATTGCCAGGTATCATGAACGTTAGGTAGCCGACGACTTGTTCGCAGAGTTCAATCAGTTTGTGATCCTAACTCAATTTGCGCAATTGCCCGTGTGCATGCATGTTTTGTATATGTGCTTACAGAAAAGATATGAAGCAGTTGAATAGTCATCGGCAGACATATGAAGCTCCTTGGTGAGACCCAAAAGCTTGCCATTTCCGAAACTGTTTCGATCCTGCAATGGGAATTCTTATTAGACCTTGCTGATATAATTTCGAGTTTTTCAAATAGAGTGAAGGGGTTGGAAGGGAGCGCAAAAGTCAAAATATACATACCAAATACAAACTGAAGTACATAAGCGCTGCCAAAGGTAGCAAAAGCAGATCTTGCTTCAGGAGAAGCCTTTTCTCCAGCGGCGACCGTTGCACAGGCCCAATCACGGGCTCTTGAAAGACATATGCATTGGACGCGACTGGCTTTGACGTTTCAGTGTATGTGTACTCGACCTCAGCTTCGGCCTCCTGCCGCTTAATCTCGCTCGAACTTTCAGCCATGATGTCGCTCTGAATTAGGATATGAATACTGCGGGTTCGACTTTGTGGACGACCTCAAGCTTCGTAGAACAATCTGTTGTAGAACGCGCCATTGTTTTTATACCCTGTCCATGTCCTTTGAATCTTCAAGGCAGTCTCGCGATACACCCAGCAAGATAGCTATAGCGGTATAGGCGATTAATTGGAACTGGGGTACCGCATGGCTAGAAATCCGGGGGGGCAAAGTGTTGTGGGGCGGCGCTCTCTGGGCATTGCGAGTCGGAGTTTGTTCCCCGCACTTTCTGCGCCTCCAAAGTTAAAGCTCGGGCACTCCGTATTTTGAGCCCAACGTTACCGCCTTGGATTTCCTACATATCCTACTTGGGCTTCGGCTTACTTGGCGCACGGAGCCTATGAAATTGGTAAGAGGGAAGTAAGATTACGTGATGGTATTTGTAGCGCGTTGGAATTATTTTTACATGTATACGGCTTCAACTGCGCATGCCTAGGTAGCACATTCACATGCGTATGCATGTAGCGAGAAGGGCAGTGACCCATACGTAAGCTTAGGTCGGAGCTCACACGTGCTGAATTGGACTTCATTCGTCTTTTTCGTGTAACTACCACCGAAATAGTTATAAGTCCGTGGATTATCGTGAATTTTCGTGAATTTTCGAACCTCGGGAATCAAAAACTGTGGCATAGATGCATAGATGTGTAGGCGCGATCACGCAACAAGAGGGACATAACCGTCCCTCCGTAGGCTCTAAAGGAAATCATACGAAAGATACGAGAGATGTTTCTCAGCCTAGAAGCGACATCGCTATTTAGAGGCTGAGCTCTGAGTTGTTGAGAATTATAGTAATGTAATCAAATTCACGATCTTTAGCCTCATTGCATTGTCGCAATTGTTCTGCGGCGTTTTCGGCCTCGGGTTCGACGGACCTAGGTCTGAGGAATCGCCACACTCAGTAGGTTTGTCGACGGTCAGGTCCCAGCCGGGAGGCCTATCGGAGTGTCATTCGGTCCGTGTCAAGATGCGAGTTATATCGCCGCGCCGTCGGACATGAGAAATATAGTTCCCCACGGGTGAGAGAAGCTTAAGCGCTTCTTCATTGACATGGAGTTCTTCGTCTGGATCGTATGGTACCATGGCTGGATGTCTCGAATGAGTCCTGAACGTAAAGATCCCTGTTGGGAGCCCATTATACAAACTTTACATCGAGGCTGCAGGGGTTTGAGGGGTTGGAAATCGGGACCAGGGAGAATCTGCCCCTGCCGAGATTTCAGCCCGGTCCGTGTAAAGCTGTATTTCTATTAGTGTAAGTTTGGAGGGTCAGCGTCCCCGAGACTAGGTGTAAATATGCATAGTTAGATGTGTAAGGAACAACTTCGGAGCGTCTAGATCTATAGAGGGTAACAACTAGTTGGACATAGCTATACTGATTGTAGTGAAACTATTCGGTTTCCTCTGCATTCATATAGATGGGTATCTAGGCTTCTATTTACAGTGATTTCTGTTGGAGGCTAGTTTCCAACTTTGTATCTATAGTTCTATTTGGTATGCTTCGATCTGTGGCATGCGTTTATCTTGGTTTGGCTGTCCCATTAGCCAGCTATTCACCTTGCGCAAACTCAATACAAGGCCACTATCTGAATGTTTGGAGTTGTACTTTGTGACGGTGAGAGCAAATTTGTAGAGCTATCCTCCAGACCGTCATCAGAATAAAAGACAAAACGAGGAATATTAAAATGAGGTGAAGGATGAAGGATGAAGGAAAATCTGTTGCTCGATCACCCTCATGGGCTAACTACATACCATGCCTCACATTTTCCATAATCTGGTCACGTGTAATTACAGCTAGCTGAATTCGGAAGTCATCCCAATATGGCCGATTTGGTTCTCCATGTGCATGCCGCGGGCAACACAATGCCGGCATTTGCCCCCAGTGCCAGTCAGCTGTCAGTATGAGAATGCTGATGAGGATATAAGCTATGTGAAGCATATTAAGCCAGCAGCTGCAGCTCTATTCGTGCTAACATCATGACAGCTCATCGGCGCCTTCATATCTCTGTCAACCTTCCCGTCTAGGCCGCAAGCGCTCTCCGTTCATTCCAGGCATGCATCCATTCAAGTTGTGTAACACACCATTGTGAATGAAAGGACGCAGCCTGAAAGATCGATTTACTAACAGTCTGTCATCGTATATCTGTATAGTCAACTAACATTCAAATTTGGTGCACAAAGTGCTGCCCTGCAATTGTTGATTATACAGTAGTACGCGCACGGGTACTCCAGTTTTCCGATTGCTGCATGGTTCTGGGGTACCTCGTGAAACGAATTCGTGATACCGAGCTCATGCCGGCAGTTTCAGACTAGTAACACAGTATATGCATCGCCCGCCTTTAAGCTGTAAAGGTTATACGGTCATGGCTTACCCGGGTATGTACCCTTGCTGCTATTAGAGTTCCCGGTTTGTGGTATGGAGGGCAGTGCTGTCCCGGCTGCCTTTCCGTGCCGGCGGGATGCGTCTGTGCCACATATGTAGGCTCTACATTCAAGAGTTTGCGAGCTACAAAATGATTAACTCGAAGTGCAACCCCTTAAGGCTACCATTGGGTGGTCATGCTTGCGCATTACCGGGCCCGCCAAGTCGGGAAGTTTGTGTGAGGATGGCTATCCTAATATTGGAAATTTCTTCGGGAATGTGTCGGGGTTCAAGAGCTCACAAGTGCTGTTGGGGTGTACAAAAATTGCAATAACTTGGAGCTGAGATCGAGAAGATACCCGCTCATCTCTCGCCTCGGATTGCTTTCTGGAACTCAGCTTGGAACTCGGGCATGATTGTGTAACGTTCTTTAAGAGTGGCTGGCGAGCCTGCAAGCCTTGAATCATCTGCAATTCAGAGGCACATGCAAATGCATATATTATGCACCGTAAGCTCATAGAGTTGCATTCATGAAGAGAAACCTAATTCGGCTACAAGGACATTACTAGAAGTTGCCTCAAGTGAATCTGTAGCTGATCTGCCGAGTGGGCGCAATGCAATATAAAATCTTACCTTACTCGTATAGTAGCCGCCAAAACCCTGCTTTGGTACAAAGTTCAAGTCTGAGGACGAGCTCCGGCTAGCTAAGTTCGTACCCTCCGGTCTGTTGTGCAGGACACATCTTCTGATAGGTCTGGTCCAAGAATCGGATGATTTACACAGGACTACAACATGACAAAAACCCAACCACGGAATGCGGCGGATAGGTATTTTCAGCTTCAATTAATCACCTCAATAAATTGTTATTTTGAGTATTTATTTAATATATTCTCGAGGGATGTTTCTTAGCGACGAGCTCTAGTTTCTGTAGAAATTTCCAAGATAGTTACAATTAGTTCGAGTTGACCTCTACTTGTCTCCTTTGCTAGGTACATATGGAGTGCACAAGGGTGCTAACATCTTGAACCCGGTTGATATTTTCATAATGCGTAGTCTCGGGGACGCTGCCCTCCACTACGTAATGCGTGTCGCCGTCATTCACTCTTTAACACGAACTGCCGGAAATTAAGTCCCATTTTGCATTGAGGGGACGGCTGCCGTTACCCACGTCACTCCCGCCGCCGAGACACCAACGTCCACAGCCCCGATAATGTATTGCTTGCTTCTATGATAACCCCTGTCTGACGTTATTCTATTCTCTGTCCGCCGCCTGTAGACATGCAAGCCGCTGTACTCCAGTATACCCGTTTTCGCTGGCAGCTTCCAGATTTCTCGGTCAATCGTTACCCATCACGTGAGACCACATGGCCGCACGGAGGGTAGCGTCTCCGAAACAATGGCTCGATAATTTTTCGGACCGTCTCCACTTGTTCTCGTAGGTCGCACCGTTCATCTTTCAGAAGACTGTGTTAAAATCTTAGAATTTTTGGATAGAAAGAGTAATAGATGTGCAAGCCGATAACCCGACTTCTGACATTGACCTCTACATCGTGTTTGCTGAGTTGGTCATGCAGGCATGACAGCTAATAGCAAAGTATGTGGGAACGCAGACGCGGGAACAATCTATTGGTCACGACAGTCTTAACCGAGGACGACTCCGGAATTTGTTCGACCTCCTTTCGACTTTTGCGAGAAAATGAGAAGAGAGCAGCTTCTCCAAGGCTATAGGTGAATAAAAAGGATGTCTTTTCCACTTGTTTTTCTTGAAACTTTCAAAAGTCCCTAGTTCTTCTCGGCGCTGTCAATTCGAATCCACATTGTTGCATTCTCGCTAGCCTCTCGTCGCGTCGCCATATTTAACCAATCGATCGTAATTATCCTTTCTTAACAATTCTGACCCGAATCAGCTTTTGTTTCCTCTATTGGTGCTCTCCTCTTCACCTCGTACATTTGTGAACTTTCTCTTCCGGGCCGAATAACCAATACCGCCGACAATGTGTATACTACCTCGCCACTTAGACTGCTCGGACTTAGTATTAAACGTGCACATTTCCTTTAGCCGCCATCCTGAAGGTACGCACCATGATGTAGTTTTCTCTTAGCTTTAGCCTCCGGGCTATGGTGGTACGTACCAGATACACGTTTTCATTGCCTACTGACCATATTGCCATAGTCTACCAGGCGCTGGTATTGAACGATTCAAGTTTGGCAGGCGCTACCTATCTTCCAAAGATAGGATTTGGAGACGGAATTGCACTTTGCGAAAGTTCAAATTTATTCAGCGAATTAGAGACTGGAAATGAGGGAGACGCAGATGAGGAAGAGAGCAGAGTTGCAAAGGTCATACACACGGTCCCTTGGGAAATTCAACAACAAATCTTACTTGCGGCGGATTGGGATCAGCAACCAGACCTTGCTAAAGTCTGCAAAGCATGGAAAGCCTTTCTCGAGAGCTCCGAGGTTGCGTTATCGAAGAGGTATCAGAGCCCCCGAGAGTTTCTGGGGCTGCTCTCCGACCCTCTACCTGGGCCGGCAGCGCACATTTTGTCCAGACCGATACCGCTACTTCATCGAGCAATCGGTTCTCGTGCTTATGCTATGGACAATGACTCCGGCAAGTTTAAAGGATGCCAGTGGCAGCGACCGAATCCCCAGCAACCATCCCAAAGAGGTGGGCTCGTCTTTGATGATATCGAGATGGGGTTTTTCAGAGACGATGCGGCCTTTATATTTTCCCAGGGGAAAGGTCGTCGGGTCGAAATCGGCACACGAGATGCACTACAAGTTTTCGAGAAGATGCAGAGAGAAAGTTGCGTGCGTGGGCCAGATCTCACACCTTGCGAAAGCATCAGTTGTCCGAACGTGAGTAGTGCGCTGAGAAATATTGATACTATACCCAACTGGGACCAACAAGACGATGATTATCCGATCTGGCTGCAGCGCTGCAGCCAAAAGCCGCGCGAAGCGCCTGTAATGGTCCTCATGAAGCCACGCCTGAATTTTGATAGCACGGAGCCCGACGGATACTTCAACCTCTGGTTCGACTATTGGCAAGCTGGGGTTGGCAATCGAGTTCCTTTCTAGCTATTGCAACATGTCTGGCAATTAAACGAAGTTGCTCGTCGCGCGCTAAAGAGCGGCAGCTCTTCTTATTCTTTCTCATTTCTTTCATTATAGCCCGACTAGGGCGGACAAAAAGCTAGGCATTGACGGCTGCTGCAGGCCATAGTTTTCTCCAATTCCCCTTCCGTTCAAAGTCGAAGCAAATCTAATGTGAAAATTTTCATTTTCTCCTTCGCGGACTTTCCTACTTTCAGAGGGAGCATCTCCTTTAAATTTCTCTATTTTCATAGTTGATATTCCCTTGATTGATTGATGCTTGGGGTTACGGGGTACGGAGTTAAGTAGGAACGTTATAGTTTTGATGCGTTTGCTTAAAGAACCATATTGTTGTCAAACTAATGGGTATGCTTTTGTTGTATTTGTAACAGGGCAGGAGCTCTGACCGTCTCCCTTTAAAGCCTTCTCTGTCTTTCTATATTTTTATTTCCTTGAGATTTGTTATAAAATTCTTCTCTGTGTATCGCGAACGTTCAATGCACCATTGTTCCAGTTTTCCCCGCACAGTCGTCGCTTCACCTCTTTCCTCCCTTTTCGACCGTATATATTAACCAACGGCCATATGCCTATCGCTTCAGTTTGCAGACCGAACTAGCCACACGTGAAGATTGGCCGAATATGTAAACACCGACAGCCGCAAGTTGCAGCCGCTCCGGACTACATTCATATGCATTATAGTGAACATGGAAAACGGAGCCGAGCAAATGTCTCCGTAAGTATCCCATTCGCAGCTTTTCAGACCTCCCAAAAGAGAGAACCCCGCAAGTAGGCAAGCGAAATTAGCCACAAGCTCCCCGAGTGCCTATGTGGGTCCATTGTGCTGCTGTCAACGTTGCGGTGGGGCCTCGCCGATGCTGCAAGCGAAGCGGCCTTTACCTCAAATAGAGTAGCAAAGCAAGTATCCCTCCCGAAGGCGAGAGCGGCTGCCCGAAGCTAACTCATAAACGTCACTCAGCTCGAAAGCCCAAACCAATTTCGATATTTCAGAAACGCCATCAGATTCACGGTTCCGTATTCTGGAGGATTGCGTCCGAGTTATCAGCCCGTAGTCCCTGCGCCGGGTTCCTCCTTATCATGTGTTACACAGCAAAGCCTCGTTGGCGCTCGAAGGAAAAAAGGTTACAACAACACCACGGCGAAAAGGCTCCAAAGGCGCAAAATAGCGAGTAAATATCCCACATGATGGCGCATTTGCGCATTCAAAGTGGACCGGTAAGTGGGGGAACCTTCCAATTATAATTATACCCGCACATTTTTAAGCGCTAAAAGACCCTAGGAAAGGGAGCTTAAGTAAGTCCTTTTGTATGTATTTTCAATCGCAGAAAACCGACCAAGCTTATAGCTGGTTATCTTTTAGGTGTTCCCCACGCCGAGCTGGGCCCAGGCTTATCATGCATATGCACGAAAGGCCGAGATAAGGCTTTGCTAAACATTGTCACCCAACAAATGTCGGATCTGGATATTGGGGTCACACAGAAGCTTATTCTGGAAACGCCGCCAGCGGAATGGGAAGGCAGGGTAACTAGGTTATCCCAGCTGAAAGAAGTAGGTGTATGCAAGCATGAGGGGCTGGTTAGGACATCAACAATGTCAGCATTTATATGCCGATGACCAGGATTTTTTTTGAATTCCTTGTCGACTCTGCTACCGCGTGTCAATTCTTTCTCTAAACCACGACTTGAACCAGTTTCTTGCATTCGGAAGGCACGAACAAGCAACTCCCCACCGGAATCGGCGCGTTTACTTTCGGACGTTGACGCGTGCTCTCAGTGTAGCTACAGACCATGGACGACCCCATTGAAGATGGCGGCGATACGATATTGCACGAAGAAAAAGAAACGATAACGGGAGGGTTTCTCAACGTCGAGAGAGGCGAAACCGAGTCTATCGACGATGATGACGCCCTGCTAATTTCCCTAGGCTATAAGCCAGAGCTAAAACGCGAATTCTCTTATTTGACTGTATTCGGACAGAGCTTTGGGGCTATGGGAATTGCGCCTGCAATTGCGGAGAGCATAATCTTCTCTCTGGGCAGCGCAGGATCTGTGGGATTGGTGTGGACATACTTTCTTGGTTGTGTCACATTGATTCCAGTTGCTCTAAGTTTGGGCGAGCTTGGGTCGAGTATGCCTACAGCGGGCGGCCTATACTATGTAAGTACACCCCCGTCGATGCTGATTTGGTGAGAATATAAAGAAAGGTATGGTCAACACTCTTCGGTATGCTGGTCTAATTTTCCTCAAAGTGGGTCGCAAGATTGACACCGACAAGAGCAAGGGCTTTGATGTGCTGGCTGGCGTAAGTGAGCTTGCGGATACCTCTGCCTGTCTGCGCGGTTAGAGTTAGCTAATAAGTCGGGATTTATAGTGGTTACATGAACGTCTTGGGATACATCTCCATCTTTGCTTCTACGATCTATGGCGCAACCTTAATCCTGGTTGCAACCATTATCATTGGATCGGATAACAGCTGGCAAACAACTAAATACATCAACTACGGCCTCTATTCCGCCACCACCCTCCTTTGCTTCGGGATGACATGCGTACCGTCTGCTACACTCTCCAAATTGAACAACACCTACATCTGGTTGCAGCTTGCGATGGCACTAGCTGTGATTATCGCGCTTCCGGCTGCGACTCCGAAGGAATTTATCAATACGGCCTCCTTTGTGTTCTCTGATTTCCAGAATACCGGATTCTGGCCTAACGAGTAAGCATAATGCGAATTGTAACTTGAGAATTTGAATTTGTACGGTAAAGCTAATGTTAGGCTGCCGGTTGCCGCTTGGTACGATATAAAGTGGATGGGCATTCATGCTATCGCTTCTTACACCAGTATGGGTCGTCTCTGGATTTGAATCATCAGCGACAATTGCAGAAGAGGCATCAAACGCAGCAAGGGCAGTGCCGTTCGCCATGGTTTCGTCCCTCCTTACGGCTCTAGTCGTCGGGATGGGTATTGTTATCGCTATCGCGTTCACAATGGGACCGGATGTTATTGCGGTAGTGACAACTACGCTTGGTCAGCCAATGGCGCAGATTTGCCTGAACAGTCTCGGGAAAAAGGGAGCTATTGCAATGCTTACGTTTCTCTGGTTTACTAGCATCTGCAATTGCTCAATTTTGATGGTGGCTGCATCTCGCGAAACTTTTGCTCTGGCGAGAGGTAGGTTATAGTTGTCCATTGGCCCCAAGCTTTTTAGCCCCCTGCAGCTCAAAAAGCTTGGTATAGAGACTGACCAAAATCTGCGGGGATGAAGACGGTGGTCTTCCGTTCTCTAGTTTCCTGCGCGTGTTAACATCCAATAAAACCCCAGCAAGGGCGGTGATGTTCTGCGCGATAGTAACCCTAGCTGAAGGGCTACTCATGTTGGTCAACACCATCGCAATTAACTCTATATTTAATCTCGCTATCATGGGTCTCTACTTTGTACGTTCTACGCCCCAATGCTAGAGTTAAGACCTAAGGCGCCTAGTCATAAGCTCCGAGATCACTATCGGTGGTGCAGTGGCAAATGCAATGTTTGAGGTAGCTAACGAATGCATTGCCGATCAATATAGGCATACACAATGCCGCTAGTGTCCCGCTTGATCTTCAAAGAATTCAGACCGGGAGTTTGGTACTTGGGACCAAAGCTTAGCTATATATTTGCTGTCTACAGTGTTTTGTGGATGACGTTCATCTTTATTCTTCTGCTCTTCCCCGCATACCCGAACCCGGATAAAACAGAAATGAACTATGCGGTAGTGGTACTCGGATTTGTGCTGGTATTTTGCTTGGTTTATTACTACTTCCCTAAATATGGTGGGAAGACATTTTTGTGGGTCCCCTTCCTTTACATCTTGATATATTGCCACTAGACTGGCTTCGGATCATCTACTCGGCATGATGGGAGTTCTAACCTTGGGAATAGTCATGGCCCTGTCCGCACCGTCGACATGGATAATGCATCGAATCCAAACGAAAGGGACGAGGGCAGGATTGAAGAAGAGCGGAGGAAAAATACGACGGGTTAAGTTATATCTGCGCTGGTGGAAAATAAAATATAGAAAGAAGGCTCGGATGATCTCATTTTTGTTAGATAATTTAGCAGACGATTCTCTATGGATGAAGAGGCCGGATAATTAATCAAGACTCTAGGGCAATGAGGACATGCATCCAATATATGCTAAGAACAAAAATCTGGGCTCAATGGATTGGAGTCGGAATCTTCCAGGGATAATGTGGGCCGATATAAACTATTACGAAGCTTTTCGTGTTGCCCCTTCCATTGATCCGAGACGAATGACTGGCATGTAGAGTTTTAAACAAAGTCTCGGCGCTTTCTACATTAGCCTGCGAGCTCGTTGGGTGTTGGGTATATCGATACCGCTGCCATTGTCTGCTGGAAACGACGGTGGCGGCTAAACGGCTATACATCCGGGCCTAAAACCCCACAAACTCGTCTTTTATAAACCTAGACGGACGAGGGGCAAAAAACGCGTAGCATCGGAACCGTTAACCTATAGAGTTCCCAGCCACGGCATTCACAGATCCGAGTTGGATCCAGATGCGCATCCATTTGACCTCAGCTATCATAGAATTGAGTTCTAGATGAGATACGGCCCGGAAAACAAGCATTGGATTTGTTAACCTGGTTCAACATACATGATTTAGCCGACTACCAGGCTATAGCTTTCTCTCAGGTGCCCAGAGACTGGGTTCACCGTTGATGCGTACAGAGGGCCAGCTGCAATCGATCTTGTATAAAAGGGTCCAGAACCAAGGGATAATCCGAGATGGCTCTGCTCTCTGATGTCCCATTGCTTGGAGGTCTGCTCATCCCTACAGTTCCCACACCGGTTCTATCAGACATGGCTCCATCAGTGACAGTAGCGGTAGCTGCAGCGGCGGCGCTGTTCAGCAATGTTATCGCGAATCCCCTGCCTAAGAGAGCGGTCACGAACGAGGGTACGTCGTTGACATTGCTCTATCAGAACAACTTCAACGCCACCGATGACGTCAATCACGTCGGCGCGATCCTTCTCGATGATATGCCTTATCTCAAAGCTGGTCCGGCCTGCGCCGCTATCGGCGAGTCTCTCATCTCGTGGGCCACCCTCGACGCACATCGATACGATTTCGAAAGACAATTGGCCTATCAATCGTTCATTGGGAAGTCGAAGCCGGTCCAACGGTACTATATCTCCGGTGGAGTGGTATCTGCGGCTCAGGATGCTGGATCCCTGCAGGTTGTAACTGCGCCGAATCGAGATATCGCGCTGCCAGTTCTCTGCACTCAATCGTCAACCAGCAACAGCCCTTACGCTCCTGCGACGTCCTCGAACAAAGTAACCGTCATGAGCGGCACCAACAACTTTGTTGGATACCGTAATCAGAAGAGCTTTCGGTTTCTAGGAATCCCATATGTGACGTTCCCAGGCCGGTTCAAGTACTCGGTATACCCTTCAGCTCCCAGCGGCGTAACCGTCGATGCGACACAGTACGCGAAACAATGCTCGCAAAATTACCAAGCTCCTGGTGCCACTAGTGAGGATTGTCTGATTTTGAACATTCAGACCCCATATATCCCCAAGGCGGGATCGACGGAACGACTCCGTCCTGTCCATTTTTGGATCCACGGCGGTGGCTTCACTGGCGGTACTGGGAATGACCCCGGTAGCGATGGCGGTAACCTTGCTTCTCGCGAGGATGTGGTCACGGTGAACATCAACTATCGGCTGGCAACCCTTGGGTTCCTTGCTATCCCCGGGACCGACCTTAAAGGCAACTATGCGATCAGTGACATGGTCGCGGCTTTGAAATGGACAATCGACAACATTGCGGCTTTCGGTGGAGACCCGAACCGTATTGTTATCAATGGCGAATCCGCAGGAGGAGGGTCAACCCGGGTATTGCTTGGCTCGCCGCCGGCCATCGGATTGTTCCAGGGTGCCATCTCGATGAGCAACTTGGGGTTCGGCTATGCTCTCGGAATTGGGTATTCCTACGCCAACACCTACAGCGACTACCTCACGATTGCGGGATCGTATAACATTGCTGGGCAGCAGATATTCACAGCGCTCGGCTGCACCCAGGCGTCGCTTGACGACCAAATTGCGTGCCTCAAGACCAAGGATCCTCTTGCAATCGTTACGGCAAGTACCGTAGCTCGGTACGTTGTCCAGGACGGATACTACGTTAACACAGCACGCCTCGATGTCTCCGGCAAGGAGGGCGGGTCTGTAGCTAACGTTGATGTGATCTTCGGTATCACTCGCGATGACGGTTCGTCGTTCTCTACGTATCCAAGTACGCCCGTAGGTAGTATTCTTGAAGGTCTGCAGGTTGGTTTGGGCATCAACGCTGCAAACGCCCAGAAGGTCATCGATTCAGGCCTCTTCCCAGCCCCAAATACCGGTGACTTTAGGAAGGACAGCTTCAACGTCACATCTCGTATCGCCACGGACTTGCAATTCAGGTGCGTTGATCAAGCAACCGTCTACGCTGGAGACGCAACCGGTGCGTTTAAATCGACCCATTACTACCAGATGGATCGCACCTATCAAGGGTACGATCCCAACAACCTGGGTCCACCGCCAGTGACACCAGGATACCCGAATGGGAACCCAAATCTGCCGTACTACCGCGTGCACGGCAGCGATATGCCCAACGTGTTTGGTAATATCGGCCCACTGAGAGACGCGAACGATTTGTACACCATCCAGCTGTCCTCGGCTTATTTCGCTGAGTTCATCAAGGAGGGCACACCGAACCCTCCGACGAGGTATCTGACCGTGCGCGGGTACAGCGAGTCGCTGACAGCGATCCAGGGAACCGGGCGGTGGAGCGAGGTCCACGGAAAGGCGGGACCAATCCTGCTGATTGACTACCCGGCGAAGCAGAGCCCGTATGTCGATGTCGAGCAGTGCGCGTGGCTAGGTTATCCCATTGACTATTATCTTACTCACTGAGCGATGGGCTGGGGCTTTTTGGATGTGATTGATCCGATGTAATAGTAGTAGCACTTGCGGCCATGTTAGTGTAGATTTATGTAACAATACCAAAGAGATTCTGATGATGTTAGCTTTCGTTATCGTCGTCGTAAAGCGTGCAGTATCAACTCAGCTCGCCCACCACCACCACCACAGCAGCACGCTCTGCACGGCAAGTGGCAGGGCCAGCAACATGACCATTCGAACCAGCCCGAGATCCCGCGCCTGCTGCGTAGTCCGCTGCCACAGCGCTGCCATCTTGCGCTTCACGAGCTCCCGTAACTGCGTCCTCACGACCCACCACCACTCGCCAAAGCTCTCAAAGCCAACCACTTGACGGTGCAATAGCCTGTCTGAGCCATCCGAGATCCTAAGCACTGTTCCAGCGATTCTTCGCCCACCGCTTCCGATTACGTCCTCTTCCCAAGGCTTTCGCCGTACCGTAGCGGTCAGTAAGGAGAGGTGTAGGTCGCCGTGTACTTCGGGTGATAGGTCCAACTCGATGCTTAGATTAACGTCCAAGTGAACTTTGGTTTTCTGTGGCCGTTGATGATCTTCGAGTAGCTGTTCCGTGAGCGCGTCGTAGTTCCGTATGGAACTGGGTTCCAGCAAATATGAGCGGGTGATGTCGTGAGTCGGCGCTCGCTCCGGCAAGTCTGTTGCTTGCCCGATCGCGGTAGAGTCCAGCGCGACCGCTTGTGAATCCGAAGAAACACCTAGGGCCTCATCATCAGGCATGGGAGGGGCTTCGGAGTTCGTGTAAGGACCACAATCTGGGGGGGGGTAAGTAGAAATATGGGGACGGTTGGCAGCAACACTTTCCCGACCGTGAGCGATGCGGAGATGAGTATGAGATCTTAAGATCTAGATGTGGCGGCGATGTTTCGAGAATGATAAGGGTAGTGAAGCTTAGCCGACGCGTTCAACCTTTATCGCGAAAGGATAGGTAGGAAGGAGTATTAATCTGATTTTGTGACATCCGTAATGTATGAGGAGGCATGCGCCAAAACTGTTTGATGGAAGAAAGACAACATCGCGACGAAGGGTTATGACGTTTGTGCCGCCAGAGCGAAAGGAGATTCCTTGGTATAGCCAGGAACGAGGGACCCACCTGGTCTGTGCTGATTCGTGGGCTTTCTTACCAGGAACAAAGTGGAAGGAGATTACAAAAACACCCCGCGATTTTGGTTGTAAATTCTGAATTCGTAAGTTCACGAAACGCCCTAAATTCGTAGCATACAAAACACAGAGCAGAACAATGATATATCGCTGCAGAACCCAGGTTCGGCAAATACAAAACCAGCAGAATCAATGCGTCAAAGAAGCTGAAATATCACTGTATACACTAAAACTTTAAAAAAAGAACCCAGTCGGAAGCAAGCTTGCAAGGCTCCGTAAAAAAAACCACCCGTTGGCGTGTCGTCGTCTCTTTTCCAGATTATGATTACCAAGAGCTCCTGAAGTATGAAGGTACAGTTCTCAAACTCCTACTTTACCACAGCAATAAATACTTGAATACTTGAGTTCGCAGGGTTCAAGAGCTATACGGGTCCCCAGGAGCCACGTATGGCAATTAGCTTAAGACCTGAGTGAATCCACAAGAAGCAGCGGTCAGCAACGACATTTTCTTCCATAAATGCCTCCTCATGAGAGATTTTTGGATGAAGAAGCGTAATGCTGGGGGAAACCGGTACAAAGCAATTCACTGCAGAGTGATGGAGGGCACACTTACAAGAGAGCCAGCGTCAGATCTCCGTGAATCCTCGCTTTTAGTTCGACTTCAATCTCCAGGTTGAGATCCAAGCGTAACTTCATTGGATCGTTCTTCTTCGGTGGCGCCGCTTGCATTTGCATCTGTTGTTGCATTTGCATCTGCTGCTGTTGCATTTGCTGCTGCTGCTGTTGAGGATACCGCTTCCGTTCTCTCAGAGGCATATCCTCAGCTCCATCATCGTAGTTAGCCGACTTTCTGTTGCGCCGGCGGTTGCGCTTCACCAGCTGGCCCTTGTCATCTGCATCTCGTTCCTCTTTTACTGATACAGTGCGCGAGGGCTTTTCGGGCTCCTCAGTCGCCGTAGTTGGGGCGTTTTCCTTCTGTTCGGTACTCATATCGGCGGTATCTCGAGCAGATTGAGGCTCCTCAGGTGGTTTCTCTGCTTGGCCTTCGTCTGAACTTGGTTTGGAAGGCTCCTCTGCCTCCGATGGCGCTGTAGTATCAGATGGTTCTGACGGGCGATTAGTATTTTTGTTTTCTTTGTCTTCGTCTTCTGCTTTCGACAGGACGTCGTCGCCTTGAGATTCTTCGTTATTCAAATGTTCGTCCGCTCCGTGCTCTTCAACGGGCGATTGAGGTCTGGGACTGTTGGTATTCGAGTGCTCTTCTTCTTCGGGATCCAGAGAAGGGCCTTCCCACTCTTCTTTTTTCGTAGTATCTGTAGACATTTTTGAAATTTTTTGTAGTGTCGATGGGGTGGTCAATAGATTATCAACTGCAGAAAACCGGGCTATAGAGATTGATTTTGAAAATCCTTTCAAACTTCGTTGGCGAAGAGATTTGCAAGTTGCTGATGTACCGCCAATGTTATTTTATTACAGATTCAACATGTATGCATAGCATCCCTGCCACGATAGTTGAATCGCAGGTTCAGCCATCGTAGCTGTGACATCACCGCCACGTCCGATCAAAGCGCAAGGGACTCTTCTGAGAAGCCCTTGATTCGCATTCAGGTGCTATACGCGTGCGTGACTGGCTGGATGCATACGGCAAACCGCTCTTTGTTCTTTCCAAGGTTGCATGATCGAAGGAGCAGAGCGACACCCGTCTAGAATGACGTTAGCAGAGATGATATGGAGCTTCTAAAAGGGCGACGTCGAAACAGCGAGCTTCCTTGACTATGACGCACCAGCCTGCAGATGATCCGCTGAAGAGGACAGGGAGAGGAACGGCCCCACAGCGCAGCAGCCTGTTCTGGAATTAATTTGGTTAGTTTCGCGTGGGCCGTTGAAACTTGGCAGGCAACGCAGAATCCACCACACCCCACACGCACGTCCTGCAGCTGTGGCGCTCGTTTAAACTTGCCGTTCAAACTTGCCGTTCAGTACTTTTCTCCCAACTATGCAAAGAGTCTATCTTCGGATCAACATCCGGCTACATGCCAGCCGTTGGCGCCAGAAGAGGCGAGTGGCGTATTCGATTATCAGTGCAAACTTGTTTGGGGATCCTGCTGTTAGATTACGATATCCCAAGATCACCCAGCAAAAGAGTCGATCTGGACGGAGACACTATTCTCGGAAATGCAGTTCATGACGTCTGGTGCCTGATATGCTCTCTCTCTTTCTTGATTCTAGAGCAATGGCACATTGAATAGCCACAGCTTATCGCGCTTATGCAGTCGTGCTTGATCACGTATACTCTGCGTCACGATACCTAGATCTGAGGCGTCGATTGTCAAAATGTGGCGGCCCGCGCATCATTTGGCGCAGGACGCCACCAGGAGAGCTGCATTCCCAACGTTCAATGGCAGATTTTTCCGAAGATCATGTCATGATGATGGGCGTTTGAAATTTTCCCCATCGAAAATTTTTTTTCTTCACGCAATTGTAGTTGAACCATTGGGACAGCCAAGACAGCTCCGAAGTCAAGCCACTTCTATATAATGCGCCTCTATCGCGGCATGGCAGATGACCTTTCACAATCATTAAACCAAAATCCAATTTACTATAACCAACTTAATATATCAAACACGTTTCATACTTTATCATCTTCACCACAGTTTCACACACTGGCAGAATCACCAGTTCCTACTCCATTTTACCTAACCGCACTTTCATCACCACGGGAAGAAGAACTAGATATAGGGTCTTCTTCAGCACATTCGTCAACTCCAAGACAGTCTAGAGCACCTTACGAGGGTTCAGAATCATCATCATCCAATATGGTCGGCGAAGGACGCCCTGAGCTCCCAGAGCGCGGCTCTGAAGTTGAGCAACTCCATGTCCTCGATCCTGATGCTATCCAATCAAAGGCGAGCTCAGACTTCGGCGGTAAGAGCAATGTCGGAGACAAAGGCGAGGATCCGCTCGGAAAGGAGGGGAAGGAGGGCGAAAATGCGGAAGAGGTGCCAAAAGAACTCACCGACGAAGAGAAGCAACAGCTCGCCGATGAGGAAGAGCGCGCAAAGGTCATGAAGCGCATGGCCCAAATCGTGGATAAAGGCCTCGACAAAGTCAAGCCACTTCTTGACATGATCGATCAGACTATCGACGAAGCTGAGAAGAAGAAGGAGAATTCCGAGCTCGACGAGGATGCCTTCGTCAGCAAGATGAAGCCTTTGATTGAGAACGCGCACTCGGTCATGCAGTCAACATTGGACCAAATCAAGGCTCTTGACCCCGACAACAAGTTCGAACGCTTGGCTAAACGCCATGTTGAAGATGCTGAAGCTACCAACGACGAAAAGACCGTCATTGATGGCTGCCAGGAGCTTAGCACCCGCGTTCAGGCTACCATTGATAAGGGCCGCAAGGCTATCGAGGGTATGCCCAAGGCCAAGAAAGAGCTTGGTCCTCTCTTCAGCATGTTGTCAGAGCCGTTGCTTCAGATTCTCGGAGCTGTTGGCCTGCTCGTTGCAGGTGTTTTGAACTTGCTCGCGAATATTTTGAACGCCCTTGGCTTGGGAGGTGCTCTGACCCAGGTTTTGCAAGGTCTTCGCATTGACAAGTTGCTTGACGCTATGGGATACACCAGTGGCACAAAGAAGAAGTAGATGAATTACATATATATGTTGATGATCTAGGCATCTAGTGTGCATTTATTCAGATTGAAACCTCGGTCATGAGTGTGCATTTATTAAGATTGAAACCTTGGTCATGAGCTACGATTTCCTTTTTAACGTCTTTCAGATTTGTTCAAAGAATTATCTTTCTGAACTTTGTACGCAGCGAATATTGGTCTTTCGAGAATTTTTTGTTGCAGGGTAGGCAAGTATGCATCGATTTAATGTATTAGTAGTACAAAAAGGGATCTATGGCTATAGCCTTATCAAATCAAAGAGGAAACTACCTCAAATTTTGGAATGAAAACTTGATATTTCTCCTTCGACTTAAATCATTAAAACTTTAATTTACACTTGCTCTAACGCCAAATATGAAGCACCAATAACCTTCTGCAAAATTATATTACAACTCCAAAATCATTTCGCAGGTTCTTCTTCTGCAACTGTAGCCATCGCAATTGTTACTCTCATCCCCTCTCCCTCTTCACCGTATTTCAATTCCCACCTTCCATCGCCAACATCCTCCCCAACATAGAACAGAGCTCTCTCCTTTAACTGCAAACCCCCCTGATAGCTCCACGGTCCCACAGCTTTTAAATCTCCTTTAGATTCTGACCCGGTACCGTACTTGACTAACTCATCCTCCACATATATCCAATTTAATGCGGGTGGGTCGGTACCAATATGAGATACCATACCCGTAAGCTCCGTTCCAAGATAGTCATGGAATAAACCTCTGAAAGGAAACGCTTTCGAATCACTTCGGGTGTCAATCAGAAGCTAGGAAAAACAATCTTTTTTTAGTTAAATTCTGCATTAGTTTGAATGAGCGGAAAGTAATGAGATGTGAATTATGAATGTCGCGCTCATCATATCAGTGCCCAGCCACGGCCGACCAAGCACTTACCTTCTTGTCTACTAGGACGATCTTCGCAGCATATAGCGGGTCCTCTTCATCTTCCGTAACGCAAGCCAGATGGAACCATTTTGGGCCTGCTTTTTCTTGCTCTGCGGCTTGGTCTTTGAAGCGCAGGGCTTGACTGACGCCGATTACAGTCGGGATCGATGCGATGATTAAGAGGCCGATAGTATCCATACCGTTGTTTGCATTTGCCTCGGAAAATATTTTTCCCCTACCGAAAATCCGTATTGTACTTTCAAAAGTCAAATGTATCTGCGTCGTGGTGATATCATTTTATGCTCTGAGAATGGGCTTGTGGCTTGAGCACCGTTTGTCAACTTAATCGGTGCAAGAATACGCGAACCATTGCCAGGGCCCCAAACACCACCAATCATGGAAACATCCATGCTTCGGCAAATATAGGCCATACAACAATATTATAGGCCCACCACCCTCTTGATATCCTGGTTTCTGACGTCCTTTACCTGAACGCTGGCCATTCAGCCACTGTTCCTGGCAGCTGCGGGCAGAACAGGGAAGGTTTGAAAACTTTTACGGTCAATCATTTTTTATTTTTGTGAGACCCTTTGGAAATTACTTAGCTTCGCTTGGATAATTTACGAATGATGCTGGAGCGAGTCCTATGACGTCTGGGGAGGTCTAGTTTATGACGTAGAACCGTCATGATGATCTATACATCGAAAGATCCCTTGGATGCAGGTTTCCCTGAGCCACTATGACAATATAGATGCGTGGAACGAAGTTATGACCATCACTTTAAATTTTGTATAAGGCCAACTTTGTCGAATTTTTTGTCACTTATATACCGGATATACATCTGCAGAATCTTGGAACTCGATATAATTCGTTTGACAAGCCCCAAATTACAAAATACTATCCAAACCCAAAAAGAATCCAGAGTAAGACGGCATCAGCATTTCAACTAAGCACCCCGAGCTCAATTCTGTTACCAACACATACAACCAACCTAGCCCAACTAAAAGCAGATATACCAAAATGGACGCGGAGAAGAACATGACTGCAACGACTTCGTCTGAAGACGACTACAGCAGCGAAGAGGAAGTACGTTCGAGGTCGAGAAGACGGGGTGGTCGTCGAAACCGTGGCAGACCGCAAGGCGGAGGTACTAGCCAGGCTTTGCAGCCCGTCGGAGAGCTAGGAAACGAACTCTCCAAAACTACCGGCCAGGTGACAGATGCAGTTGGCGGTGCCACAGGTGCAGTCAGCGGCATCGCTGGCGGATTGACTGGCGGTGGAGGCGGCCAGAAAAAAGATACTCTACGGTTGAGACTTGATCTCAACCTCGATATCGAGGTTACCTTGAAGGCAAGGATTCATGGAGATCTCGAGTTGGCATTGCTGTAAGTTACCATCTCCCTTGTTAATACTTTATCACACCCCCGCTGCGGCCTAAACTCCCGTTATCTTTTGACAAAAACGGGTTCTTAAATGTCTGGTGTGAATTTTACAGTTCCTAATGGCTGAGGGTCTGTCCTGTTATGCAGACAATAAACGATACCCCGAATCTTGGATTATTGGGTCAACCCGCACTCTACGAAGACCGCAACCTTTGGTTCTGCGGTGGCAAGCAAGCAAGCTGAGCTAGCTAAACGATAAAAGAGTTGGACATACATTTTTATTCACGATCGATTATTTGCGTTTCGCCCGGTTGAGTCGAAGTTCTATAGCTTATTCCGCGTTGTGAAATAATTTATGGCACGTTCGGTGGCGTTTTTTATTTATCTATCAAGATCTGTTTTATCTCTTTGCCTAGCAGTCTTTCCTTTGCAACGGATACTTTTTCTTTGATTTTCAGATTGTACCGTATTCTGTGGATCTATCAAGATGAGGCGGTCTGACTCACGAGACAATTGAACTTAATTTCACACGCTACTTCTCAAGCTTTGAAGCAACGCCAAGTTATCTGGCCATGAGTTACCTTTGGTTATGAACCTACAATGTGATAAGTTGCGTCGATATCGGGAAGAATATGAGGTTCTAGATACCACGCCGCATAGGCACGCTGCAAACTTTAGGAACTAAATTTTGTAGATATGGGATGCGAGCGAGCATTTCCGGATCTCGGCGCAGAACCTGACTAGCTGCTGCTAGATTGAACAAAATCGAGAGTACAGGAAATTCTTAGTAGAAAGTCCTAAGGGCTGAATTGGCTGCTACCATGGAGAGAATATTCTCTGTTGCCATTTTTACACACAATGCCGTCATGATCGGCCGCTCCCCACCAGGTGGGGGCAGGTTGTGATTATCTGGTTAGAGGCTGCAAAATAACGTGATCAAGTCCCAATAGCCAATCGCCTGCTCACTAGATGGAGCTTTGGACTTGAGTGTTATCTTTAGTTTAAAGCCGTTGCGTCGGCTGCATCACACGCAACGTAACGTTTATGCATACCTGGATACATTGGTGCTGCGGAACCATCTTGGACTACGCCAAGCCCAATCAGAGAATAGAAAAGGTACCGGTCGCACAATGCACAATGTTGCGTACGCGTACATGACTATATCACAGAATAGAGTTATACCAGCTCCAACTTTTCCAAAAGCTTCTTTTCAGGTCCCGCCGCCGTTCTAGGAAGCTGTAGTCAAGTCGGCGCCAACGCTGGTCCGGGTCAGGAAGGCCGGATGACGAAATGCCCCGTGGGGCCGAATCCCTGTACAAAGCCTGACCAGGGCACGACGCCGGCTTTGGTGGAGCATCGATATCGTGGCTGGTGACGACAGGTTACAATCATAGTGTCTCTGGATCGCCATTTTCTTGCACGTTTGAACGGCGCATGTATGCAGGGCAATGTTTTTTTTTTTTTTTTGGTTTCCCGTGAAAAGGACGTATTTGTGTGGTTATCCAAGCTTGGACAGCTCGATAGGCATGCATCATACCATCCTGGCCTAACACCACCAAGTTGCGGGCACAGACATGGAGCAGTTATTGCCGATGTTGATTGATCGATATCAATATCTTGACGTCAGATGGGCGAGGAAGAGGAATACAGGCAGAGCAAGGAAATATTCTTAGAAAAGCACTCTGCACTGACAGATACACCATGGAATATAGTACTGTTTATGCTGGCCCGCAAGCCTAAGCTACGACATTCACAAATTCCAACACCTGCGTCTAGAACAGCAACGCGGCCGCATTTGTAAATTTATATGCTGTACTAATTATTGGTAAGTGGTTGAACAAAAGACAGCCCACATCGATTTGATACTGATATACTGGTACTGAGATACTGATACTGGCACGTCTCCAGAATATCAAAAAATCACTCAGAAGACTGGCAGTTGGTAGCTAGAGAACAATTTCCAAGCTACGTCCGGAGCAGTACATTTACTTCAGCGCATCACGAGTCTGAATCCGACCCGTCTTATCCTCTCAACGAAGCCTGTCGCTAGATATTTTGAGCAAAGTTTAAGGCCTCAAAGTCCTAATCCGCCAAAATGCCTATCCGCGAGCCTCGTTTCAACCAGGGGAAGCTCACCATGTCTCCTCCGAGCATGAAGCCCTGGAAGATGTCGCCGCCCTCGATGTCTCCTCTGCACATGACGCCTCCAAACATGCTGCTGCCAAATTTCTCACCGCCTCAGTTTAAGCTGCCGACTCTGTCGGCGTCTCGATATTTCCCTCCTCAGACTCTCTTTGAAGAAGATTTGGACTGTCCGCCGTCAGTCGCGAGGTTCTCGCTGGACGATCCAACTGTCTGTGTAATTGGCGCATATGCGAAAGGGTCGGATGGGGATCCTGTAAACCCGACGAAAGCAGGGAGGGGCAGAGGGAGAATATATCTTGCTAGAGTTATGGATCATGAAGGTGAAGTGCGTGGTGATGCTGAGTTCCCACCGGATGAACCACGAAAGAAGATTATCCCAAATATGTAAGTGGTGGTAGAATACTTCCTTATTTTCCACAAAAATATGCAGAGTCATAAGAATAGAAAATAGGAAAGATTATCTAACGATTACTTTGCAGGTTCATTGTCAGCGAAGTCAAAACGCCGGCGAGCATAATGGACATCTGCTGGTCCACGAGCGACCCCGACCTTCTATTGGCCACAGGAACAGATGGCCAGATTCTAATTCTCCAAGTCACAATTGGAGGTCGCTCGTCGCGGATTGAGATCCTTTCGTCTCACAAGATCTCTGACGCTGGCAATATCATTACATGTGTCGCGTTCTCACCAGCGGGGAATGACATTGTTGCAGCAGGCCTCAGCGACGGGTCCGTAGTATTGTTCCCGTTACCGAATGAACTCGAGGAGGATAATCAAATTCAAATTCTTCAAAACTTTCGACCTCACGGAACCGCCCCGGTCCTGACCATCTGCTTTTCTAATGACGGCAAGGAGCTCTTTGTCGGCGACAATAAAGCCACAGTATCAGGCTGGAACATTGGTCGCGCCGCTAGACGCCAGCCAAAGCCATTGTGGGCCGATGATTCAACCTTCGCAGACGGTGATGCGGTCACCAAACTCATCGCTTGGCCAACGGAGCGGTCTCCGAAGAATACAATCCCACGCCGACGTCCGCTGCTGCTCGCCGGGCGTGACGACGGTTTCCTTCGCATTACTGATTTAACAGAAAAGCAAGTGATCCCGCCGCCGATGACACAGGAGGCAAACATCTTCGACCAGACTGAGAAGGATCTGGACGGTGGCATTTGGGACATGGCGTTGCTGCCTCCCCTGCCACGACAGTCACAACTGGATGACGTGGAGGTGGGCGTCTTCACGCCCGCAGCTTATCCTCACATCCCGACAGACCCGGACGAGAACGGCCTGCTTATCTCCTGCCTCGAAGCTGGCGCTCGTGTTTTTGTCCAGCGCGAGGAGTTCATGGACGTGTTCATCCGCGACCCAGAGGAGATAAGGGATAAGACAGAAGAGGAGCTGGACGAGGAGAAAGGCATCGAAAAAGATTGGTTCAACCGTGAACGACAGTTCGAGTGGTACAACGTAGCTGAGTTCAAGGAACATGAAGGGAGGTGCTTTGCGGGTTCGGCCGTTGCGTTTGTGGATTGGGATCCGATATTCAAAGAAAGTGGGAAGCAAAGGAAGAGGAGAGGCTGGAGGCTCTTGACTACGAGCTTTGAGGACAAGAAGGTGCACATTTGGCAGGTATATGCCGACTAATTTGATGGTGGAATTTTGGTAAGTATGGATTTTCTGTGTACGAATGATTTTCACGAACGCTTTCAGAAACGCACGTACCATAGGTGTCATGGGGGTTGGATCAGATGGGTTTCGCGATGGATGCTCCAAGGTCAGAAGCAGTAATGGCTGTCCATTTTCAATTTCTATTTTATCACGCAGTTAAGCGATCGATGTCTTTGTAGTATGATAGTAATACGAACAGTCACTTTGAAGGTTTACAGCACAAGATCCAGTTCAGTCAAGAGTCGCATAGCGAGCGGTTCAATATCGTAGAGTTCAAGCTTGCCTCAAGCCGAAGGTTTGGGGATCGATTCATAAAATCTAGTTCAGCGGAACGGCCTTGAATCCCTTCGCAGCTTCCTCGAGTGCCGTCTCAACGGGGACCCTCTCCAAGCTCGACGCACCGAAGAAACCGGAGATGCCTTTCGTTCTGTGCATGACATACTTTACGTCTTCCACATCACTTACCGGACCACCATGCACCAGCACAATAACGTCTTCACGAGCCCTGGCGCAGGCATCGTGGACCTCTTGCACCAACGTGACCGCATCGTCCAAGGTTACCGCCGTTTTAGCGCCGATGCTTCCCTTTGTGGTCAGCCCCAGGTGCACAACGATGATGTCTGCTCCGGCCTGTGTCATCTTGACCCCGTCGTCGACGGAGAACACATACGGAGATGTGAGAAAGTCCAGCTCGTGGGCAATCCTGATCATCTCCACTTCCTTTGCGTAAGACATTCCTGTTTCCTCCAGGTTCTGCCGGAAGGTCCCATCAATCAGGCCGACAGTTGGGAAGTTCTGAACGCCAACGAAGCCGAGTTGTCGCAGCTGAGGGAGGAAGAGGCGCATGTCCCTGAACGGGTCGGTGCCACAGACTCCGGCTAGCACAGGTGCCGAGTTGACTTGTGGAAGGACGGTCTGCGCCTGTACGAGCAGGACGTGAAGAGAAAAAGAAAATCATTGTGTGTTTAGAGTCAGATATTTGAGATTTCTGAGAGATGTATCCGACAAAAGGCGGGAATCATTATCGCCAGAATGAGGGAGAGACAGAAAGGGAAGAAAAGAAAGGGATGAAAGGAGAGCCAGATGGGAAAAGAAAAAGAGAGGACTGGTCACGAACCATCTCGCAAACGATAGCGTTGGCATCCCCATAGGGCATCAGACCGGCGAGTGAACCCAATCCATGCATCCGATACCGTCCCGAATTGTAGAGGATGATGAGATCCGCACCTCCTTTCTCAATGAACTTTGCGGACAGCCCGATTCCTAGCAGGATATCAACGGTGTCAGCATGAGGGAGCTAACACATTTTCGTTTCTTTTTGGCCGTATCCAATTTCCTTTTTCCCGGCTCCTTTTAGCTTCATCGTTGAGAAAGAAAGAGATATCCTCCGCTTGGCCCGGGTGATTTTGTAATATGGCAGTGGCACTAGAAGAGTGACGACGTGCGATCATAATGCAAATTGGCCGCCGCCCAATTCAATGATCCTCCACGGGAGGTACCATCTGATACCAGCCCGCAGTATCCGGCCAAAGACAGTTTAGGAAAGAAATCGGCTGAATTGGAAACGTGCGGACTTTGTTTTTGTGACAATGCGACGACGAACTGGCGGCGGCACTGCCATGCCGCACACTACGGAAGATTTAAATGGACACCATGAGGCGTCGTCGCGAGGGCCCAGCCGAAAAGAGCTCCGTGCATGTTGGCTTGCGAGAATTGGGATAGGCCTTCAAAACAGTTTCCTCACCTGCACCGGCCCCAACGATAATTTTCCCATCTTGGAGAGTGTTTCGAAGCCTGGCGAGCGCCTCAGAGCGGGTCGACGGTCGTGGCATGATATGATCTCGTATCTGCGAACGGACGGGGAGCCTTTACTGGCTGGAGAGTGATCGCATTCGCAACTTGGGTTTTAATTCCGGCGATGGCGGGAGATTTCCGCGTGATTCGTTTTGCCTCTGCTTTTTTTGCTATTCATATCGGCTGGCTGTGTTGTTGTTCCTCTGCTTTCGTAATCGAGCCGATTGTTTCTATTTTCTCTTCGATGGCCTGCTTGTGCGGCTTGTTAGTCTTGGATTCCATCTTCACGAGGTTACAATTGCTTCACCAATAGGGAAAGTTACTCACCAGAGCACGGAAGCTAGAGATACGACGGAAGCCGGAAAGCAACGTCATTCGGCCTGTCTGTGCATGCACATGAGACGAGACGCCAGATATACATACCGCGGACACACAAACCAGACATCAATTGATCCAGATATCCCTTGCCCAGTACCCACAGCTGCGAAACGAGTGGGATCACGGACGGGCGTCGACTTTGCTTCCCTCAAATTCATCAGATTCTAAAATTAAATCCGATCGGTGCTTCTGCCTGGTAAAGTAGACCGCGGGCCCGGGCAGCGAACCGCTCTCCCTTTCTGATGCGGATACTGTGGGAAGACGCAAGAGCTGGGTGACTGCCATGCATCCGCGCGTGGCTCTCCCCGATATCAATCAGATATAGAAAGTCCACATATCGCACCTGCATTATATTATTATGCATTGCCGACTATCAAAAGGTCTGATCATGATCAATTGCGGGCAGAGAATACGGGGAAAAAACAGACAGACTTTAGCGAAAGAACCGCTGGAAGGTGCGCCACCGGCTTGCATCTGGGAGGAGTTCCAGCCAGCAGCCCGCAAGTGAGACAGACACGCAGATTCCTGCTGCCATTTTCCTGCATCCATCCTTGATTCGGCATGCTGCTTTCTGTTGCATTCGTTAATATCTGGTTGTTATACATATTATCGACGCGTCGAGATATTTCATTTCGTTTATAATCGACGGGAAAGCAGCCTCTTATCGACGCAGCATTATGACTGCTGCACGCCCGGGTACAGGTACAGGTACAGGTACTTGGCAGTACATGTAAGATGTGGAATGCATCCTAGAACCCAGGTACCAAAGTACTTTGGCGGATGGACACATGCATGAACACACAAAAGATTATGGCTTCAATCTTGCTTCTTTCATAGGCCTCTTTTTTCCTGTGCGAGTTTTGGAAAATCATGCAACCAAAGGCAAGGATGATTCTGCAGGCGAACATTGAATCCTCGTGCTGGCGTTCTCATTCAGGACGCAATATGCCCCTCTTCAGGCCAAAAAAAGCCAACTCCAAAATGCAAAGTATTGATTAGGTATCCACATACACTATTGGAGGTAGAGCTGTTCACAGGCTCAATTCCGCGGCCGAAATCTAAAAGGGTTTACGCTACTCTTTCTCTCTTTCTTACCTACATACCTTTACTTTTTTTTTTTTTCTTTCCGTGTAGTTTGTTTCCTTTACAGCTCCTGCGATGCAACACAGGTGAACCACAGACGGGCAGTCGAGGGGTACCCAGACCTGACACTCTAGCCACCGCCGGATATTTGATCAACTTGTCCCGTCTTCAAAACTGTACTACACGCTTGACTTGGCGCCGGCTCTTCAATGTGTAGAGCAAGTAAGGAAACGTTAATTTAGAGCGATCTGAGAGCATACAACTTTGAGTCATGAGTGCAAATTACATCCCAAGAAGAAAAAAAAAAGAAGAAAAAAGGGCGTCCTGAAACTGAATGTTGGTCTTCAGGAGCCTGTAGTTTCTGCGGATGATCGAGAATATTTAGCTCGTCAACCGCGCATGTTGGGATAATAGAGGATGTTTCCTGCAGATAGGAGACCCCTCGTGGAACATATCGCAGAGCCTGCAGGGCGCCAATTGTGCACGAACTCCCCTTGCGTTGATAGAGCAGTGGGGCTACTGATCCAAAAGAATCATGCAGCTGGACCTTGCGAGCTGGGGGGAATTCGTTTCGCCCCTCATTATTGCGAGATCCGACAGCATTAACATGCATCAAGACAGCTTCCCGCTCGCAATTGGTTGTTTAGCTGTCGACAAATCAAGAATGCATGGCCAGTCTGTGCCAAGGAAACATGCAGACTGACCAAGTAGATACCGAAGTATGTTTGCTGCAAACGACAAGGCTCACCTTCAAAAGAGTCCGAAGTCTTTTGTGAGACAGTATGGTCTTTAATGTGCCGTTTACTTGGAATAAGTCTTATTCTTAGTGGCCATTTAGCCTCTCCTAGGACGGATATTTGTAAAAGATGTAGTAACATCCCACCAACAAAACTCACAATCCTTATCCTTGTTTGCAAAACTTTCGTCGGGCAGCCACAAAGTTGCTTTCTTTTCCTTCCCTTTGGGCCCGTTACAGCTCGACTGTGCCTTTTCTATCTTATTTTATGATGAAACTCGGGCTTTCCCCGGCCCGGTAAGGCGTCACCGGGTCAGTTGACTGCCAACAGGTTGCAGCGCGCGCGCCCAATGTTCCGTTTCCATCTGGATCTAGCTCATGGAGGCTGCCCACTGACTATAGCCATGCGAACGTCCGGCGTCTGGGTACTCACCGACTGGAGCTGGGTACCTGTCTACTTTAATTGGACGAGTCTCACCCGTCGAAATGGTACATTGGGTGAGCCAACACGGCTGCGCACAGCACCATTCCCAGATGTCATGCATGTCTTGGTGCCGCTGCATGGTTTATTCATCTGTCGGAAAGCCAGTTCTGGGATACGAGACCAAGTCAGCGAGGCGAGGGAGGGAAGGACCTTGCCATCATTCACAGATATGTTGATAGCGCTGTAGTGTTACATGCCGGCCAAGCGTTTTCGCTGATTTACATGCCGAGATGGGGATAACCAGATGTCCAAGGACTTGTTCGGGTACGGAATATCCCCTAGTGGACAGGCAACCATGTCGCCTCACGAGAAGTCACTCTGCATAGTTGGTATGGACATGTGCATTTGCGAAAAAGAGCCAGACTATGTTTTTGCCATGCTTGTTGCAGGGGTTAGACGTTTGGAGGAAGGCGAGAGCAGGCGAACAAGAAGAAGCGAGGGTGCGGTAGCTGCCTCTGGATACAACGACCACGAGAATATTGCGTGTCCCGCAGCTGGCAGGCCAGTAGACTGCTCCTAAGTCGAAAGTACTGTACTTCAGTCCCTTGTTCATGATGTTGCTGTGAAGTTGTCTCAGTTAACTTCCCTTGCTTGCCACGGAGTTTATCGAATGGTCATTCGCCCGACTATTTCTTTTTTATTGCCAGCGAGAAATCTGTTGTTCTTTTTTTTTTTTTTTTTTTTCTTCTAATCATGTTTTTGCCTTTTCCTCTGGCCTCCTCGATCTCTGCAAATGTGCTTTTGCCATTACATTTCCACCGCATTTACAAAACACCCTACCAATAACGAATGAGCGAACAGAGTAGTAAACTAGTTCATTGGCCCAAGTGGCACGAGACGTCGGTACTCCTGCTGCCGTGCGTCGCTAGCGAGCTGTTTTTTTGCAGAGAAATCCTGTGGTAGTACAAACGAACGCCATCAGATGCATGGGCAATTTGGGGTTAGTTTGCTGGGGCAGCACCCTTTGCACATCAGAAAAAACAAAATTTTGACCCCCAAAGTGTATTACTATTTGCAATTTGGTATTTGATAATTCATACGAGAAATAGCACGGGCACAAGACGGGTTGATCCTACATGCTCGTTGATTATTGCTAAGACAGCAGCTGGTTAATTTACATTCAGCCGGCTGGTGTTGAATGAAACACTCGAGATGCAGCTTTAGCTAAGTTCTAGATAAGGACATATATATTAGGGGGGGGGTCTAGCTGACCTGAACAAAGTTAACTTGAGGGGCCAATGCATATTGATATTTTCCATTCCTTGGTTATTAAGTACTTAGCCTTTCCTCACAGGGTGACACCGGCTCTCCCTTGGTACATGCCTATACGCGAGGTATATGGAGCTGACTTATAATATAATCAAAAAGGTTATGCTTTCAGCTGAAAAAGACCGCCGCGCCCGCCAACTGCCCTTCAAATTAAGCCTTCCCTGGTCCTTTCCGGCAAAATCACCAACAGACACCAGCTGTCCCCTTCTCGGCCGGTGCGAAAGCTAACTGCTAGCACTCAAGCTCGCGAGTTAGCTCTGAGCGACCTGTCTGTGCTGTTCCACGGCGAACCCCACCGGCTTAGCCTACGCTCTGTCACATTCAATCGCACTGGGCGGCTATAGTTTGCCTGTTGATCCCTGCTGCTGTTGGTGTCAAACATAGCGATTGCGACCGCTCCAGATTGTTCTCATTCGCAGCCCGTGGCGGTCTCGTGTCTTCAAGATATCCTCAGGCTAGGGGCCGAAACTGGGAAGGAAAAGCGCTAGCAAAACCTCACCTCCCTGACTTGGAGTTTGCCACAGATCCTTAGCGAAGGAACGAAGAAAACGAGCTCTTCTCCAGATTCTAAAAGCAGAGTGGATCCCAGATAGCCGATCCACCCGCCTCTGACCTCGGGCCCGCCAGCCGTAATCAACCTCAAAAAGCTCCCTTCAGCTGGCTTGAATAGAAGATTAATTTCCTAAAAATACCAAAAAAGCACCTCAAGCTACTTTAGCAACTCTCCGCGGGCATTTTTCAACAAGTAGATTCTTAAATACTCCATCTAGGCGACGCCTGGCTCGTTTTTAACGTTGCGTCTCCGTCTCCGTTGACTTTCTCGATCGATCCGACTTTCGTCTGGCGTACATTGCATACGAACGTCGCCCGAACCCAGAGAACCTGCGAGCAAACTCAACTCTGAAGTTCTAAGCGGCCGGGCAGCAACCGATACATGCGGCTCAGCGCTGGCTCTCATGCTCGAGGAGAAGGCTGCACGATTGTAAGATCAGCTATATCGCGCACAGGTGCCATTTTGACGCCCAATCGGATTCGCCCTGGATTCATACCTGGCTTGCATCAACTACCCAATCGATCACATGGACAGCTCCGTGCTATAACGTTGTGAAGGCAAACTCTCCACCTACATAATCGACCTTTCCTCTTTCTTCCTTTCTCCCATAATAAGGATCGTTGTTTTTTTTTCTTTCTTTCTCTCTTTACCTGCGATGGACATTCGTTCTTCGATTTTTGCGGCCGAGGCTGAGGCGATGGTGCAGGTTGACGTGTGGGAGCAGGACGACAGCTGCAACGCAATGCAAGCCCCTCCTCCAACACACGCCGCCTACAGCCACTTCGACCTCGGACTCGGCCTTGGCTTGGGCTTCGACATGGGCACAACCTTTTTCCCGTCATTACTCGAAGCCCATAACCACAGGAAAACTGGAGCTGAGATGCTCCTGAGGCCCTTCGGCAACGGTGGAACTTCCGGAACTGCGGAAATGCCTATTATCCTAGACTCGGAAAGTGAAACGGAGGACGAGCCCGAAGGATTCGCCCAGGAGGGTACTTTAACCTCCCCGATCTCTGTGCCTTCGCACTTCTCTAGTAGGGAACCATCGGTATTCGATACATCGCCTCGTAGTAGTATATCTACAATCTCGACAGACTCGTTAATTCCTGGACCTTCAAAGGAAATCATCGACCTCACCGAAGATGAAATGGCCCTGCAAACCAGCTCCAAAGGCAAGGAAATCGCCCCGATTCCAGATTCACCCGAAGTTATAGATGTCGATGAGATGATCTCGTTGGACGCCGAATATTTCGACGATAGCATGGAAGCATTGCATTCAACGACCATTCCTGGAATCGAAACTTTCCCTACAGGCCCGGAAAATTCCAAAGGAGGCCCAAACGATACAGCCTTGTGGGAGTCGCTTGAACATATGATGAATACGGAAGAGGCATGCAAACGGATGCGAGCGTTTAGCTGGAAACCCGTGGAACAGACTAGCCCAATATGCAAACTCCCCACCGAAGTTCTCATGATGATTTTTGAATACGCCCTGCCATGGTTCAACAACTCAAAAGTGGTATATAAATATGACCCGAATCTCTTCCTCTTCCAGGACAAACTCAACCAGGCGAGCCCTTTGATGAAAGTCTGCCACCGATGGCGATATATGCTCCTG
Organism: Drechslerella coelobrocha; assembly: GCA_036971555.1. Taxonomy (NCBI): domain Eukaryota; kingdom Fungi; phylum Ascomycota; class Orbiliomycetes; order Orbiliales; family Orbiliaceae; genus Drechslerella; species Drechslerella coelobrocha. Next base: position 2,017,166 of record JAJTUH010000001.1, read on the forward strand.
CCCGAAGTCCTGAGAAGCATCACAATTTCGGAATGCACCTTCTTAACCAAATCTGCGCACTGTTCTAACTGTGTGTTGAACAAGCACCTCGTCTCAGTCCCGATTGTCAGGTCTCTCTTCGACGGAACGGCAACCCCAGAAGTAAGGCAACTTGCGGATCATATCAGAACCGTCGCTATTTCGCCGTTGACCTGCACGCGCCGGCACAGAGATGGTGAGGACAGCCTCGAGTCAGGTTTCGTTTTCTTCCTGCCGAACGTGGAGACTGTCATTTTACCCTCAGACCTCATCAAGTCCTTCCTCAACGGTGCGTCCGTGCATGGACTCGACCTGGACCTCAAGTCGCTGCCGAATGTCAGAATATACAATACATCACCGTATGTTCCGCCCCGGCGGCGTCTAGGATACAGAGATCCACACGACCTGACAGATGTCGCATCCAAGTGGATAGTTCCTGAAGACGTCAAGAAGCTGGAGGTTGACGGCGAGTGCTTACGGATGTGTACGACTCTGCCCATGCTCCTGCTCGAAGACCTTGTGATCAACCGACGCTCGCATGGCGATAAGTTCGTCCAAGCGCCACCCGCATCTACCCTGTGCCAGTTCCTATCCTTCTACACGACTGACTTCTCCGTGTTGTCGAAAATCACCATGCGATGGCTGCCTAAATCGGACCCATCGCCTGCTTTCATATCGAACCCTCAGGATGCGTGCCTCTGCTCTGTTTTCGGATCAATCCCATCGTTGGAGCATCTCGATGTATCGGCCATTTGCCCTCTTCTTTTCGCAAAGAAGACAGGGAAATGTCTAAACTCGGTCGTTTTCGAATATCCGTGCATCCAGAATCGGCCTCGTCCGCCTCCACCTACCAAGTACCATAATCTACGGGGTCTTGTCGCGCCTGCCATGGAAATGCGAACGCGACTGATCCCTGCAGATACCGAACCGTCACGAGTCCCTACGTTGATCAGCTTAGCTACGGTTAAATCGCGTGAAAAGCCCTGGCTTGTAGAGGCTTCTTTGAACACCCAGCCCTCTTATTCCCTCGATCTGAGTCGGAATGTCGTCCGCGTGGTGGAGTATTCTGCTAAAGCTGCTACGAGATATCGCCTCTACATCAACAGCCTTGTAGCGCGTTCCACGAAAGCCATCATCGCTCGGGAGGACAAGAGGTTGCTCTCGGAATACGCGATCGCTGCGCGGGCGAAATCTTTGACCGATACCTGGCACTGCTCCTGGGTTGGTCCACCGGCCGCGAAGAAGCAACGAACGACCGTGCTCAAGTGGAACTATGAAGTGGACATTGACGTGTTCTTTACCGGTGCAAACTCCGGTGAGTTTATGATATTAGGGAGGCAGAAGGACCGGCTGCTCAACAATCGCGAAGCGGAGGAACGGAAAGCTCGGAAAGCTGAGATGGAAAAGTTGAAGACTACTGCTGCCCCGAAGAAGCGGACTAGAAAGAGGAAGTCTGACGCTGTGGTTGAGGAAAGCGCCGCGGTGTCCTTCCCTTCTCCTCTCGTGGGTTCCATGGAGAATGGGCTGCCGGGGCTAACCCTCATCGGGGAAACTGGACGGAAAAAGCGGAAGACTAATTCTAATATTGTCGTTTTGCCGCCGATAGCTACATTGCTTGTATCGACGAGCGGTAGTGCTCCTAAACCACAACCCCAGCCGCTGGCTATCCCAATACTAGTGGTGCCTCAACACGAGGTGTTTGTGGCCTCATGATCCAACATGATATAACGACCAATTTCGCTCGCAATATAAAAATGCCATTTCACTCGAACCGATTTAGCATAACAACGTTTGCTCTACTACCTTCTCGTTATTTTTCATTTTCTTTTCCTTTTCCTTATTACGAATTTTTTTAGTTCCTAGGGTTGGCCTTCTCCTGCTTAACGATACCCATTAGTTGTTAGCCCCGTGCATTAGGATCCGGCGTATCGTTTACTGTTGTTTCCAAGAAATCTTAATCGAGCAAAGCATACTGAAGGCTCCGTTTTGGTTTGATTTGTAATTAATTATTATTATTGGCGCCGTTACTCCGGTATATCATCTAGCTTAAAATTACACGAACACAAGCAATGACATGATGTGGAAACAACATTTTTTTGGCAAGGTACATGCTGTCGAGAAGACAAAAAAACGTAGGGTGAAAATGTCAATGAAAATACAAAAAGCCGAGCTGAGAGCAGTGTTATCTAATATCGACGTTAACTCCAAACTATGAAATCATGATGCATACCTAGGTATATAGACATTAGGAAAAACCTCGACCACGCCACTACCGCATATATATATATATACTATTTCTCCCCATCAAGTTTTATTAAGTTCCAAAGCCCATTTAAGCTGGAGCAGCAGCAGCCATGAACAACTTCTCCCTCTTCAAGAAGACGGAAGCGACGAGTGTCACGGCTCCGGCAACGATGACTAGGATGTAGACTTGCCCCATGGCTCTGACGATGGCGTCGATGGCAGCAGCTCTGGCCTGCTCAGGTAGCTCGGTAAACAACTGGCTGCGAGTACCGGCAATAGCACCACGAATGGCATCATCAGAAAATTTGAAATCCTTCAATGCATCTTTCAGGTAGTTGAAAGCAACGTTCTGGAAGATAGTGCCGGAGATGGTGAGAGAGATGACGATTGTTCCGATCTGTGCATGGTTCATGAATCCGATAGCGGAGGGGACATCATGAGGTTGTACCTTTGCTGGGGCCACTGAGTACGCCACCTGTGAAGCCGCACCAGCACCGACCGCAACCAAGATAGAATATCCGTATACCGCTGACGTGGAGGTGTTCGGGGTGATGGTATGCATCAAGCTACCACCGATCAGGATGGTGACACCAGACCATACATACCAGGGCATATAGTAGCCAAAGACAGGCATGAGGAAGCCGTTGAGCATGACAAAGGTAACGAGCAGGATGACGAATGGAAGTAGACGGACGGCTGCATCGATGGCACTATCACCCTTGGAGAATTGGAAGTACAGGGGGATGAAGTACGCTGGGACGAAGACACCGGCTGCGGGTGTAGAGGTCAAGATGTAAAGCAGGACGAAAGATCTGCGACGGAGAAGGTGACCTGGGAACACACGGTTCTCCTTGGTGGTAAGGACGGTGAAGTACTGCTGCAGGGAGAAGGCGATCAAGAGGACGCCGAAGACAACGAACATCGTGATCGTACGTCCGTCGCTCCAGGCCCACTGGGCGCCACCGAAGGTGAAGGCCATGACGAAGGTGGCCCACATACCGGCGCTGAGGAGAGCACCGAGGTAGTCAAGCTGCTTTAACTTCTCCTTAGCGGGGATGGAAGCGTCGGGCTGAACGGATGGGAGGATCAAGAAGTAAACTGGGGTGAATACACCGATCAAACAGAGATTGATGTAGAAGGCCCATCGCCATGTGGCACCGGAGCTAGCGAAGCCGCCGCCGACAACGGGGCCCAGGACAGTTCCGAGACCCCAGGTCAGGCCGACCAGGCCGTTGTAGATGGGTCGCTCACGGATTGTGGTGAGGCTAGCGAGGAAGTTGAGGAGACCAAGGTACATGCCTTGGCCACCGGCGCCAGCAATAACACGACCCACAATGAGAGTGTCAATTGTAGGAGCGCCACCACAAAGAGCACTACCAGCCAAGAAAAGGACGATGCTAGCGATGTACAACCACTTGGTGTTGAAGATTCCGTAGATCTTGGAGAGGATCAGAAGAGTGGATATCGACCCGAGTGGGAAACCCGAGCCAAGCCATGAAAGTTTTGTGATATCTCCGTATGTATCGATGACTTGAGGTTGAATATCCGCCACAACAGTGTTATCAAGACCATCTGTTCGCAAACCAAGTTAGTCTATATTCTGCGCGTTTAATGATGTAGATGCGTGTAAAGATACTTACAAAGGAAGGCTGTGGAGTAGATGGCGGCAATGACCACGAACCACTTGACTCCGTGAATCGACCGGACGTGTTCAGCGTCCACCTCTGGTTCCACTACGGTGACCTTTTCAGGGTCCCTCCCAGATTCGCTGCCGCTGTATGGTGTCGCCGTGCCGGAGACATCTTTCTCAGAGTCTCCATCACCGGCAACGACACCGGGGACTGTTAGACGCGAGGCGTCTGGGTTCTGTGGAACCTGGTTTATAGAAATCTGCCGTGAAACTGGCGCGGACATTTTGTCCTATGTGTATATACTCTTCCTACGTGAAAAGGCTTATACTCCTCCACAACTGTACCCCTTATTCGAGCAGTGTCGACTCAATGTATATTTAACAAAATAGAAAATTAGGGGATATATGTATAGGCGAAATTATATATCGTAAAATCAAGTCGACCGTTGTGTAATTACAATTGAGGATAACCTGACTATATATATATTTTATACGTTGGTGGGATAGAATGTATTATCGTAGCGTGTTGGAATTGTGGTAGGCTGTCGACTCGATCGATATCGAAGATGATGATGATGGAGGAAATAAAGAAAAGCCACGAACTGACATCGACAAATGGTTATCTTTATAGACGGAAGAGCTCTTTGCTCTCGCCCTGGGGTCCATACTAAGCATTCTTATTATTGTTTCGGTGAGATTCTGCATGCTATTTCCAATGCGAGTGGGTTTACGTTAACTGCGTTGCTTACGAACAAAGGTTTCCCTCCGGCCGGGAGGAGCGAGAAGTGTGTGTCACTTTGCAGGTGGAAATTAGACTAGTTGGGCACAAGTGCCGCGATGGAGTTAATTTTCAAGCAAGGATAACTGATCCCTTTCCGATTGATACTTCGCGCGAACCCGTATACCCCCGCTATTAGATGCGTACCAGTTCGTAAAAGCAAAAAAAGAAAGAGAAAGGAAATAGATCGGACATGCGAGACCTTCTCAACGCTGTGAGGGCTGTTCTGCTGGCCAGAGCCCAATTGGACAGTGCAGCTTACAAAGCCCGCCGCTGAGTAATGGAACGAGGAGCATGGAGGAATAGAATGCCCGACAGAGCAAACGCCACGCTAATCATGCATCATCTTTGGAGGTGTGCCCAATGGCACTGTGCGATCCCAAAGAGGAAATATTTTGGCCCGCGGCCGAAGGCTGGTCTGTCGGTATTAGCTGGTATTAAGGGTTACATAATCCGAGCTCCACAATCGGAGAAACTTTGCGACGACAGAGCCAATCAGAAGGTATCTTGGACCTGGTCGTGGCCAGATACATGAATGCACCTTCTTTTTTTATTTTTGAGGGTTTTTGCTCAGCCCTATCTCGATGAGTCGATAAAGATGACGCTTTGGCGCAATCGGTCGTGTCCATGACGTTGCAGGGGTCACGATATTTGAAAAACGTCGAGGGAAGCGGTTCCGCCGGCCTTAAGATCGACTTTTATCTACTTGAGATTTTCAATGCAAGTTGCCAAGGCATCGTCGCCCAGCGTCAGATTTTCGTCTCAACAGGGCATTTCGACCCCGGCATTTGAAACCAGATGTCCACCAGCATCTGGAAAAGTCGATGCGTACGCCACCTCGTGGTCCAACGAAATTGGCACGTATCATCCGCGTAGTGGGTACGCTCTCGTGGGGACTTGTTATTCCCTAAGTCTAGAGCAGCCGATTGCAGCATCAGCTTACTTGGTGAGATCACAATTGCGAAGGCTAATCAAGATATCAACCACCCAGCAAGTTAAACTGCGGTGCAACATCGACGCCTAGCTAAGCTAGGACGCTATCAGCAATTAGCCATTTCTGCCTGCGATTGGCTTACAAGAATATTTGATCTGAATATCTTATTTCCCCAGCGAGTGGAGAAAGCAACGGTGGTCCGGTACGTAAGCAGTCCGATGTAGCTGATAGAACCTTCCGTGGACAATCCCCCACGGCCCTGCCGTGCCGATGTGTTCGTTGCTTCTTTTTCCGCAAAAGCTAATTTGTGCCCAATGTGATGCAGCCTGGTTAAGCCGTTGGTCGCCGGCTTTGCCGTTCCCACGGCTTGGGTTAGTCTGCTAATAAACGACCCCCAGCCAAGGAGATTAGCTTAGTTGAACAGGAATAAGCTTAAAAACAAAAATCTCGTTTGTCACAAACAAGCCTCATAGTCGAACAATAGGCAACGTGGAGGCGGTTTCACAAACACGGAGGTCGGGAGGAGTCAGGGCAAGGCCGGGCAAGGCCGGCAGGCTTCTGCTAACCTGGCTGTCCATGTGTGTATACTTAAGTAAGAAGTATGTATTTCAAATCCATGACCATGTCGACACTCCACCCTTTGACTTGTCCTAAACATCGCTACAAGCATCTTCGGTGAAGTAACTACCGACTCCGTTCTCTCCTCGTATAAACAACAGGCGATCGAGAACCAAAAGCTGACTCGTCTGGTGACGACACTTGGTGTAGCATGTAGCCTGATTTTGTTTGGATGGTGGAGCAATAATTGTCCCGAGATTAGTAATAGCCGAAGGCCAGCCCAACGCACGCGCATCTGCCCAATGCAACTTGCAACAACTGTGCGTAAACGGAGTCGACGTTCGCGACGACGAGCAAATTTCGTTCCGTAAACAGCTGCCATGCGCCAACGGGATCATGCATATCCAAAAACTGGAGGTCAAGTAAAATAAAAGGAGGCATCGGCGCCCCCAGTCACCGACACCGATCTCATACATAAATTCTCTACCAGTTACCCATCTTGCTTTCTTCTACGCCATGCGGGCTTCTACTTTCTATCAGGCAGGAGAACGACTTGACACCTTGAAGTAGTTAAGCCTCGAATCAGGTGAGCTCGGTCAGCCGTTACCGGAGAAGTTCGTATCTGATTATTATTCCGGTTAGATTGGCTCTTCGTATCGGATTATAGGTGCCCCTAACTACATTTCCTCCTGACTCATCATAAGGTAGCAACCACCAATCTTAGTGCTTATAGCTCCTTGAATATTCGCTCTCTAAGCACCAACCGAAAATATCTGCTTGTGATTGTTTCATGGGAGAGCAGGGCCACACGTAGACTAATTGTTCGAGCATTGTCATCAGCACTTTTCCTTCACATTATTTTTCTTGTTCTTTTTGCCCAGTTCATCCACTCTCCTGAGGTATTGGCAGGGCTCTTTTCCATCGCAGGCAGGGCATCCAGCAAACGCAGGCATAAGAATTTTCTCCTCCATAATAGGAGCGACGTCTGGTATCTCGTATGCCCGTTTCTGGCACTCCATCGCGGTCTCCGACACAACCGCTGCTCTTGATACACCAGCACAACGGCAATAGGTTCCTGTGTCGTCGACATCCGCCCCTTCGATTCCTTTGACAAGCTTTAGTACATGTCCCTCAGCGCCGTCCTCGCTTTCTCTCAACTTGCAGCCTGAATAAGTAACCTTATAAATGTGAACGTGAAGCGGGTTGTCGGTGGCATCCTCCGTTGGCCAACCGCCTGGAACTCGAATATTTAACCTCAAATTGTTATGTTTTCTTGGATCCATTTCGAGCGTCCAACATGTCTCGCAAATCGGCTCTCGTTCACTGTCGGAGTGGAACACAATTCCGACTTCTCCCTTGAGGAGTCGATGGTCTAAACTCTCAACTCCCTCGCATTGTCGTCTTTCATTATCTGGTTTGATGCCGATAACGTGGATGGGATGCGCCTTGCAGCTAACGTAGGCGTGCATTGACTTGAACCAGTCTATCTTAGGATCGAAGGGCTGAACTGGTTTTCTTGAAGGGGATATAATATTTGTCACTTGTTTGGATGGTTTGCCATTGATATTGCGATCATCTATTACGGCTGCAGCAGTAATTTCGGATGGCTTCTCGTCTGTCGTGCTCGTACGGGCGGGAATAACGCTTGAGGCCTTGGGACTTGGTTCAGAAGTGGACTGAGATACCTTGCTCATGACGTCTGCGATGATACGCTGCACCCTCGAGGGGATTCCGTCGGTCTGTATCCGGGCACGTTTGAGGTTCGGAGAGGGAAATACAATATCTCCTGATGACGCTTGCCGCTTGTGGCATTTCTCAGGTGTCGGAGCGAAGTGAACAGTCTTCTTGATACTGGCGGTCTTCGCTTTCCTGGACTTCAAGAGGCCAAGCCGGGATTTTGTGATGGCTGGTCTTTTCGGCGTATCCATCTTGCGTATCCAGTATTACTGTGAGCAACCGATTTGATGTTTACTGAAGTGGCAGATGGGTTAAGCTTCTCAGCGGTTCTCTTCCTGACTGTGGTGATGATTTGATGGTGTTGATATATTCAGTCTTGTATGGTGTCCATTTCAAATGATAGAGGCAGAGAAATAGAGAACATAAAGAGCGTGCCGTTGGTGACGCCTCTGCCAATTTTCTTTCTACTATTCTATCGGCTCCACTGCGCATCACCGTTCACCAAAAATATCAAATATCGAAGTTTACATCGTGTAGCTGTAATGCCAGACTATTGCGATACTGAGACGATTCAATCTACCAACCAACGATTAAGACCATGTTCGGCTGGAGAGGCTGTACGGAGGCCCTGAAGCACTGATACCATGCAGTCGAAAGGCGTCGGCTAAATACTTACGTGAATCAGGTATGAACCAGCGCTTCTCTAGCCTTGAGTCTATGGAGGATAAGACCAAGTATCTATCACTATCTCTAGACGAATGCTGAACGATAGGCAGGTCGAGTTGTCCGGGCATTGTATCATATCGATCACTGATAGTGGTACGGTATCGTTCCTACAGTGGTATATAAAGCTCGATCACGAATCCTAAGCAACGTGAATACGGACGCCATATCGACCCTACGGACGCGTCTATCTTCAATTCTTATATCGATTCATACATATAGCCCTGATAAGCACATAATTGGCTCCGTACTGCCACAGTTGGTCTCACAAGCCACATTTGGAAAGAGAAAATGCCACACCAACATCAACAACACACGACAGAGAAAGCAGCCTGGATATCGGATGCGGTTCGTGAATATAACTGGCCTATCGCCATATCGCCTATGTACTAGTCAATACCCAGTTGAAACTAAGCCCACAGCCTAATGATCCAGGAACAAGAAGAGCTTAAGAGGAAGGTCCAGAAGCCACATTCCGTCTGGCCCATGTTGCACCTCGCGTGGCTAGTTCGCCTGGTGCCTTGCGTTGTGTGTCGCAACCTCCTTCAGAAATCTGGTGTACGAGACAGAAATCCACAGCTGAAACTCGCCTACCCGCTGCGTCGCAACGTTCCACGCTGAGGCCGCGCAGAGCCCTGCTGAAATTGCTAAAATTTCTAGTTGAGCCTCGAAATATCTTCCCTAAATATGCAAGATGGGTGGGAATGGGCGAATTAAAGGCAACCCTATCCTTCTTGTCAATTGTCCCCAGGAATTAGGGAAGCTTGGCAGTGGTCTCAGGGACCTTCACAGATTACCCAGGCTCTACCATGCATCAAGTCAGGCGATACATTTCCAAAAGGCAGTGTACTAGCGCGCTATTGAAAGCTCAGTTTTGTAGCATTTCATACTGTAACTAGCAATGTTGTGCCCTAGGTAGGTAAACTAACTCTACAAGTCCCCGGTCCACGTAAACTGATGACTTGTCAACTGTCGACATGTCTTGGATACTGATTCGGATATTGCATGATCATGACCTTTCGCCTGTCGATCCAGTAGGCTCTCCAGGGCTCAGTGCCCGACAAGAGACAGGAGCTTGTAATGTCCGGCCCATGTGCACGAAATGTATGCTCGAGCCGATCATCCACTAACCTTGCATGTCGCATTTTCTACGATGAAAGATGAACTATAAAGGATGCTTCTCTTTCCGTCGCATTCTTCTGTTAAACAACCTGTCGGGCATCGGGTTCGATCAATTACTTATCTGGAATTTTCAACACGTACACGGCTGGGCCGTTTTCACTTCTTTCACTCTTTTTTTTTACGTATCGAGCAATTGACTTGCCCCTCTCTCCCGTTTTTGTTCCTGATAATTTTCTCCGAAGTCTAGAGCAACAAAAAGTTAGCCCGTAGGATTAGCTATACGCCTACGCCGATATCTAGATATCAATAGGGCTACAACCCAGAGAGCCTATTGATATGCGATTTTCTATTATCACCTCCGCCGTTGCCGGCGCTGCAATCGTTGAAGGACATGGTCTGGTAACTAGAGTAATTGGCGCCAATGGCGTCGTGATGCCTGGGTTGACGGTAATCCGGGGAACCCCTAGGGACTGTCAGAGTCCCGATTGTGGATCGCAAGCCGATACCGCGCTATTCAAGAAGGATGAGATCCTTTCAGGAAAGGCGAGTCCCCTAGGCCGAACTAACAGGGCGAGCACCATTTTGTGCTTATCTCGATGGAGGTATTTGTTGTGGCTAACGAAATTTTGCTATTTTTTAGGGTGGACCCGTCTTCGCGGATAGCATGATTATAAACTATATGGGGGGCGTGGGCCCCGCTGCCGTTAAGAGCGCCCCACCAGCGACCCAACCCGCAGGTATTGCTGCAACTGGTAACACCGGTCTAGCTAAACGGGCTCCAGCGTTCGATCTAGGTGGCTTTTTACAAGGTTTCGCAGCCATCATTGGTGCCCTTAAGCCGGGCAATAATGGGAATGCGAACGCTGGTAATGGAAATGCCGGTAATGGAAATGCCGGTAACGGGAACGCCGGTAACGGCAATGGCAATGCAGACAACGGCAACGCAGGTAATGGCAACGATGGAGTCGCGCCGGTTGTACCTGCGCCTGTCCAACCTGTGCCAGTCGTGCCCCAGCCTGTCACTCCTATTCAGCCCGTTGCCCCCATCGAAGGCCAGAACGGCATTGCGAAGCGATCTCCAGCATTCGATCTAGGTGCCTTTTTGCAAGGCTTTGCGGCTATCATTGGCGCCATTAACCCGGGTAACAATGCCAATACTGGGAATGGCAACGCCGGCAACGGCAACGCTGGTAATGGTAATGGCAATGCTGGCAACGGAAACGCCGGTAACGGAAACGCTGGTGCTGGCAATGGAGGTAGAGCCAGTGCAGGCGCGCGTGAAATTGTTAAGCGCGCCCCAGCCCCCACTCTCGCAGACCTGTTGCAAGGCATAGGAGCCCTCATTGGCGCCTTCAGACCTGGTAATGGAAACAACAATGCCGGTAATGGAAACGCTGGCAATGGGAATGCCGGTAACGGAAATGCTGGTCGAAATGGTAATAATGGAGCAGCACCCGTTCAACCTGCTCCTGTTCAGCCAGCTCCCCAGCCTGTTCCAGTGGTTCCCCAACCTGTCACTCCTAATCCGGGCCAACCTATCGGTCAACAACCCGGCGCACCTATCGGCCAGCAACCAGGTGGTCCTATCGGCCAGCAACCAGGTGGTCCTATCGGCCAGCCGCCTGGTTTCCCTATCGGTCAACAGCCTGGCGCACCTATCGGCCAGCAACCAGGCGCTCCAATCGATCAACAGCCCGGCGGACCTATCCCTCAGCTACCGGGTGGTCCAATTGACCAGCAGCCCGGCGGACCTCTCCCCCAGCTACCAGGTGCTCCAATTGACCAGCAGCCAGGTGCTCCAATTGGCCAGCTACCTGGGGCCCCAATTGACCAGCAGCCAAACACTGACCTAGCCCGCCGTGCCAACAAATTGCCCTCGCAGAAATCGGCTGACCAGCAGTCAACACCCGCGGCAATCATGCCTGGGGCCGGCGCCAAGAGAGGCTTCCCAACTTGTTCTGATGCCGGTGTTGTGACCATGACATACCACCAGGTTAACGGCGACGGCGCCGGGCCTCTCACCGCTTTGATTGACCCTACCTCCGGTGGTCGAGATATGAATGCTTTCATCCCTGCTGCGATGATCCTCGACGTTCCTGGACGAGGCCTGGGCAACTCCGAGAACGTCATGACGAACTATGATATCAGTGTACAGATGCCTAAGGATATGGTTTGCAGTGGCACGATTGCAGGCTTCACCGGCCTTTGTGTGGTCAGAGTCCATAACAAGGCCCTCGCGGGGCCATTTGGAGGTTCTGCTGTTTTTATCCAGAGCCCGAAGGCGAAGAAGAGGGCTGTGGAGTACCAGACGTTGAAGAAGAGACATTATGCTCGTGGAATCATCGGCCGAGACGCTGTCGATGATTCTCGATTGTGGGGATAATGGAGCTTACTCGTTAACTCGATTTGTGTTGAAATTCATGAGCTTGTTGTAAATGTCTGAGCGCTTGTACAATTATATGCTTTTCCTTGGATCCATGCGATATCCGGCTTGGAGTTTAATTCCCTATTTACTATGCTAATAGATGTAACTGATATATATAATTTGATAGTTCTACAATTAGGCTTGATGCTTTTAGTAAGCGCTAATATGTACTCGTGGATACAACTCCGTGCCAAAAGTAAGCAGGTACCTAGGCACCAGTTAGCATGCTCCATACCTCCACCACCATTAAGATAAACTATCACTACATAAGTAGCTTTCTCATCCTATTCTTCGGAACTAGCCAAGTCTCCCTGGATGGAGTAATAAACTGCGACATCGCGCTTCTTGAATACTCTGCGGAAAATTTGATATTTCAGAAATATTTCGTCCGCGGTAAGAAAATGCTTACCCGTGAACATGCCCTTTGCATGCAATGACACGATCCATTCGAAACTCCTGAATGCCTTCAATCCCATTCGAAAATATAGAGTCCACAGGTAAAGAAATTATCCACACTCCTACCAGAATACAGGTCCATCTGATATAGACGTTTTAAATACAGAGGGGGGTTTGGCAGTAATAAATCTTGGTATGCTAGTAATCCAACTGGTTTAAGAAATCAAACAACCTAAAAAAGACTTTTTAACTTTCATCTTTGACGTTGTTTAAGAGCTTCGCATCAAATGTCATGATATTATCGACATATACCAATATCGACGCCATTTATGTTACTCTGTTGCAAATAGGGGTTGATACAGCGGAGCTATGACTATCTTTAATATCTTCGTGTAATCCCGACTGCAATTTCCAATGCTAGCCAGGATTGTATGCAGTTAACTGCATACTCTGCTTGTGTGGAACTCGATATTGGTCGATTGTATACATATATTACATGTGGTGCTTGGCTGGTTCACGAGACAATGTGGTGCCCCTCCTAGTTAATGATTAATTGCAACGCAAATGACGGAGAAAATCTCTGCCTCCGCTGAAACTATTACCTCCAGCGTCCGGACGGCAGCTACACACGTGCATTGCCAAGCGGGCAACTGGACTCCCACGATAATTCAGGAAATCTCAGGAAGCTCAAATCATCTGGTTCTGTGCTGCCGACTCGCTGGGGTGGATGCAGGGTTGGAATCTCGGCACTCGCTTGGCGTTTCGGTTACCCACACGAGTTCGGGAAGTATCGAGCGAACATCCGCCCTAGTCGACTAGTCAAGATTCCGATCGAGGTTGCGAGAGCGACGCTACATTTCGATAACTTAATAGTCCTTAATCCCTTGAAAGATCGAAGGCTAAATCATGTGAGTAATCTGGGAATTATCATCGTTTTCCAATTTCTACTATTACATTCTTGCTTTCTCAACCGGATTATAAGTTCAGTCTGAAGTTTGAGCTGTTACTGACACGCTGATGTTGACGTTGCTACCCCTCTCGTGAGGAATTCAACTGCCTTCATATATATTAGAGCCTCAGGACATGTCGTTTATACGTGCTCTTGAGAGGGTTCAGGACATTTACGTAAAGATAATGTATATACCGGACGTATATGTTAATTTCTAGCAGTCTTAAGATTTTGCCAACTTTTCGCATTAAACCATCATCAAGCAGACCTAGCATTTTGGATTTACGAAATGCGATTTCCAAACCGCCAAGGCGGTAGCCCGACTATGCCGGACCGAGGTCCCGCCAACCTGCTCCAGTGAGACTCTCGGCATCACGAACAAATATTTCTCCTTGATCTCGGTGTGCCCCTGAGCTAAGTCCGGGGATACAAAAGTCGTTGCTGCTAAGATTTGCGGGGAACCTAGTGCACCAAGCGTTTGTGGGTATCATCTCGCCTCTATGCGCAACCAAAAAGCTTGATCAATCGTTTGTGGTCTGCAGATCTGCTTTCTGGGCAGTTTTTTGACTCTATCATTCACGGAAAATATAATTGCGGGCTTAGGCCGGCCTGAGCATAAGATCCAATTATCATACAACGCAGCCTTGATTAATGTATGTACGTATCGATATCATGCGCTGCATCTTCAGAATAGGGAAATGTTGTCGTGTATAGTTGTCCGAATTTGAAGCTAGGCATGCTTCTCGCGTTCACGGCGAGATGAAGGCCTTCCATGTATTATAATATAATGCAAACCATCTCCGGACCAATTATATTAGACGGATGTTTACTCAAAGTTTTGTTCGGGCCCTAGCCGAACTAGTTCTGTAACCCACGCGGCCAATCAGCCCCATACTTCTATGCAAGGTCCTGTTCGAAATTTCATGAAAATGGAAAGCAATATGTTGTACAAATTATGCCATTGGGCTAATCACAGGGGTCAAGCCAAGGAAGATATAAATTCGGAACGATAGTTTGTGGAAAAAGTTCAGAGACGCTTATAGCATCTTAATTTGTCCGTCTGTGCTTACCTTCGAGTTGCGCGTCTAGAAGCTCGCTGTGGACCAGCGCGCAAGTGCGCCCACTGTCAAGGACACCCCTCTAATATGGATGGATGCATATGCTCCGGACGAAAATATGCCTGTACGTGCATGGCCATAGGGAAACCCGGCAACAAGCAGGATTCATTCCTAACTTTGCCCTAGAATATTGATGCTTCGCCTCGCATCCGATTGATTAAGTCCAGGGTCCCCACCGTGGAACGCCCTCTCAAAGTAAAACTACCTACTGCCATCATTGCCTTTCGTAATTGCAATGATGAGGTGCGACGGCGAAATATGATCCTCGAATCGCAATGCAACGGCCGGAACAATCGTACAAAGAACATATGGAAACGACCATGATGCAGAGATCTGGTGCCCTTGAATTGATATATAAAGCATGTTCATGCTCGTCATGTTCACCCATCCATCAACAGTCAGCTCAATTCGGCCTTACAGTCAAGATACATAGTCTCTTATCAAATCATAGATATCTAGATTGATATCCAACAAACATGATGTACAAGGAGCAAGTCCTCTTCCTGGCGCTCCTGCCGGGTGCCTTCGGTTGTTTGAACACCGTTAGCAACAAGTGCGCCAGCTTCATCAAGTCCCAAGTCGCGACTGCATCCCCATTCTGCGCGACCTTCACCCGCAGCGTTGTCACCGCGACGACTGGCCTCCCAGCATGGGCAACCAATTGCTCCAACAAGCCGAGCTTAATCTCTGCTGAGTGTACTTGCGCTTATAGCGGAGCTGTTGCCCCAACCTCTACTACTCTTGTGACAACTACCCGAACTACCACACCACCTGGCGGCGTTACTACCACTACCTCTACTCGTCCTACGACTACTGCTGGCGGTGGCGGTGGCGGTGGCTGTGCTGCCCCAGTTAACCAGCTTGTTGGTTTTGCTGCTGGAATCACAGGAGGAGGATCTGGAAGCGGGGTGACAGTTACTTCTTGCTCTGCTCTCTCCGCAGCAGCTGTGAACGGCGGTGTCATTAAAATCAGCGGCCTATTGAGCGGATGCGGTGTCATCGACCTTGAAAGCAACACCTCCCTTCTTGGTGTCGGGTCCAACTCTGGTATTGTCAATGGTGGTATCAGAATTAAGGATGCCAGCAATGTTATCGTTCGCAATTTGAAGTTTAGCCCTGCAAAAAAGGGGGATGCCGTTGCCTTAGATAATGGCAGCAGTGTCTGGATCGACCATAACGACTTTTACAGCTTGGGATTGGTTGGTGGTAAAGACGATTACGATGGACTTTTGGATATCACTCACGGTTCCAACTTGGTAACCGTTTCGTGGAATAAGTTCCACGACCACGTACGTTTCACTGGGCGGATAACTAAGGAATGATGTCTAGCAAGAAGGAACATTATATGCTAACGCACAAATAGTGGAAGGGATCTCTCATTGGGCACTCCGATAGCAACGCTAGCGAAGATACCGGCAAACTTAAAGTCACATACCACCATAACTACTGGAACAACGTGAACTCACGTCTTCCATCTCTCCGCTTTGGTACTGGCCATATGTATAGCAGCTGCTACGAGAACTGCCCTACCTCCGGCGTAAATTCTCGCATGGGAGCCCAAGCCCTCGTCGAGAACTGCAGCTTCAACAACGTCCCTCTTGCTGTCGTCACCGATCTCGACTCCGACACTGACGGTTATGCAACTGAGCGCAACAACATTTTCCTGGGTACCTCTACCACTAGAATCACCCAAAGCTCCAGCTTCAACCCACCTTACTCCTACACGTAAGTTATCTCTCATACGCCTCAGGGGTCTTTTATTCTTATAACTTATATATAAATGCATTTACTAAAATTCGTCACCTTTCTAGTCAAACTTCTTCTAGTGCCGTCTGCGCCTGCGTTAAGGCCAGCGCTGGTGTTGGTATCGTCACTTTCTAAATGCAAAAAAACACATAAGTTTAAGAACGCCATTCGGTTGCCCCGTAGCTCTGGTCAATTTAGTTATCTGATGCGTATCGGCAACGGCGAAGACTGCAGCAAAATGGCGGAAAGCAGGTGCGACGCTAGCATTTAGATGATGTAAATAAGCTATAGCCCTGTACATATAAAATCTACTTGTATATCAGACTGTACGAAGTCCGAAGAAGTTATACTCACTTTATATCAAGCGCAACATATATGTCTGATTCATTGATATTAGATGAGAGACCGCAGCGTCCCCGAAACTAGAGAAACCATCTGCAATGAAGATTCTGCATTGGGATGCGTTGTAGTTACAAAATACAACAGCTAGTTTGCGTTGCAACCTGAACAACATTTTCGGTTTTAAGATCTTGCTGGTGAGATTGCGAGGCTTGCAAGGTAATTAAGGATTCTAGAATAGAATTTCTTCCTAGGTCCATGGACCTTGAAGTGCAGGACTGGATAAAACCTACGCGAAATAAAGTAGTCTGATCGCAATTTAAAATAGTTTATCAGAAGCTATTTAGTTGGGCGTTTTTATCAATTTTGGCTTCAAGTTAAGCTGCGCGTCACGTTAACCCATGTTGAGTTGCACAAAGCTGCAGGCACATATCTGGGTATTTATTACAGGAAAAGCATTTGCGGATACTTCAAGACTTCGGCCAGCTATAAGGATTTTGAGTGAAACGTTGCTCACCACGATGTTTGGAACCAAGGCGGTGGCGTTGTCTTGAAGTGCTCAAAGCGTGAGCAGTCTAGTACTTCACAGAAAGTCTCTAGTTTTTATTGCCTGCTTTGAGGGAATGACTGTCCATAGTGTATCGGATTTTATGTTTCTCTAGGTAGAAGCAGGTAAAACTTGAGATAGTTTTCGGAGCCATTGGGTTCGTATACACACCCTAGCCTATAAATTCGATTCATAAATCTATCTGCATTCAGGATTCAAGGTTACGCAAGGAATCGCAGGTATGTAAGTTCAATTTTCGAGGGATTTGTGTTAGGTTGGCAGTGGGTCATGGTGAGCCGGCGCACGCATATGGGGTATTGGTGGTAGTATGGATCCCGCCTACAATTCTCTCTAACGTCTTGTATACTGAGTATTACAGAGTCGAAGCGTATCAAACAGCGAGTCCAGCTGCACACGGACCAACTTCTCAAATTAGATCGGGTACATTCGGTATTCGGATAGCTACAGTCGTGGAACATGCAGGATGGCGATTCGTTGGCGTCAAAGCACGTCGCTAGTTCGCAGTCGGACAAAGTTGATACGGCAGTCCATAAAGCCCTCAGAGGGTCAGCGTCCCCAGGACTAGCAGTCCATGTCCATCTCGAGCCCTGTTTCTTTGTCTCATTCAGGCTTTCACTACATTTCAAAACACTCCAGATTAACGCGGGGTACGCCATAAGGGTTAGCGGAAAGCTCCTTGTGAGCAGTTTAGTAAGTACTGGGATGCTGAGGGTCTGGGTGGTGTGGATGGTCATGTACTTTTCAACAGCTGGGCCTTGTTCTTAGTAATATATCTCCTGGGTGTAGTAGTGGTCGCGGTCGACGGGCCTTGAGACCAGGCGCTCAAAGCAGGCTAGGAGAAGCTGTGGTTAAGCACCAGGCCCCGTACGTACTGCATTAGCAGCACAGTGCGGGAACCTGGAGGCGTTCAAGACAACGTGACGACGCTGTTCAGGTGGGCTCAGCTATGTTAGACTTTAGATCGCAGACCATTTTTGCCAAGAGTGCGGGACGCATCGTGCCGGTTAAACGGAATAGGACCACTGCAAGACAAGCAATCATATCACTTTGAGATATCCTTGTAAGCTTGTGAAGCTTGCACAATTATACAAAGCAAAATGCCGGCTGCCGACCTGGTGCCGCCGAGATTTTGCCGTATGCGAGGAACTAACCCCTGCACAGCCAATATTCGTATTCCAAGATTAGCCGATCGTTTACCTCGAATGCTTTCGTGGGGCTGAACTTTGCCTCGTCAACTTGGTGCTGAGCTGGAACTGAAATTTATATTGATACTTCTTTAGAAAGCTTAATCGACCAAGATGCCATCTAACCATTGCCGAATGGCCATATGGGCGTAGCTAAGGCGTTATTTAGCGTCTCCGACGCAATATTCAGCACCACTGCTCCACACGATTTGGAAAAGCAAAATGAAATAAAGAAACATAAGAGTGAGAGGAAAGTTTGGAGAAGGGAGGAAAAGGCTTTTCACATGGGAGTAGTTCCCAAGATAAGCATGTGTGAACGAGGGCCAACGTTGTTGCAAGGCCAAGCATTTAATGTTCCTTGTCGGTCGCAACGGTAAGATTGGCGAGGGTCAATTGCACCTCTGCCTCCATCGGAGCGGGTTAATTTGCTATCCGATCATACCTTCAACTTTACGTAAATGTATGCTGTGAACGGTCGCGAGATATGGTCGACAAATCTCATCATCGTGGACAGCTTAAATAACCTGATTGGGAATTGCTCCTCACCTCGTCTAGAATCTCTCAATAAGGATGCTCGAGCCGACTCATGACCTAGACATGCTACTCTGAACGTTGTCGTAGTTGAGGTTAGGAAGGAGTTCGTTTGGCACCTGGAGCTAGGGTTAACATCCTCGTGAATGTACATTTCGAGCTTTGTTTATAACGCCTAGATATACATGCGTAGCGGTGCAGCTATATAGCGCTATACGTAGATAGCGTATCGACGACCATAATGAAGGAATAGCTTGTCCCGTTTGTTTCACGAAACAACTTCCTAATTTCCAAGGGATGTCAATGTTGGCAGGAATACCTTATTGTTGTACCTTACGGAATGCTACTGAACTAATCTCAATTCAGCCCCCGACATGAATGCTATCGGCCATTTTTCCAAGATGTTGAAAGTTGCCTCTGGTCTCCCAACACGGCGCCACAAATAGCACAAGGGTACAAAATTGCGCGGCTGGCCTTGGATAAATCTCGAATCCCAGTCGGCTCGGAGCAATTTAGATGCAGGTTCACGCAGCGCTCTCTTTCTTTCGATGCTGCGGTGTCAAGATATTGCCTAAACGTTTCAAAGAATGATTACTCATTAGCAATATAACCTATCTTCGAATCGCCTCTGAATCTTACCCCTTCTGCGCCACAGCATAAATAGACCACAGCTCTCGAATGTATCCACGTGCCTACGGCCGGCTTTTTTACATACCTATCAATCGCAAAGGTGCGTTCGGTCTGACAGCGTCGCCACAGCCGCGTCAGAGGCGTAACTATGCTTAAATAAGTGTCTGCGCAACTGCGGGCTGCAATCTGACTAAGAGATGTTTGGAAACTGCCAAGATGCAAACATTTGCGCCATTGTGGTCCAATAGCAAACTCAGATGCGTTCTGGTCCTCCCGCACCACGTTCGCTAACCCCCTTGACATCTGTCCAACCGAACACACTATCAAAGCTCAGACAGAGCTACTTGTCAAGGGACATCTCAGACACTGCACGATGCCGGGATTGGTGTCCAATTCCGGTAAATGCCTACAGGCCTCGGTGCCTACGGCAGCTATCACACCTACTTTCTTTGGCACCCTCAGTCTTATACTTTCTTTGCGCACTGCTAGCCTCAAAATCGGGTACCGCAGCTTCCCCTTATACCACATGCATTCAACCTGCCACACAATAATCGTGGAAATGGGTATATATAGCTGTAGGGTGTCTCTTCCTCATGAGCCCGGCGGGCTTTAAGGAGACTCCAACCAGGCGTTCGGTCCATAGTTTCACATCCTAACCAGCCAATTTAATTGTTGTTCTGGAATTTTTTGTCACAATGCGCCTCTCGACTCTGTCACAACTTGTGCTGGCAACGTCAGTCGCTGTCGTTCTCGGCAGCCCTCTCAACAAGCGCGCCGACCTCTCTGGTTATGAGTATGTCGTTGTCGGCTCTGGCGGCGGTGGAGGACCGGTAGCCGCCCGTCTGGCGAGACTAGGCCATAAAGTCCTGCTTATCGAGGCTGGCGACGACCAAGGCGCGAATATCAACGAACAAGTACCTTCTTTCCACGCTGTCTCGACCATAGATCCATCAATGCGATGGGACTATTACGTTAACCATTACTCGGACCCTGCCCGCCAGGCCAGAGACACGAAGGCGGTCTTCGATTATCCAAGTGAAGCCGGACCGTTCTATATTGGTAATAAGCCCCCCACCGGCGCCACGCTCAAGGGCATTCTCTATCCTCGCGCTGGAACTCTGGGCGGATGCGGTCAACATAATGCTCTAATTACCGTCAAACCGCACGATAGCGACTGGGATTACATCCAAAGTATTACAGGTGACAGCTCCTGGAGCGCCTCAAATATGAAGAAATATTTCAGCCGCATTGAGCATGTCAACTATAACCCCAACAGCGTTATTGGGCATGGCACGGATGGCTGGCTTTGGACTGAACGCGTTAGTCTGGAGCTCGCTCTCAAGGATTCTAAAGTTCTCGCCCAGATCTTCGCTGCTGCAACCGCGATGGGCCAAAATATCTTTTCCACAATCATAAATTCGATTGGGAGTCTTGCTAGTATTTTGCTGCTCGACATGAACTCCGGTTTACCCGACCGTGATTCGCGAGAGGGGCTATTCCAGATTCCGCTCGCACGTCGCAACAAGGCGCGTAGCGGTCCGCGTGACTTCATCATGGACACTTTTAACGCTAAGAAGGACGGTAAGAAGCAGTTTCAGCTCGATATTCGCACGAATTGCTTCGTCACGAAGATTATCTGGGACAAAAGTGGCCCGAAGCCGAAGGCTGTTGGTGTCGAGTTCTTGGATGGCCCCTCGCTATATTCAGCTGACCCCCGTTCTGGCTCTGCGAAGACTGGAACTGCGGGTAGAGTTATGGTGACTCAGGAAGTCATTCTCTCGGCCGGGGCATTCAATACTCCACAGCTTTTGAAGCTCAGCGGTGTTGGCCCTCGAGCTGAGCTCGAGAATTTCGGGATCCCTGTCCTTCGTGATCTTCCTGGCGTTGGTAGAAATCTTCAAGACCGCTACGAAATCGGTGTCGTCACTACAACGCCCACCGACTTCAAGCTTCTCGAAGGTTGCACGTTCAACCAAGGTCCTGACCCATGTCTCGATGCTTGGAAGGATGGTGACCTGAGTGCGTATGAATCTAACGGATTTGCGCAAGCGATTATCAGAAGGTCAAGCAAGGCCATTGGCGACCCAGACACTTTTATGTTTGGTGGCCCGCTCGACTTCAGAGGGTATTATCCTGGCTATGCAATTAATGCTGTGGCAGACCGCCGGCACTGGACCTGGGCGATCCTGAAGGCGCATACTGGCAACACCGCTGGTACTGTTACTCTACGCTCTAACAATCCGCTGGATACACCGATCATCAACTTCAACTACTTTGACACGGGAACCGCTTCGGCCGCCGACCGCGACCTGAACGCCATAGTCGAAGCGGTTGATCTCGCCCGCAAGATCGGTGATCACGTCTCCAGTATCTCTGAGGACTTCACAGAGGTGTCTCCAGGGAACTCCACATTGAGACGTTCAAACCTGGAACAGTTCGTCAAGGACAACGCTTGGGGTCATCACGCCTCTTGCACATGCCCGATCGGACGCGACAATGACCCATATGCAGTCCTAGATTCCAATTTTCAAGTTCGCGGTGTCAGCGGCCTCCGTGTCGTCGACGCCAGCATCTTCCCTAAGATTCCAGGGCTTTTCATTGCCGTGCCCATCTACATGATAGCGGAGAAAGCGGCGGACGTTATTCACGCTGCGTTCAGGCGCTAAGAATCGCTCGCAGGTGTGTTGCGTTGTGTTAGGTAGCACAAGCTCTGAAATTCACATGGCTATTACTTTTCACGCCAAGAATCTGTAAGATTACGACTGTACTATACGGAAACGGATGGGACGATGATGGTTGGAAAAGAAAATCTTGTAAATATTATTTAAACTTGCAGTCGTGGGGATATCATTAATCAGTAATTCTGAGCCTGCATGAATCTCATTCAATTTCTCCATCAAACATGACTTTCATAGCTATTCGTTCACAGTTAGCACGAATGTAAATGCATGCCAGAACGTCCAGTGTCGGAAGGAGGAGTTACTCACTCGTCGGGAATGGCCAAAAGCTACTCCAGTCCTCCTTAAGATACAGTTTGGAACCGCCCGGGCGCGGAACGTACTTTAGGGTACCTTGAATTCCAGGTGCACGCCGCAGGTTACCCAGCTTGCCGAACACTTTCAGCATAGCTGTCAACGCTATCAGGTCTACATCGCGACCTAGACATTTGTGCCGTCCATAGCCGTGGTGGATATACGATTCCTCTGGACGATCAAGTTTAACCTCTAACGGATCTGGGAAGGCGTCCGGATCCCGAGACGCGGTGATGAAATTGACAAAGACAACATCCGCGCGCTTCAGATTGTATGTCTTGTCTCCATCAGTGAGCTCAAGCGCGCGGTCAGCCTTCCGGTACAAGCCGAGGGTGCCCGACAGACGACTCCCTTCTAAGACGTAATGACGAAGTGTTTCTAGTGCCTCTGGAGAACCATCGCGGGCCTGCTTTTGTATATCGGCTAGGTGATGAGAGTTTTGCGGTTCTAGGTAAAAGTCGAGTATTTGGGAGAACTGTATACACATATATGTAAGCCTATATTCAGTGATACGACAACGTATTATCAAACAATCAAGTGTCCCTACTGCTTGTGATTGGCATGAAACACTAGCGGATGCTGTTGGCACCATCTGCCATGAGATCTCTTCCGCGGACCTCCCGCTTTCCAGCAACCTTCGAATCATGTGGATCCCGTAATCCTTGAGAGAGGAGTTACGATCATAAATATTGTCGATAATGTTCTTCATGAAGGACGTTTTATTGATAGCGATGACTGCAACAGAGGTCAGTACCACATTGATATGATAAACTCGTATCTCCTTACCGTTTGCTTCCATAAAGTGTGCTAACTGGCCAGCGACCATGCGGCCTGCCTTGTGTAAAGCGAATGATTTTGTTGGCTCGATATCGAAGAAGACAAACGTGAACATTACGGACAAGATCATGTACAGCTCTTGCTCGGTATATACCCCCCGTGGGTTGTCCTCGGTCTTCAGCGGCAGGCAGAAGAGATTTGCAGCGAAATGGGTGTGCACTATATTAATCACGTCCCTGACCGCATCAACCATCTGCTTGCCCCCGATGAAATAAGAATGTTTCTTCAGCACCTCAGTGGTCTTTTGCTCGTAGAACTCAAATATCTGTCTCTGCCAGTTGCTGGGACCGTATATAGCATGATGCATATCTGCGCGTTGGTCAGTATTCATGTCACTATCGCCACTTAGCATCCAGCTATTTCCAGACATCATGTAATCGAAATTAGCGCCCCAGGTGACTTTGAATTCTGGCCTGCTTAGCACTGATTTTAATGCAGCATAACTTGAGATGGCGATCCGAGTTTGCATACGGGTAGGTCTCCCATAGTCGAAGTCGGCAACACGGCCAAGGTTGGTCATGATCTTGTGGTTCTCAGTGGGGATGGTAAGAGGGTAAAATGCATATATGGAGTTATATCTGAAGTGGTTGGGGAAAGCCTTTAGAAAAAGCTTGTGGAATACGCAGCCTTGGTTGATGGCCGGATCGCACGCAACTTCAGAGAATCCCCAGTTGGTAAGGTTTGCTGGAGTATAGTCAACGGTGTAAAAGCGGTCTCCCCGTACGATAGATACAATGTCTAGCAGAAAAGCGCGCGAAACCGTAAAGTTTGGAGAGATACCGACGCCAGGAACCTATTTGAAGTATAGTTGAGTTTAAGTTGTCTCCTTCACAGACTTCCAGGGAGTTTAAGTAAATTTGTCTTATTTTGAGGAAACAACACTCACCATAGGCGACTTTGATTCTTCAGCGACAAGGCCTGGGTAGAGTTCTACAAAGTCAGGATGGTCATACAGCCTCTTCAATGCCTCAGAGACCTTCGGGTCTGGGTTGATATCCTCAAAAGTCGTATAAGATTTCAGGCCAAAGAAGCTCCTGAATTCATTCAAGGAAGCGCATTTCCATTTCCTAGCCAGTTCAATATTCATGCATTCGATAGCTTTGTATACCACTGGAATGCTATTGGCGCCAAAACTCCCTATTTAGTTGAAATTTTGTATATCAGCGGTCACTCATTGAGTAGTCAATTACGGCCTACACAAGTAGCAAGAGCCAGCGGTGAGCGCCAGGATGCTTGGTTAATCTATAATCGAATCATAGGCTTACCAGCGCAATCTTCTATACTCTCAGCAAGAATATAGACCAGTTCATCATCGGGAAGTGACCCATCTATCTCCCTTGGGATTCCATAAAATTCTCTTGCAGCTGGATCCTCCGCAATGCTCTTATCCCATTTAAGGAACGCTGCATATGCCTCAGCAGCATCAACCTGGCGGGTATCCTGATTAGGCAGTATTGTCTGATGAAAGACCTCAAGCCACTTCTCATCCCGCCTGGAGAGCCCGCTATACCACTGATGAATGAAATTGAATTCGACAGAAGCATGGTGCCCAATGCCGCGTGTAGTTCCAGTGTCGCTAAATGCTTTCTCTGTGTCCACACGGGGATCAAGGTTCCAAGTGGAGCTCGTTCTATTAAGGTTAAGGATTGTGCGCAAGTAGTCTGTCAGGATTATATTGATATACAAACCAGAGGTAACGAGACGCGCCGTCTGAAATAAATCTTCGTCTTGCTTTCTAAGAGCTGCGCCATCCTTCTCTAAACCGGATGGGACAGAAAAGCGACCGTGTTCGTCAATAGCAGCCAATGTCTGAGCAATATAATTATGCCAGCGATTAAACATAATCAACATAGCACCGACTCCTGGTGGGAGCGCTAGTAGTCTCTTATCGGAGAAACAGTCCAACTTGATTTTGCCGCCTTTGAATATGCGCATGCGATTTACTTCTTCCAAATTTGAACCATATAGTGGTGCCAAATCAAGATATGACGAATTAAGCGACACGTTGATGTCTTGAGGGTCAACTTTGTAGATATCTGAACAGCACACCGTGGTAAGTCGAGAGAATTGTTACCGCCAAAGTGCAAGTATTTCCCTACCGTGACTTATGATATATCCAAGGTAAAACAATAAGCTCGAAACATTATTTTGGTTGCGTTTATACTCGCTTCGGGCCATGACTGCATCAAAAACTAAGCCGGCATCAGGGAAAGCGCCTTGAGGTTGAATCATTTGTCGGACACTTCGAGCAAATGGCTGGCCAGCTTGACCGAGGTGAGGCATTTGAATATTCTATTTATTTTAAGGCATCAACTCATTTGTGTAAGGAAGACTTAAATGTTTGAAACTTACATTGTAGGAGCCATCCGGCTGACGGTAGTTATACTTCTCGCCTACGTAAGTCAGCGACGGATGTTGCTGACAATCCCATAACCGATCGATGAACTAGAGCTGATATTAGAACGCTACACTTGTGATGATATAGTAGCATTGGGCCGCAATATCTAGAAGCATACATCATTTGTTACCGAAACCCTATTCCTAGATCCAGTTGGCAATTCAACAAGTAGCTGAATGATTCGTTCGGTCTATTACTCAAGTTTGCGCGAGGGAGTGGTGAGCTAAGCTAAGCCATCGGGGTCTTGAAATTCGAATATGCGCATGTCTACTTATTCGAAGGGCACGTGGAGTCGTACTATGTAAGATTTGTCATCGATTGGTTCGCCAGTAGTCTTCTGCTGAATCACTTCCTGAAGAGTCCTGATGTCGGTGATATTGAAAGTTTTCAAGTCTTTGAAAAATCCGCTTGAGGGCTCCTGTTCCCTTTCATAGCGCTCATCCCCACTAGTAGGGAGGGGTCTCAAGCTTGCCCGTAGAACGCTTGCAAACTCGGACAACATGATTTCGATCTCCGGTCGTTTAGCCATGTGGTCCGGCAACATTGAGGATGCTGCTCGGTGAAGCATGCTAGGCTTAACCTCATCTTCTTCCACGTATTCATTGGTTCCATTGGCTCCATTGCCGTTGGTTACTTTTGCTCTTCCCTTCTCACTAAACCTGAGGAAGCTAGAGGAGCGTCGTTTGGACCTGAGATCCGTTGGAGAGGTTGGAGGAACTGGAGATATAGGGGACTTTGCAGAATTGCTTCTACTCCAGGGAAAACCCATCGCGAAGGACAAGTAAATTGATCGGTATGGCGGGGACTTGAATGTAGGGTTGCGACTTGGTTGGTTGTCTAAAGAATGCAAGGAGATGGGAAGCTAAGAGGGCCTCTCGGCCATCTAGATAGGCGTTACAGGGTATTTAATTGATGCACAACAGATCTCAGCGAGAATATACCAACGGAGTGAGATAAAGCTACAGGTGCATATGGAAAGCTGAGGGCAGGGGAGAATGCTCCCAGCTCGCTCATTGCATTAGAGCAGCGGAAGACAAGAACGTTCCGGAGGGCGGGCCGTGCTCGACGACGAGAACGCCATTGGTCGCGCGGATCACAGAACCAATACTACGTATCCTTGCTTGGCCTATGAAGCACAGTAGAGAGTTATGCAAATATGGCGATGTCCATTGCAGTAGCCCTGCTGTGTGACAACGTGGGCTAACCCGGAAGCGTTTGCATTTTCGAAGCGGACCGTTCCCACAGCCGGATTGTGTTGCGGGTCGGATGGCTTCTAGCTTATGCATGTGTGCACCACTAGCACGACAATATTGCTAGATGACATCCGGCGCAATCTTCCTCGAACCCACGTCAAGGAACCAGTTTAGCAGTTGGAATGATGGAGTCCTTCTGCATGCGCAAAGATATGCATAATGTGCCGCGCTGCTAGATTGGACCAGCCGCCAGAGATAGGTGGTGCGGTGCATGGGTCGAAAGTCACAAGCTAAACTTCGAACACAGTCTCAAAACTTGAAAATGTCGGTTGGCTTCGGACGGCCGACCAATTGCCGCGTCGAAACTTGGCGGAGTACATCGACTAGTCCGTCCACAGTATGCACATGCATGTATCTCGATTTGGGTGCGGCTGGTTGGTTCGGTCATCGACGATTGACTAGGTCTGGGGGTTTCTCAGGACCAAAGATCGATTTTTCAAGACCCTTCCAACTGGGGGGGCATGCTCCCTTTCATGGGGGATCAGGAAGGCATCCAAAGAAATTTTCAGCAAAAAAGGTAGGGCGGAGCGAAATGGCGGAATAGTGATTGGGCGAAGCCGAATGGAGAGAACCTGTGCAACCTGCAATTCTCTCGACCTGACAAGCTGAGCCGATCCAACCCTGAAGGGACTAGATTCTTTTCTGGTTGAGGAGGATGCGACGCACGTTGGTCACATCCAACTAGCAACTCGAACTCCAGCCAATCGCGTCGTTTGGCCGACCATGCATATTCAACAGTGCTGTTGGCGATGCTTCGAAGACGGTGGCAATCGACTGCACTGTATCAACACCCGTAGAAGTACATTTGCGATATTGCCCAGGAGCTAATTAATGCTCTGACCCCCGACCTTGCGACAAGACGTAATTCACATATTTATTCCGGGAATTAATCGTCCGATCGATCTCTTCCCGCAAAGACGCGAGCTCGAGGCGAAGAACTGTGTTTCTGATTGGTAAATGACTTGACCCTTGCCTCGCTGAGCCAATTATGAATCTCGGGTGGATACCTTCCACCTTCTCCAGGGAAAAAACTCAAATCGAATCCAGATTTCGGCAATCTCCACCATAAAAGTTGCAAGTGATCCAGCGAGCATTGAATTTTTATAGAGCTCGAGCGATAGCTCGCGAGTGTGCGAAATAGGCGCCTCGATATCTTTCCAAGGGGTCCACCACCTGCCTGGATCGTCCAGTGCAATTTAAAGATTCGACCTCGCAAACAGGTCCTGGTACCGATACATGCATGACCACACACATGCCACTCTTGCTCACGGGTGGGGACTTATTGTTCTCTTTTTCCTCGTCGGGTAAGTTTCAGACGGACCGGCACCCATGTCCCGGCGCCATTGAGGCCCAGCAGACCCAGCAACTCTGGCAAATAGAGAAGGGTTGTTTGGAATGCTCGTCATTGGCTTTAATTCCGGCCGGCTCACACTATGCCGCATATGTGCGACCTGCAGATTCCTGGCTGATAGTGTGCACAGATATCAGGGTCGTTCTGCATTGGGGAGCTGAATTAGCATGCGCAGGACGCTTCCCAGCCATTTCCATTTTTGACTGCCTTCCAAAGGTCGATGTGTGGTTCAATGGCCAGAGCTGAATCGGCTGTGGCACTCATTCGCGATTGCGACTCGTGGTAGTGGTGGTGGTGGTGTGATTTGTGGTGTGAGGGATAACTATTTCAGGATTTCCTGCAGCTGAAGCTCCGTTCCCTTCCCCGTCTTTTTCTTCAGCTCTGTCACCCTTTCCAACACACTACCAAAGTTGTTTGTACCCCGTCGTTCCTTTGATATTGCACAAGACAGGCCGCAAAGATGGCGCCTCCGTTCAAGAATCTATTCCAATCCATCAAGAAGAAGCCGACCAAGACGCGTGGCGAAAGACCCAACTCCTTCGCCAATGGGACCCCTACCGAGGAGAAGACGAGTATCCTCCATGATCTCACGCATCTCAACCTGAAGGAAACGGCGACAGTTGCCCAAGCCATCACAACCTTAGCATCTGGCGAACCCCTTGACGACAAAAAACTCTTGCTTGAAAATGGTGTTTCTATGCTTCAAGGCTTCGCGCCGAACAGCGGCCTAAGCCAGAAGATTTCTGATGGCTTCATATCCATGCTCTGGCATGATCTCCCCCATCCATACCCGACGATAGCGGGGCCGGCGTCTAGGTACCGAAGACATGACGGTGGTGGGAACGTTCCCTATGATCAAGAATTGGGTAAAGCGGGTTCTCCATACGCGAGAAATGTGCCGCCCATGAAGCCAAAGGGCCCAAATTTGCCAGATGTCGATTCCGTCTACGAAGCTCTCTTGAAGCGAGAAGGGTCCTTCCGGAAGCACCCGTCTGGACTGAATCGCATGTTCTTCTCTTTTGCAACGGTTGTCATTCACGAGTGTTTCCAGACCTCTAGGAAGGATCCCTTCATCAATGAAACTTCAAGCTACGTCGATCTTAGCACGTTGTATGGCAATACCGAAAAGGAGCAAAAACGGGTTCGAACATACGCAAATGGAACTATCCATCCAGATTCGATAGCGTCGGAGAGAATCATGATGATGCCTCCCGGCGTCGTCGCTGTCCTCCTTATGTTCTCTCGCAATCACAATCGCATTGCCTCCAACTTGCTCTCCATCAACGAGGACTGTAAATACCGCCCTTGGGATAGTTTGGATGATGATGGGAAGAAATGGTAAGCACCCAAGCATCATGGCTTTGTGAAACCCCATGCTTATAATCATACCCCACTAGGCAAGACGAGGACATCTTCCAACTTTCGCGCAACATCAATGTCGGGTTTTTCGCTTCAGTTGTACTTGGAGACTATGTCGCAGCCATTCTAAACACCCCACGTGCAAACTCCGAATGGTCTCTAAACCTCGGCAAGGAGATCAAAGAGTCCGGGAAGCGGGTTGAGCGCGGTGTCGGAAATGTTGTGTCTGTTGAATTCGCCGTGCTTTACCATTGGCACGCCGCGCTGAGCGCTGCTGATGATAAATGGATGGAGATGTTGATTCGGAACGAGTTCCCAGAGCTAAAAGACTTGGAAGATGTAACAATCGAGATGTTCCACCAAGTCATGAAGACCTACGGGCACAAGCTTATGACGACACCCCCTCACCTTTGGACTTTTGGTGGCCTCCAGCGCCAGGCGGATGGGACTTTCAAAGATACCGACATTGCTGAGATCCTCAAGAGCTGTATCGAAGAACCCGCACACGAGTTCGGAGCTCACGGTACCCCGGCCAGCTTGAAGGTTGTTGACATCATGGGCCAGCTTCAAGCCCGAAACGTGTTCAATGTATGCACAATGAATGAGTAAGTTCCCTCTCCGTATCTGACTCTTTACGGCTATTCTAACACTGAAAACAGGTTCCGCCGGTACCTCAATTTGAAGGCATATGATTCGTTTCAGGACTGGAATCCAGACGAAGAGGTTGCTAGGCGCGCAGAGCTTCTCTACGGGCACATTGAAAACTTAGAGTTGTACCCAGGTCTAATGGCTGAGTGCACCAAGCCCGCAATTCCCGGAAGCGGTGTCTGTCCGGGTCAGACCACTGGTCGCGGTATCTTGGACGACGCTGTTGCCTTAGTCCGTGGTGACCGATTCCTTAGTTACGATTTTAACAGCAGCACTTTGACAAACTGGGGTGCATCATTGCTCTCCGAGCGGGCGCCAGGAGCGTATGGCGGTATCCTGCCCGTTTTACTCATGAATGGCCTGCCAAATGACTTTACCGGCACTTCACCTTATTCCCTACTCCCATTCTACACCCCTGAAGCTGTTCACGGCATCCTGAAGGGAAATAAAGTCCTGGAGAAATATAATATTCAAAGACCTGCCACAGCAATGGGCGTCACCAGCGTTCAGTCTCATGCTGCCGTGAAACAAGTCCTTACGGACCGTGGCAGCTTCAAGATCGTCTACCCGGCGACTGTCGGCGGTAGCAAAAATGCCCACGACTTTTTGTCAGGATGGGATGACGTTAGCGCTCACGATGGTGCAGAAAGTACCATCCATAAAGCACTGATCGAAAATGGATTCGAGGGCAACGTCACTTCATTCTTCACCGCCAAACTTAAGGAGTTGATTGATAGAAACACGCTATCTTTCAAAAAAGGCAAAAAATCGATTGATATTGTTCGCGACGTCACTAACGTCGCCCCTATCTTCTGGGTAGCAGACCGCTTCGCACTTCCGCTCAAGACAGCAGAGCAGCCCCGAGGCGTGCTAACCCCCTTTGAAGCATTTGGTGCATATCTTAGTGTGTTCCTGTATCAGAACTGCAACCTTATCCCCGCAAATGAATGGGCGATGCGCGAGTCTGCCGTTGCGGCAGCAGGTGTTCTCACACAGGTCTTCGAGACTCACCTGAAGACGCAGACAGGTATCGCGGAGGCTGTAGTAGACTGGCTCGCCAAGGGCAGCGCCTTCCAAGTCGGCGAGCATGCCGACCGGCTCTACCATGCGTTGGGCGACTCGAGACAGCCGGTTCCGGACTCTGCAGCAGACTGCCTTAACATGGGCGCCCCCATCGTTGCGATTTTGACGCAGCAAGCTGCTCTCCTTATCGATTTGTATCTGAGCCCCGGCTACGAGCAATATAAGGACCGGCTGACGCAGCTCGCCAATGCAGATGCCGCCTCTTCGGAGAAGGAGCTTCGCGGGTTTGTATATGAGGGCATGCGGTTGGCCGGCGCGCTGCTCGGCCTCCCACGCGTGGCAAGCAAGGATATAACAATTGATGATGGCGCCCGGGGACCCATCACTATCAAAGCCGGACAAACAGTACTTGCTGCGACATCTGCGGCCGCGCTGGATCCTGCCGTCTTCCCTGAGCCTGAGAAGGTCAACCCACATCGTCCGGTCGCAGACTACGCCGGGCTTGGATATGGGCTCAACTCATGTTTCGGAGCCAAGCTTATCGGGGCGTCACTGGCGGCGACACTCCGAGCTGTCTTCCGGCTCAAGAACGTGCGCAAGGCTGCCGGCAAACTCGGTAACTTTACGATTTCGCACTATCACGTCGCGGGCCTTGAGTTGAAGTTCTATTTGGACGACAACGCGAAGGAATCGCCAGTGCCAACATCTCTCACACTTGAATACGATTAAGGGTATAGCAGTACCATGTATGATGTTTCAATTAGGTTATTTTTATTTTATATCTGGGCATGTAAGATTGACAGCGGCAGAAAAAGTGGAGATCGATCTAGTATGCACGATGTCTCTGAGCGGAGTATATATACGAGAGTCTAGCCAATAAGGCTGGAACTTTAATTAATATTGATATCTTAGTCTTAATTGACCCGCATCTTCATTCCCAATTAGGATATTTCCCTGATTGAACTCCACCGACGACTTCATGTGATATGTGTTGACGCAGAGGAGAGTATTGATCGCATATAGGTTGTGAACTTGATTAGAAAGGATTCTAGGAATTATATCGACGGCTGAGGGTTGATGCTGAGCCCGAATGCAGCATCATTTACGAGTTTAGAAAATTTAAGAGCACTAGTTCTTAATTCCGAACCCACACAGCTATTATGTATGACCTGAGATCGTTCGGGCGCTAATCAGCGGCCACAGCGGACAGCTGCTAATCTCATTGCTTGAAATTATGTCACCACTCAAATGTATTAGGATATCAGTATGCAAGTACATGTTCATTTTCATCTTTATTTCGTGGCCTCCGGCTCAGTAACAACCTCTGTCGGAGCAGCCTCCGCCTCGCGTTCCTGCTCGATCTTCTTTGTGTTGACCCCACGCTCAACGGGGATGACGGTAAAGTTAAACTTGGCCATGGTGAGTCCAAAACGCGAGCGAACTCGGGGCTCCCATTTTTCTGCAAAGCGCTCCTCCATGAGCATTGGTGTAAGGTCGTTGATCGAACCGCCGAAAAGAGTGAGCATTGTTGAGGAACTATTCAACCTGTGTTAGTCGTGCTGTGTGCTGTAGGCACGCAAACCGGGGATAACATACTTGGAGCTACCAAACATATTGTGGAAAAAGCTTTCAGTGTAATCTTTATTTGACTTTCGCGCGTCCACTCGTCGCTTGGACAGGGCTCGTGAAAGATCCGGTATGGTGAGTCGCGGTGAACCATCGGGCATTTTACCTGTCGCTTCTGCCAACAGATCGTGAACAAGCTTGAGATCTGGTTTGCCCTGATCGGGAACTAAAGCGGCGTCATGTCTAGTAAGACTAGCGTCATGTTCGATAGCATTGTGCAGACTGATCTCTTCCAGATCGAAGCGGTCCTTCCAGTAGGAGCGGTCGAGAAAGTCCGCTGCGAACTTCGGAACGAAGAAGCAGAAGGACGGTGCAAAATTGAAAGTCTGGCGAATTTTGTGGTTGAGGTCGACAAAGGTGATGTTTTTGCCGTCATGAGGGAGGATGCCATGATTCGCCATAGCATTCAACATTGGACAAGCAGATCTAGAGTCCCCATCTTCCGGAGGTACGTATTCAGGCCACACACCATGATAGCCAGCTGCACCTTCGGGAACGACCTCTCCCTCTTTGCGACTCGGTGTCACGGCGTTGAGTAAGAAGAGGGCGAAATCCCACTGGAAAACAAAAAGCTTAATAACCGCGCCGGCAGCATTGTGGATGATTCCCCCCATGGCTACGAGAGGTTGGAGTCAACTGTCGATACGATCTAGATGCTGATAAAAATGTGGTGGGAGTGTAAGTTATAGGTAATTGAGGGCTTTGTAAAATTGTCCTCTTTGAGATTTTAAATTTTATCTCATGGTAGCATTTGCAATGGGGTTACTGCATTTTTTTTGACCACCAGCGGGTACTCCTCACGGCATGCATATTCTTGTTATGGTGCATGCTTTATATGCAGGCAGAGTGGACAAGTACCTGTACATTTTGTCCAGCGTCAAGAAAAATGCAATCCCACACTGTTCAGCTCACCCAGGGTCACCCTTATCTGCGGCAAGGGCGGGGAATTTCTCCCGCACATTACCTAACTTTTGTTTTTCTTTTTTCTCTCTTCTTTTTTTTTCAAGGCTAGTGAGGATGCTATTCAAGCTCCGAAGAGTAATGAGATCAGAGCAGCTTGCTAGCTAGACGTGGAAGGAGACACGGCCGCATCGTGACAGTAGATCGATAGACGAAGCTCCCGCTTCCGAATTGGAAATCCGAACTTTCAAAGGTGAAAAGCCAGAGCCTGTTCCTTGCCCTTGCAAAGCTGAGGAATGTGACAAGTGTCGTGCAGTCTTGTTCGTTTGAGCGATTAGATTGCTTGCCATTGGTTGACGGACCATAGCCCTGTTCGAAATGTGTATTCCCTGCTTTTCGACCTGCCCCATCGTATATCGTCGCATCGATTCAGACTAATCACGCTGATTTTAGCATATCTGCCAAGGACCGAGGCGAGTCAAGTCGCAATCGGGCAACTTACTTGATCGGAATAGGGAAAAAAGTTTATTGCGAGTGGAGGGACCAGGAATGTGCAAGCGTGCACGAATTCTGCAAAGGCTCCTGCAGGCCGATGTCACCAGCAAAAGTGCCAAGCATGGTTTGATCAGATTAGATTAGATGCGATTCGATAAGATTAGATTACATCAGGCCGATTCCGGTACCACGGTGGGCGATTTGGTGGGAGCGTGCCCCAACCAACACACCAACGCACCAACACACACCACCACGCGTTGGCTGCTGCTGGTGAATCCTCGTGTTTTCGTCATCAGCCAACTGCCAACTGCCTGCCGGCCTCCACGTAACGGCAAAGCCACCAGAATACATATCGCCATTCCAAAAGCTTCGGCTTCTACTCGTTCCAGCTCATCAGTCATTACAACCACCTCGATCCGGTCGAACACTCTCGCATATCTGGAGACGTTGCTATGTCACTGTCCCCTGTACGATCCCGTATTCAGCGGAGCCTCTCATCGAAACTAGCGCGAAACCAGGTACTGTGGCGAACGGAACTGCTGTAACGTTCGGACAGCCGCCGGAGGAACTATCAACAGCGAAATTCTGGGCCAGGCTTCGGTGCCAACTTTCTACTTCATCCTGTACGGTTTTACAGCCTGCAGGCGTCCTTAGGGGTTAGTGCTCTGTCTCCCATCGTCTGTTTCCGTTCGCACATCGCAGCGATTCCTCTCTCGTAACAACTGTCGCATATTTGCATGTCCCATCTAGCACCTCCATATCCTTTCCTGAAAGCAGACGAATCCCCGGGATGGTAGCTGTCTTCAAAGTTCTTAAGATACTGACTACTTGCATCAGAATGCCTATATCCCTCGACCGACGACCTTGACAGCTTCCAGAGGGCCAACACATTTCAACGTCATAGCCACGATGCCGCCCCCTCGTCGGAAAGGAGCTGCCCCTCCGCCTCCCACCAATACTCCCGGGCATCACCACATCCCTGAACCACCTCCACCTTTATTGCCATGGTACTTTTACCTTGCTCCGCACCCTCTCGATGATCCGCTGGCACCCTTACCCCCACCAGCCGCGGGCGCTGCGCCTGCTCGATATCCGCCACGACCGTTCACTGCATACGATTCGTATACTCTGGAAGATGCCTATCAGGCCGTGCTGTCGGAAAGAGAAGCGAAGAAACTGTCAGCCCCGTCAACACCAATAAAATCCACATTCGGTGCGTCGACAAGTTCTCCGATAGATACCCGACCAGAGAAGGGGAGGAAAGCAGAGTTACGAAAAAGTTCCGAGTTTACTTCCTCTCCCCTAAGAACAAGTGATGTACCGCCGGAAATGTCAGAGGAAGGAGCTATGCCGCCACCTGTTTTGATTCCCACGAAAAATGGTCAAGTAAGGCCATCCGAAGACCCTATTGGAACGGCAATAGATATTCGGCAATCCAAAAAACAAAACAGAAATTCGATATCAAGTATTAACTCGCAACCTGGCAGCTCGACCCCAATCTCCGCCTCTCCAAATCTTGGAAGTTACCCAAATTCCGCCGGGACAACATCAAATCCGTTCATTCGAGCGAAGAGTCAGAGGGATGTACCTCAACTTCGCAAAAGCTCAAAGCCGAGGTCGGGAAGCAGAAATGCGTCTAAGGATCGAAAATCAGGCAAGCTACCTGAAGAGAAGGACGAAAAGATTGTACCCGTCGGAGTACAGAAGCTACATCAAGTGAGGATACCTAGCTTGACCATGGAACCGATATACTGGTCGCCATTACACGGTCTAGACACCGCGAAAGTAACAAGAGGCACCTGGTTCTACCGCGATACCATGTTCCCTGTAGAAACTGAAAAGGCAAATGCGCTTGAAAAAGGTTGGAGAGATGTAATGGCGTGGACGCAAGAATGGGCCTGGGAGCTTGATAGTGCCGTTAAGGTTGGCGAAGAAGCGGAAGCAAAGATAAGGTGGATGATGCCGGTCGTTAAAACCGCATCTCGGCCGGCGACAGCGGCGTTAGCAACCGCCGCAGCAGCGTCTACACCGGCAGAACCAAGCGAAATGATGGAAGAAAGCGGCCAATTGAACGCTGATCTTGTTAGAGATGGCGAAATTGAGACCGTTGAGAAATCCGATGCGTCCAGCGCGGAGTGGGTTATCTTTTCCGATGCGAAATCTGCCTATATCATGCGGGACAGTCTCCTTGCCGGGTTCGCGGGTAGAAACCGTCGACCGCTAGCCGCTATAAAACGCGGTCTTACTGTTGGGACCCCGGTAGTTAGAGGGTTTGATGTCGACGTATGGAGAAGAATCCATGGTGACAAGTACGGCCTAGCTGGGAAGCTAGGATGGACTGGAAAGCCCGGGGACACTAACGCTAGAACAGAGGGGCCCCCAAGAGAGGAGAGACAGAGGATAACCGACCTCGTCCTCGTCATTCACGGGTATGTATATTCCCAAAGAATCCATGACTCAAGTAATATAAGCTAACAGAAACACAGCATTGGCCAAAAGCTTTCAGAGCGTGTCGAGTCATTCCACTTCACACATGCAATCAATGGGTTTAGACGGCTTATCAATTTAGAATTGAGGGATCCGGCAGTAACACCTCACTTGCGCAAAGAAGGAGTCGGCATTATGGTCTTACCTGTGAATTGGAGATCTACGGTCAAGTTTGATTCCGACTTTGCTGGGCAAACAGACGAAGATGAAGCAGAGCTAGACTTTACTTTAGACGACATCACTCCATCAACAATTCCTGCGGTTCGAAGCCTAGTCGGGGATGTCATCATGGATATCCCATACTACCTTTCGCATCACAAAAATAAGATGATTAATGCAGTCATCAAAGAATCGAACAGGATCTTTAAACTCTGGTGCAAGCATAATCCCGCATTCGGGTCTGAATTAGGTGGAGGGCGCGTCCATCTTATGGCTCACAGCTTGGGCTCTGCTATTGCGCTTGATATCCTGAGTGGTCAGCCTACAGATGTTTTCAAAATGAACTCGCAGATACCAACGCCTATTCACATGCAACCAGAGAAGGACGCGGATGACGACGCATCGTACATGTCAGTAACGCCAACAACACCCGGGATCTTCGATTTTAACACCAGCAACTTATTCTGTTGCGGCTCCCCTGCCGGGTTGTTCCTCCTTATCAACCGGCGAGGCCTAGTACCTCGGTACAAGCTCAAGATTGAGAACCCAGACTCATCAGATCCTTCCGTTTGCGGCACCCAGGGGAGATATGGTTGCCTTGCCATCGAGAATATCTACAATGTACTACACCACTCAGATCCGATTGCCTATCAGCTTAACAGCACCGTCGATCCGACCTACGCCGGATCGTTAAAGCGCGCAATGGTACCGTCGACTGCAGGGTCATTCCTTTCCTATCTACCACGCTACGGGTCCTCTTCTAGCTCATCTATAACGAGACCGTCACTTCCGTCACTGCCTCTCCGTCTGCCATCGAGCATGGAACTCGAAGTACACGATTTCAGTCGCGAGGAGCTTGCGGAGCGGAGGATGTACCTGCTGAACGACTGTGGGCAAATTGATTTCTATCTCCGCGTGGGAGGAGGGATGCTCGATAGCGAATATCTAAACATGCTAGGTGCCCACAGCTGTTATTGGGAGTCAAGGGATTTCGTGAGGTTAATCGTGTTGGAATGCGGACGCCGTCGTGGAAGGGACGGGGTCATCGAGGGCATGCAGATCGAGAAGAAACGGGAGCTTGGGGGGCTCTTGAGTAGAAGCGGAAAATAGATGTAAGAGGCCGATGTATGCTAGTATTATTTTCGATCTGCTTTTGATTCCCAGTGGTTTCGCAAGATCAAGTAGTTAGCGAGGTTCTATTCTGGTTCTGTTACGTTTTGCTTACTTGGGATGCATACCATATTTGGAGTTCACAGATTTTACTTTTTACATTTACGCTTTCCTTCTTTCCGTCTTTCCGTCTTTCCGTCTTTCCTTCTTTCCGTCTTTCCTTCTTTCCTTCTTTCCTTCTTCCTTGCTTTCCCGCTTTCTTTCCTTCTTGCTTTCAACCATACAACATTTAGAGTATCTTAAGCTAGACTGTCAATAACGCGTTGTTCCTCTCCTATGTCTCGGCCAATAGATGTATAAACTTCTGAGTCTGGACTATATTCTCTACCTATCCAAAGATTTATATAATATGTTATTAATAATTCTCACTCAACCGCATAGTATCGTATAAGAAGCTCTTAGCAAATTCTCAGCATTATCTAAGCTTATGCACGGAGACGAGTTTGTAGACGAACTATTAAGTCAGTGTTGACATATCTGATGGAGGATAATGTTTCATCGGTTCGCCAAACCAGGCAGCCCTTGCTTTGAAACCCGGGTGTCCTTCCTGACTAAGCCCCGCGCATGGCTGATACCTCTTTCTGCATTGAAGAACACCGGCAACAAAATTCAAAATTTTCATCCGAGGTTTCTTGTATCGAGATACTGCCTTATCGGGAAACGTGGGCGGAAATTGCGTTTCGCGTGGAAAAC
This sequence comes from Drechslerella coelobrocha, assembly GCA_036971555.1. Classification (NCBI taxonomy): domain Eukaryota; kingdom Fungi; phylum Ascomycota; class Orbiliomycetes; order Orbiliales; family Orbiliaceae; genus Drechslerella; species Drechslerella coelobrocha. Next base: position 2,056,167 of record JAJTUH010000001.1, read on the forward strand.
AAAAGAAACTATGCTAAAGAATTTTAAACAAAATTTATACATGGCACAGTTCAAAATTTGGACATGGGTCGCAAACGATGCTGGAGACAAAATATTGACTGCTCAGCATGGGCAATATCAGATATACAATAATGGGCATGACGCCGGCCTAAGGGTGGCCAATGCTTTGGGGAGCAGGCAAGTGCCAGCATCCAAACCTAGTTAAACTCTCGGTCAGGAAGGCATCAATTAAAATTAATTTCCTATTGTGTATTTTGTATCTGCAGGCTACCTTCAAACTTACTGCGAGGACCTCCTCAATGGAAGTGTTCCGGCAGGCTTCTGGAGCCTACCCGGTTCCTCAGTGTTGGCAATGCTGCCTGCTTTTTCCATGGATCCAGCATCGTGGTCTCAGGCCAAAGCAGGATGACCTTCCTTCTTTTGACATGGATGCCCGCCACGACTTGGCTGTGGGTCTCTCGCTCCCTCCAGCTTGTCATTGGCTCAGAGACATCCGGGAAGCCGTGCGGTGTTATGAAGCTGCCGAAGCTGTCAGTTTAAGAACTCTTCAAATTCTACTCTTTGGCACTTTCCTTTGAGCTGCGGCATAAAAATCAGGAGAAAAAAGCACTTGCTCGGGTTTTCACAAGATAAATTGCCTTCGCCAACCACACGGACAACACGAAGGGCGAGCCGAGGAATAGCAACTACTTTTAACTTCTGAACAGCTAAATATCGCACAAACGTACGATTCCTAGAATCAAATTTGCAAATCCCATTGCAGAAAACCGTGCACGTGGGGAAATCTGTAATACAAGGAAGCAAAGAATCCGACTACATACCTTATAACTGCTTATTTTTTCCAGCTATCCTAAGCCTTATTCCCCGCAGCATTGTACTTTAATTTCAAGTACAGTGCCGTTAAAGTAGAAAGTTCAAAAAACAAATAGACCAGGTATGTGTATTACTCCCTTGCTTTTAAGGCCTTGCGCACTTCACTATGTTTCCGTCGTACCGTCCCCGTTTCGAACCTCCCACGCCGTTGGGTTACTGTAAGGCGGGCTCATACGTGATCTTTTAATCGCCACCCGGCCGAGGTCTTAAATATTCGCCATATATCCATGTCTGTGCATGGGAGGGGTGTGCAGATATGCAAGCATGTGCCTTGACTCCCATTTAATGACCCCTGTACCATCCCGACACTCTTCTGCTACACCCAGGAAGTCTGTTTTCTGGAAGAATACGATGGGTCTGCAAGAATGGAGAGAAAGGGCAGAGAGTGAGGGGCTAGGAGGAGACTATTAATATATTATTAACCTGCTGCTTTGCAACCATTGAATGCTTGGAGCCTCGGGTACTAATTCTGTCGGGTTGCTAGATATATTCTTCTCCCATTTTCCATGGCTCCTCCTGCTTTCTCCCTGTTGTTGGTTCTGGCCAACTATGACCTGACCGCTCTGGCTATTTTTGCATCGGTCTACACGGTCCTGATATCTACAATCGTGACTTACGGGGGTTGCGACAAGAACACGAATTCAGCGCCGTGGTTCAGCGATAACGGTCCCCTCTCCGAGATTAGAGGGACCAGTGCTTCTTCTTCTACTACTACCTTTCCGACCTCTATCTCATCCGCGACAACATGCGGAACTTACCACCACTCGACGTCGTCGCGTCTTGGCCAGAACCCAACTATACCAATCCCGCGAACAGAGGTCGCTCTCTGATCGCAGTGGAGGTGACGTTATTCTCCTTGACTGCTTTAATTGTGGTAGGGAGAGTATACACGAGGAAGTGGTTGATCAGGAGTTTTGGGTTGGATGACTGGTTTATTATACCTGCTTGTGTAAGTTTCATAAGCCACTCCGCCTTTACGCTCAAGTAGCGTATCTGATATGAACGAAGCCACGTTGTTACCATATGTCTTTATTCACTAGGCTAATTCAAAAAACCTGTAGATTGTTTGTTTAGGGCTCACTATCTCGACATGTCTTGCCACGAATGGTGGCTACGGCCTGCATATTTACGACGTGCCCCACAATCTGCGTACAAAATCGCTCGAATATGCTTGGGCGAATATGCTGCTCTACACAATTTGTGTCACACTGACAAAGATCTCTATTCTTTGCTTCTACCTACGCTTAGTCCCGTCAGGTCCTTTTCGCATCCTCACCTGGCTGACTCTGGCTACTGTCGTGATGCTCGGGATTGCATACTCATTAATGGTGGTTTTCTACTGTATCCCCGTGCGCGCGTACTGGGAGCCGTTCAATTTCCCTGATGCCACTTGTCTGAGCGATGAGGCAGCGCTGATTAGCAACGCTGCCGTGAACATTGGGCTCGACTGCTGGCTTTGGATCATGCCCATACCCGTTGTATGGAGAGTACGGCTGCCAATCCGACAGCGAATCGGGCTGGTGGCCGTCTTTGCACTGGGTGGCTTGTGAGTTTGCCTTTCTTCTTTCACCCGTCTTACTATTTTATTTGACGTATCCTTCGGCGGATATCAGGGGTTACCCGATTACTAATACTTGTATTTCACTACAGTGTCTGTCTCGCAGGAGCTCTAAGGCTGGTCTATGTCATTCAAACAGCATATTCTTACGACAGGACTTGGGACGGCTTTTCTGCCTGGATCTGGACAGCCGCCGAATCAGACGTCGGGATAATCTGCGCCTCTCTGCCATCCCTCAAGCCACTCATCACGAAAGTTACCAATTTCCAATTTTCAGAAGTTACCGCGAGTCTAGCTAAAGGTCATCGCACACGACCACGGACTAAGAAGAGCGGAATGCGGATGCCAACTGGTGGTGCGTCACGGAATTTGGGATCGCGGAACCCGCTGCAGACAGGAGATGTCTGGGATGGGAGCGACGAAGTTGTGTGCGAGTGTGAACGGGGAGCGGACGGCACAGTAAATATACGTATGAAGAAGCAAGAAGGACACCAACCGGGGACATACCAAATGACAACAGTGATATTCTCCGGAGATCCAGACGGTCGGTTGGCAGCTGCTCGGAAGGCCCATGCTGCTGAGCGGGGAGGTTCGGCTAAAGAAGGAACGACAGTGCAGGTCAAGCCAATAGAATTAGACGAAAGATATCACCATACAGATCCACGTGGTTACAACAACAACGGTAGAGGAGATCTTGAAGAAGGGTATGCATGGCCTCTACGAAATGAAGATGAGCAAAGGGCGAATGACCATGTATGTGGTGACGGGAACGAGACCTGGAGGTGTTGCTGGGAAGTGATGAGAACGATAGAAATCGATGTTCGGGAAGATCATAGCTTCGAGGAAATAAGGGCTGAGTCGAGGTTATCGACAGATTCATTTCGACGACATGGGGCCGGGTTGACCGATGTCTAATGTGTGTGCTTTTGGGTGGATTTTTTTTGGATTTCTTTAGCTTTCATTGCCTATATGTTCGATATTTTGCTTCATGGATGGGCGTCAAGTTTCTCCTTCACGTTTTTGCCGCTGCGCACCCATAGTTTTGTTATGCATTACGTAGGGTTAGATAACGACTCTGGCTATGTGGTTACAGATCATGGATAGATTCTGATTTATACGTTCCCTCTGCACTTATGTTATAATATAATACCAGTCTTGTTCTCACATAGTAATAGACTCCCTCTACCAAATCCTACGCGTGCGAATCTTTTGCCGTTGCAATATTTGGAGATTCGATATCCTAGCCAAAATACAGGGATGTGTTGCCGCACTCCGTCGGCTGGGAGGACTGTTACACAGGCACATTTTCAACTTTACCTCACCAACCACCCAAGTCAAACTCTGTCTGTTGAAGATCGCAGTTCGTATGATACTGTGGCTGGCATTTGCAGAATATACTTGAATTTGAAACGTATATTGAAAGTGCGAGCAATGCGCACTGTCAAATGACTCTATTCCGAAGGTTCCGGCGCCAACGGTGTTCGGCCGCATGCGGACGGCCCTCATTGGCAAGTATGACGTCGCAGAACTCTGCTGATCGCGCGTTAGTGGTAATCGATTACCAAATCAGCGTGAGAAAACACAGGAATCCAAAATCCTGTTTCGCCCTCTAAGCTGCTACTATATATTCTAGCTGTGGAAAGAAAACCGCATGGGAAAAATTCAAAGAGCAGAAAATACTGCTTTGTCATCACACGATTTCTTATTCCCGTATCTACTGAGGGGTTCTTACCTGCGATTTTGGTAATTGTTAAGCATTCGCCAGTCACTGCAGGGTGGGTACCTGCACGAAAGATCCGGATTGAGCTAAATTTCCACAATCGAGAGCTCTGGAGCAGGAAGTTCTTCGCTAGATCGTCTTTGAGGGACAGATGGATTAGTAACGGAATATTACCTTTTTCTTTCACCGGAGGTTCCGGGACTCACAACCCTGTCCAGCCTTCCGTCAAGTCCGATAAACGAGTATATAACGTTGACGGCTATAACACCTTCATTATTCGAACCGAATTCCGGGTTGCTATTGCGAAGTTGCACCTGTGCTACCAGAGCCCCGACAACACATATTCTGCCACACAGCCGTCCTCGGCTGCCCAAACCAACTCAACCACGGCAATAGCTCAACTTCAACATGGCGGTGATCTGGGGCCTCGACCTCCGAGAAATACAATGGTACAAGTTCGGTTCCAAGAACATGTTCGATCCGCAGTGGTACCTTCGTCGGGAGAAGATGATAATCTACCAACTGGCAATGATATCCATGGTCTGTTCCGAATCAGTAGGGACTGCGACCCTCTCCGGTAAGTTGCTCTATAGATATCTAACCCCAATCCTCTGTCAGTGTGATGAATATTAACTAGACTCTGGTACCCCTGTAGCCTATGTTGACCAACAGTCTGACCTCGAGAGAATCTACCCCGGTTCCCACGTTCACAATAACGATATCGTCGGGATTGCATCCTTCAACATCTTCATCGGTGTAGCGGTCGCTACAATATTCGGTGCAGCCTTCTTCTTCGACCTTTTCTGGCCAGACCGATATGAATCAAACGGAGTCAAGCTGGCATGGAGGATTTCGGCTGTTGCAGTCTGCATAGGCTCTCTGGCGGATGCGCTGGCGTACACCGTCATCGTCGCGTCACATGAGTGCTGGGTGGATGGCGTGGATGGAGAGGAGCTAGATATGGTCTTAAGGAAAGCTGGAAAGCCCAACTGGCAGTATAGAAAGAATGCAAGAGCCGTTGCCTCGGTGGTACTGTTGTGGGTGGGGTTGGTGTTCACAATAGCAAGGTAAGTCGGGTATTCCTCATGACAATTTGATAGCGATGAGATCAGGTCGTGCTAATCTAACTGTCGCCTGCCGTGCAGCACTTATATCCTCTTCAAGTTTTATGCGCATAATGAGGCATTCGGTCCAAAATCCCACAAGGCTTTGGAAGCAGCCAAAGAACAACCGGACCAGTCGCAGATATTGGATCCACCCGAGCCCACTCCTCCACCAGTACCGCAGTACCCCGAAAATCCGAACTATTTCAGTGATAAATACACTAGAAGGGAAGAGGTTGTATGAAGTTGTATTAGAACAAGGTAGATTTATTGGGTTTCTACAGGTGGTTTGGAGTCGGCGGTTATACATGTTGCGTCACCAGAATCCTAGAACTGTTACCAATTGGTTATGCTCAGCGTTTGTGATATTCCCTCAGGCAACAGCAGTCTTTTCATAGAAATAGTCCCACGGCTATATTATTTGTTCTTCCTTTAAACAAAAAATAATAATACACGACGCACTTCTTCTCATTTAACTCCGTCACCACTGCTTTAATCCAAACCTTGCCAAAGCAAAGATACATGCACACATTGCTCTCAAAATCATTCACGTTTCATATTCAATCTACTCACTGGAAACTAGCAAAAATAAGCAACATCGTACAATGGCTGCACCGATGTACATTGATAAAAGTCGCGCTAATGCGCTGGCAAAGATGACAGACCAGGTCGAGAGGCTCTTCGAGATAGCTACTCCGACTCTTGGGCAAAAGAACCCAGTTACTAACAAAGAAGGCATTTTCAAACACCACACTATCCCCCAGAAGCCTTCAGATGAAGCCTCGGATATCGATGGTAGCACCTATTTCATAATCCCAGATTATCATGAGCCGTCAAACTCGAGTGTCCCCATCGAGAAATTGAAGAAAATACATGCGAAAGATCTAGTGGTCGGAAAGCCTCACAAAGGATGTTATCTAAAGGTGCGGTTGGCTGCAAAAGCCATTCGTATCAACTTCGCTACGCAATCTGTGTTTGAGGATGAGCAAGGGTCATATGGCTTGATCAGGTTCTATTATCGCGATGAAGATTCCTCTCCAGATGACCACTTACCGTACGGATACGTCATCATCGTTCGTGACCCGTACCTCTGGAGTGGCGGCGAGCGCAATTCCTTCTGCGTACGAGTGGATCATCCTCACGATGTGCAGTATCTGTACCCGTGGGATAATGAGTCTGAGAAGTTGATCCCCAGTATTTGGAAGATGAGCATGAGAGTTGACATGTTGAGCCTTGAGAATATGCTCAAGTTGGCGGAGCTTTACTTTCAAGGAGGAGAATATCATGGAGCGATTCTGAGGTTCGAGAAGCCACTCCCAGACTCGGCCAAGCGTCATGACTCTCTGCCCCAATCAGGCAAGGTGTATACGCATCGGAAAAAATGCTAACGCTGCTTTCTGCTTGCTTGCCCACTAGGTATAACTGTGCAGAGCACAAAGCCTTACGTCTCAATATGGACCCAGAGAAAAGAGCTAAAGTGACTGAGGAAATACGATTCGGTCGCGCCGGAATCTACATCAAATTGCGCCAGCATCTTCTAGCTGCCCCAGATGTCGACACGATCCTCAAGAAATTGCCGAATTGTGGGGTGGCACTACACCTGCGGGCCCTGAGATATTATTATACTGGTCGGTACGAGCTGTGTCAAGAAGAAGTCGAAAAATTACTATTAATCCAACCGAAAAATCACATGCTCAGAAACCTAAGTTACAGAGCCAAGGAGCGTTTCGAGGAGGTGAAATACGGGAAATACAACTGGAGAGGCATGCGCCACAAAGCCTCTGGTATCTACCTCGACCTGGATCACGCTGACTATACCCATCCAATTAAACTCAAGAAAACGCCAAAGGGTCGCAGAATCTTCACGGCTCGAGACATCAAACGAGGAGATTTGCTTATGGTGGTCAAAGCCATTGCCATAGTTCCGCTTGAAGATGCCAATTGTTGCTTCCAGATGGTTAACCGTAATGGAAAGATTGAGACTGAGTTTGGAGTAGCCCCATATCTTACTCAGGAAATACTCGAGCATCTAAAAAAGGAGCCTTCTAACTTCTATGAAAAGATCCTGTGTCTTATGGAGGATGGTGGCTTTACTACGTGTGCACACAAGCTTCATGACGGAACTAGAGTCCCAGACACGTACGCTCAATTACCACATCTTTCTTCATATCTCTGAGTCTTTTTCACTAATGGCGTGAGAGATTAGCTTCCATATCGAAGAAATTCGCCGTATCAACTGTCTCAATGTCAGCAATCTTCCTATTCACCATCCCCAGACTGCCAGCTATCTTCAAATTGGGAACATGCCGCTCAGCCGCTTGACAGCTTATAACTCAGGGTTATGGTTCCTGCCTTCTTTTCTTCGACATAGCTGTATGCCAAATGCTCACCGCACAGTAATTGGTGACATGACAATCATACGCGCCGGTCGTGACATCCCTAAGGACACCAAGATCACTATCAACTGCGCGACACCAAACACCTGGGAATACCCTCTTAGCAAGTTCGTTTGCACTTGTCCCGTTCACGACTATGATGTAGACCAACCGGGCCTTTCCAATGGTGAGCCGATCATAGAACGGCTCTCAGCTTGGAAAGACTTCGCCATGGAATGCCAGCGCCTTGAACAAGCCCGCACAAAACCAGAAAAATGGGCAAAGATCAAGCTAAACGACGTCCTCCCCAACATGATGGCTAAGCTTGTGGAGGTCCAAAAATGCCTTCCACCGCCCAGCCAAATACCACACGTCCAGCTTGCCCATCGATTCCGCTATCTCGCAGCAGCATACTACAGTGCAGGTCAGCGACGCCATGCCCGCTGTGCATATTACAAGGTGCTGGATAGCATGGGTGTTGACTTCTATATCCTGGAAGGTATCGACAAGGTTGCCTTTAGAAGCCACGGACAGTGCTCGGAGGACTTGCTGCATGCATATCGTGATCTCTCCGCCCTAGCTACCACGCCAGGTATCAAACTAGCATGGCGCAATGCTAGCGTGAACGCGTACGAAATTCTGTACGGAGAAAGGGATAGTTATGCGAGCGTGGTCCATACGGTCGAGTTTGTGGATGCTAAAGATCAGTGTCCCTGTCTTGGGATCGACAACTTTATCACTACAGATGTGATGGAGTTGAGGAAAAGGCTGCAGTTAGGGGAGGGTACTGAGAGGGAGTGGATTGACAGTCCTGACGGAATGGCCATGACGCAGTTCATGACACTCGGTGCAAAGCATGCGTGGATAAATACGCTAGAGGCAGAAGTTATTGAGGAAGAGATGGGAGAGAAGGTCGTAGAAGTATTAGCGAGGAAGGCTGCAGCTAGGGCCAGGAAAGAGGAGCAAGAGCAAAGAGAGGAAGATGAGAAACAAGAAGAGAAGGAAAAAGAGAAAGAAAGAAAGAGATAGCCCCGTACGACGCCTCGTGGTTGTTTTCGCGGAGCCTGTTACTTGATCGCCATGAGTCTTTTTCGTAACTGCCAACTAAGCAAGATTTATTGCAACCTCCTCTTTGATTTTTTGCAATTGACATAAAAGTATGTACCACCTAACCTTTCCTCATTCATATCCGTCATAAAGACTAGAAAGCGGAAGCAATTATGAGTAGCACTGGCACCTAGCCACGAATGCAATCCAGCGACGGTGGAAGTCCTATTCCAATTTATAGCTAGGTAGATTTTGTGATATTGTTCTCTGCATGTATTGGTGCTTTATGTAGAACTACCTCCAACATGCTAGTACTACTAGATTTTAAAGGACAATCCAAAGATTATAACTTCCAACGTATCGGATGATGCCACATACCCAACTCCTTCCCAATTAAAGCCATGACTTGAGAACTTTCTTGGAGAAACATCAGGAAGTACTCAGTACAGCCGCCAACTTCTTTCTTAGGATCTGCTCCCGGATCCGCTATCTCAAAGGCCAAGGCAAGGAAGTACGTAAGTGGACCCACGTCCGCGAGGGATATCCGTGATGCCTAGGCCTTGAACTACGAATGATTCGAGTTCTAGGAGGATATGCTTACCAATCTCACATTCAATTGCTTCGGTTCTACCGCTTGACAACGTTATCCAGTCGTGATTTCGCCCTTGCCAACCAGGCGACCAGTTTACATTGCGATGCAAGAATAGACACACCAGGTGGGATGAGCAATATCGCATTGAGATATGCCGCGTGCCGTGCACCCAAGAGCGAAAAATCCTAAAATGTAGATTCCGATAGGGTTTTCTTTCATGGTGTGTCAGCGTGCCTGCGGAAGAATTAAGAGTCTGACTTCCATCAGATCATCGATTCTGAATTAATCGATTACACGAGGGATATGACAGTTTTTGAGGACTCAACCTCGATATATCAATAGATAAGTTGCTGGTTGCTCTAGACGTTTAGACCGAGTAATTTACTGGAAAAGTGTACACAGAGAACTCAAATGTGATATATCCGCTGTAGGAAAATATATATATGTTCTCTAAAAACAAAAAACAAGTTGGGCTGCAGCATTAAATCCGTGATGCAATCGGTCACCCGCCGTTAGAGTCTTCAAAACTCGCCAGCCTGAGCAACAGACGAAAATTCTCCAGCCGCTCGAACATGCATTGTCGTAACGAAGGTTCTGCGAAAACCAATGATATTGTCGGATTCAATGAAGATGCGGATAGAAAACCGTTGAAAAAGTTGAGGTGTGCGTACTCGATATGCAGAGCTCTGCGAGCCGAAGGATCCAAATTTGCAACCACAACCAAACCTCCAAAACTATCTCACCAATGCCCATTCAAAGGCCTTTCCCACACGCAATCTACGCTCCAGATTTTCGCACATTCCGCGTGGAGAACATGCATCGCAAATCACCCGGCTGATGACTCTTTTTACCAATTCTGTCTCAGTTAAAATATATTTCTGGGATGTGAATGTTGACGACTGGCAACCGGTCAGATTTCGGCGTTCAATGCAGTTGCAAGGAGCATGCAGGCGCCTGCAGGAATCCGCGCTACGGCAGGATCTCACAGGCCCAGAATTTCCGCTTTGGGCATTTTTCGTATCGATAGCGTCGCAGGGGCACAAACATCCAGTTGGGAAGCTCGATAGCAACGGCGCGATCCTAGAAACGCAATCGGCATCGCCACTCGCTCGCATTATTTGTCCTACAGGCACAAAAATATCGAAAGAGGAAAACGAGAAGGAACGAAAATTCACGGGGAACGACTGAGAAAGGAAAGGCGTAATAAATAAAGAAGAAAAGCCTCGTGCGCATGCGCTTTGCAATCAGAATCAATGCAATGATGTACGATGGAAGAAGCCTTCATCAAGTATAAATAAAGAGACCTCGGTCCTGTCCCCCCCCCCTTCTCAAAGGGCAGTTAGGACGAAGAGCTTCTGGCTCTCAGCTCGTTATTCTCTCTTTGCAATTGCTCTACTTGAATTTTTAGCTGCCCCATCTCCTCCTCAGACTCCTGGTAGGCTTCAACGACGCATTCTTCTGCAATTTTGATGAGCCGCCACAGTCTGTTACAATGCATAACAGACGAGGGGTTTTTGCGGGTCAGTTACGAAACAACGGCTAGGTCATTTTTTATTTTTTATTTTTTTTGCTTTGCTTTGCTTTGCGCCGGCATATTTCATATGTCGCTCATATGAGCAACGTAGAAATAGAGGCGCAGAAGCAAAAATGAGAGGAGGCTAGCGGGATGCGATTGGAGGAGCGAAAGAGTCGGAAAGAGTCACAGGTGCAGGCTGCATACGCTACATGCACTACCACATGCATGGGGCTTGATGCAAGCGACGAACGGACCGGGGAGGGCGGAAATCGATGGCTCGGCTTACCTCAACACGACTATCAGTCCCGCGACCTCTTCGACCAAGCCTTGCTTCAGCACCACGTCGACGACGAACCCCACTGTTATCACGGCAGCATCGATAGCGTGGATCCAGCGTTTCAGATATCCTAGTCCGAATGCCAGCAGCGTGACGACGAGCTCGCCTAAAAATATGCAGCTTAGAGCGAAACTGGATTCCTGCAGGATGTCAAGAGCAAGCTTAAGACGGCGAATGATTTTCAGGTCGTTGGAGCCTGGGAGATTGTCCGGGACGCCTGGTGGAGATGACGGGTGTGACAGCTCGCAAATGAAGAGGTTGAGAAGCAGAACGGCGAGAACAATCAAGGTATCCAGGATGATCAGTACGAGGACAGTGCGGTGCCAAAGTGGCTTGGAACAGATAGTTCTGAAAGAATGGCGGACGCGGGGGATAGCAGAAGTTGTGGAGGGACGCGGGTATCGCTGGGTAAAGACCGGAGACCAGCTAGAATGCAAGGGTTGTGAATGGTGAGAAGCGACGACTGTGGAGAGCAAGGGAGTCCGAGTCCCAGGCACAGCGAGGAGAGACATCTTCAACAGAGCAGTCGACTTTTCGTACGTGCTTGGTAGCCTTCAGGCAGCGGGTAGGATAACGAATGTAAGTTTCTGTGTCCACAGCGACGCAAACCAAGCGAATGTTTCGCTCAGACTGGGGTGGGGCCAAACCAGCCCGCTTGCCGATAGTCAAAACGGTCAAAACTAGCCATACCTGTTTTTGCTTCGTTTTGCATGCCCTCAACCTCTTCAAACATATTCCAATTAGCACTTCATCATCGTTTCTCAAGTCTACGAGAGCTGAATGATCGTATGAGTTAAAATAACAGTGGACAACTCCAAATACACATACCCTTTAAGCATTTGGCGCGCCAAGGGCTGAAAACCCCCCAAATTTACTATCCAGCGATATCGTTCTTTGAGAACGCGCGATCCATACATACCCATTGATGTAGCATGATATCAGGGGTCTGAAAATGCCCGACAACCCTTCTTCTTTCCTTCCCTCCTTTTTTTTTTTTTTTTTTAACAGCCTCTGATTGGCCAAACGCGAACCTCCGCACCGCTGTCTGCATGCCAAAACGCGGGGCGGGGGTGAAACAGACCCTGTTCACATGCACATAGCAATCGCGATTCTCGATGACACTGCCTTCGCATCGACCATCTAATCGTAGACGGTCTCCGAGGGCAGTTGTTTCAATTCGTCGATAGATAGGAATAATAAGAGTCATTTCAATCGAGAAACCGGTTTAATTCAATCTAGTAGTTTTTTTCTCTAGTTTCATTTCATTAATGCTGGCTGTTCTGTGTCACATCTGTGCATCCGACATGGAATGAAAAGTTCGCGGAACTACCATTTTAAGCCTCCGCGAACCTCGCGGAGTTGGGAACAAAACGCGAGCTACCCTTTTTTTCTTCTTTCTCTCTCTCTTTTTTTTTGATTGAAGAGGCAATAAACTGTAACCAGACCCTCTCTTGCGCTCCTAAACGGCCCCCGGATCATTTGGCTTCTTCCGGCGGCCGGGACGAGTGGACTCCCTAGCTTCTGTCTGCCCGTAGACACCATCCAGGCCATTGCACTGTCCAAGTCATCGCATTGAACAAAACAAACAAAACAAAATGTGGGGTTCATCTCAAGCGCTAGAGCTGGATCCTTCCGGCCGGTCACCTGATCTGTTTGCGGCGCTATTTCGGGTGCTGGTTCTCTGCAGCCTGTAGTATTGGACAAACCCCTGTGAGCCCTTTTTAGTATCTTTCGGCGTCGACGAAGAAAACGTCTAGCAATCGCTGCTGGCGCAAATGTGGATACTCGGAAGCCGCGGTCTCAGAAATAGAAGAGAGAGAAAAAAAGGACTCAGAGTTCTATCGATAGATATCAAGCGGGAGACATTGGGATTAATTTAGTCGGTCCACTTACCAGCCCGTATGATCGTTTAGCTTTATCAAGGTGTAGATATAGTTTTCCAATAATACCAATCCATCCGTTAAATTTTTAATTAAATTGCAAATTGAGCCCAAATTTAGCACCTCATCGCAACGCATCGCAATGTCGCACAAGAAAGGTGTCCGGCCTGCGCGAAAGTTTTTTGTTCGTTTGCAGAAAATTTCCTGTTTAATCGGCCAATTCGACTTTTTGTCATCCACCATATTAAAAAAAGAGTCTGCCTTGTGCACGGAGAGCGGAGGCTGCCTCGTAGCGGCTCTTAGTTTGAGTCACTCTCGTTGGCCGCGGCAGCTTTGCTCGTTTCGCGGGGACACTATAAATTTGGACCAAGCATCATTTTCTAAACTTCTCCAACTAATCCCCCCCCATCGTCCCAGGCCCGTCCATCGCAAGCTCATCCCATCGCCAAAAAAAAAGTTTTCGTCCCGTCGTTTATTCCCTCGCACTTTGCCCGTTGCTATTCCTGTGGTTGCATCTCGCCTCAGTGCATAAAATTTGAGATCGCAAACCGACAAGCGTTGGGCCTGGTTTGATCGAGCCGCAAATAGTTTTTGCGAACGCTGGATCCTTCTCACCCCCGAGAAAGCAAAACAGCTTCTCCGCGCAGGTAAGAACTCCTCAACTCCACAAGTCATACTTCAAGCTTAGAGTGCATGCGTGATGAATTATTTTTTACTCGTTCTGGTTTATGCGTGACTTCTATTTCCGTAATCTTTCTTGGTTTCGTTGTTCCCGCTTTCTTGCCGTGCACTCCGTGCTTTCCTCTGGATTGGTTTATCGGGGAATCGCTTGCTTTCCTCAGGACGGGCCTGAGGTTGCCTGGAAGACACCTGCCAGGTATCTCAATCGACCAATAGCGGCCAGGGGAATTCCAGCAGCAGCAACAGGGTAAGTTACGCAGGGTGAGTACTGTCGACAGAAGCCTTTGAGTCAGAGACCAAATGCGGCCACCGCGCTCCTAGCATCACTCGGTGTCTACTATCCGTCACTTTCTTGTCCACTCTCCAGCTACCCCCCACCGGGCCTGAGAACGTGCACACGCCATACGTGATTCAGTAGAACCTTTCCGGATCGTAATCCACGGTGAAATAAAAGACCATAGTACATTGGTGAATAAACAAGTTGCTCCGCCCGTGAAAGTCGACGCCTTTCGACCTTTCCCTCCGAGTGATACATTTATAAGCCATCATCCCTTTTATCCACCTACGATCTTTCTCTCTTTTTTTTTTCTTTCCCCCTTTCCTCTTCTTTCAGATTCAGAGTCTCTCAACATATTCGAAACATTTTCCAAAAGCGAATTCGAAGACTTGTTGTCAGAATCTGAGAAAGAATCAACCGGGAGAGGACGAAAAGAAAAGAAAAAAACGAGATTTGAACGCCTAGCTAGCCAGCGACGCCTACATTCGTATTCTCTGCCTCTGTGCTACCCATCTTCTCAAAACTCCCCTCGGAGCCACTCGAGAGAAAAAATTGCGAAGATCGGGAAATTCTCAAACGCAAGCCGTTTCGTCGTCATCCTCGCCATCGAGATAACTCTTCGGCCTCCAAGCTTTTTTTGTTGAGGCATCCGGCGACCTAGAACTTGCGTTTTGGGCAACCATCGTCGTAATTCAGTACTCGCTCACTCGAGTCGCTGCGTAATTCACACCGCGTCTATTCGGGTCAGTTCTTGAATTTGGCTCGAGCCTCGGCGGTCGACTAGCGGCGCTGCTGTATTCAGCGAATCATACGGAGTTATTGCGTACTCGGCCAGTTGCAGTTCCTCTTTCTCTCTCGCTTTTCTGCCAACTGGCAGCTTGCAGAGAGAGAGTAATAATACTCTTTAGGCCTCTGTGTGTGCGTGCGCGTGCATGTGTCATTTTGCGTGCGTGTATTTCCTGGGGACTAGAACTATCACGTTGTCTGCCTATACAATCGCATCGAATCACGAAGAAAGAAAAAGAGAACAGGACGCAGTACTCATTGCTCTACCCTCTTTCTCGCTTCCCGTTTTTTGTCCGCTCGACAAGAATTACTAACTCCTGTTTTTCTTTTCTTTTCGTCGTCTTCTGATCATTATTCTATTTCCTGGTTGTCGTGCTCAGCCTGCTGTTTCCATTTTCTGCTTTCTCGACAAACATTCTAATTCCCGTTTTTTTTTTTTTCCTAGACAGGCCCGCCATCGAAGCTGCCCCTCCAATCACTGAATCAACAGGGCCTTTTCCAACCCGCGCTGGCTTAGAGCAGTAGCTAGTGGGGCTCCTACAAGACACACAAGAGAAAGAAAGAAAGAAAGAAAGAAAGAAAAAAAAAAAAACCGTTGCTGCCAATCCCGGCTTACTGGACCTCCTGCCCTACGAAAGAAAAAAAAGAAAGGGAAAAAGAAAAGAACAAACTCTCCCGTTGGCCTGCAGCCGCTTGATCAGATCGAAGCCACCACCTTGTGTCTCGAGCGGGACTTTGAAGGATTGATCGTAAAGATTGGATTAATTCTCCCTTTCAAATTAGTCGACGAAGAAGAAATTCGACGACTTTCTTTCTTTCTTTTTCCTTATCCTCTTGATTTGTTTTTCTTTGCTCTGTCGGCTGTCGAAGAGCTTTCTTTTTATTTTTGCTTGTTCTCGCTGTCCGCTGGGCTAATCGAGCAAGAGCCCCAAAAAATAAAAGCTTGTGGTCACATCTGAGGCGCGATCCTAAAACATACACTCGCCCAGAAGTCGGATCTCGAAAGACGCCTTTAAAACCCTCAGGCTTCCCACTTTTTGTTTTTTCAATTATCCAACCACTCTCATTTCATTTGGAAGGAAAGACTGTTTGGCACACAGAATACTCGACATCTTTCAATTACAAGGAAGAACACGGACGAGCGGTAGAATAAATTTCCCAACACCGCTGCAAGACATACGTGCATACGTATATACATACATACGCATTTGCGTCCAGACGTCGACGTTTGTATAATATTACGGCGAGATCTCTGGCAGCCTTTTATTTTTTTTACTCTCACTTTTTTCGCCTAAACACCATCGCGGGTGTAAAGACGAAAGGCGAGCCGAGCGAGTAAGTAGCCCGAGCCCGAGCCCGTTGATCCGTTCTTTTTTTTTTTTTTTTGCATTTGGGCAGCATCAGCAGCCCAGAATTCCGACAGTGGCGGCCTGGCCTTCGAGCAGCAAGCAGTCTGCCTTGGGATATCAGATAGATAGAGCCCGCGCATTGATAAATTTGGGCGGACCCTTCTCCCCTCCCCCCAGCAGCAGCACTGCACCCTCCTAGCTGCCGCACCACTACCACCACCACCACCACCACCACCACGACTGCGCCGTTCGTTCCTGCTTCGTTCTTTTCCTTTCCCTCCCTCGGGAGGCCGCCTCTTCTCCCAAACTGACTCGAACTTGTTCTGTGGCTGACCACCTGGATCCTGCGTCCCGATTAGGAAATCGTCCCAGGCTTGGGCAACACAAATCACCCGCCGGACATCCCTGTTCTGTGGCTGGTGCACTGACTAACGCAGCAAGCCTGACAAAAGTTATATCAGGCGCACACTCCCACCCAGCCATATCGACCTCTATCTGTCACTCCTTCATCCTCTATCGTATCTCTCCACAAAATCCACGACCTCGTCGCCATCGTCGCACATTGACCGTTTCACGCTCGAAACCGGCCAAAGTATAAATACCCCGAAGCCTTCCCACCGTTGAACCGGCTTTTTTGTCTTCTTTCCCCATCGTCGTCGCCATATCGCTCGGGTACCCTCCTCACCCACATATCAGGTCCCCCGTCCCCAGCCAAACACTTTTGGCGAAGCGTCGCGCACCACCCATTGGCACCTACCCCTCACTGGATCTCACTCTTCGCGCCCATCATCATCACCAACGACCAGGAAAACTTCATTTGCATAGCGGTATGGCTTTTTCTCAGGCATAGCAGCGCCTTATATATATCTTGTTCTTCGTCGCCCATTGTCGTAGACTGATAGCGTTTGTCGTCGTTGAGATCATTAGCATCCGGGACCTGAGGAGACCAGACCACCCCCGAGCTGAATACTCACGCACATTCGTAGTCGTACTCAAGTCTACTCAGTCGTGCTCAGAATTAGCCGTCCTCATCGACCGCCTATATATATATTAGAGTCCCGTCCGCGCCAGATACCAGAACATTTTTTTTACCCTTTCCTTACCATTCTTACGATTTTACCCACAACCCATCATGTCTTCAATGCAATACTCTCTCTCACATACCTCCATCGACTCTACAATGGAGGAAGACTTTATGCTTTACTCTTCTAACGACGAAGATTATCTTCGTCAACACCCACTGGACATCCCTTTTCCAGGCGAAGAAGGATTCAGCATGTTCAGCGAAATGCCCAATCTGTCCGCAACCACCTCCATGGACGATATCGACTCTGATCTGTTTGATCCGGAATTTTTCAAGCTCCCAGCGTCTACGGCTCGCGAGAGCGCTCTCCTTGGAATCCATGATCCTCTTCCTCTCTCATATCTTCCCAACACCGGCAGCTACACCGGCCTAGCGGACTTTGGTGTGAATAACGGGTATCCCACCCCTCCTTCTACCATCCCCTCGCCGTACTCGCCTCCAGCAAACACCTTTGTGCCCTTCTCTCCCACAAGGACTCGGCGTCAATCATCTTCTCGCCGAAGAGTATCGGCTTCAGCTCTCTCGCCGCCAGGATCTCCACTAGCTCCTGGTGCTTCCTCCCCAACTGGTGGGAAACAAGGAGTTTTCACCTGCCACAAGTGCGGAGCGCAATTCACTTTCAAAACCAATAAGACCCGCCATATTAACAGCCGGGCGTGCGAGGGAAAAACTCCTTCGACTTCGTCAGCATCTGCTGCAACCTCTGGAGAGAACGGGTGCACTAAGGAGTTCCCATGCCCGATTGAGGGCTGCACCACAGTTATCAAGCGCCGAAAAGACAACCTGTCCGTGCATCTGAAAAAAATTCACGGCCTGAAGATGGAAGTCGCCCGACAATAGACAACAAACCTGCGAGCAAAAAAAAATCGTACTCCCTCCCATTTACTTTTACCCCCTTCTCCACTGGGGGGGGGTTTTTCTTCGGAGGGGGACAGCAGCTTTGAGATGTCGTCTGGGCGAACGGCGTGTGTTGCGCACCAACGCACGCCGCCTCGCCGTGGTTGGCTGTCACCTTTTGCTTTTTCGACCCGGCTCTTTTTCCTGCTGGGCTGACTTACGTAATCATCATTTTCACTTTTTTTCCTTTGGGTTTGGTCCGAATGCTTTCCTCAAACAATACCTGGCACACTGGCGTTCACGATATTACGAGTCCCGCTTTCTTGCTTTGCTTTGCTTGCTTGCTTGCTTCTCTGCTTAGTCATCTGCCCTTCCCTTCACTGTCGCTTTCTATCTCGTCTGCTTTCGTTTTCCGTTTTTATGAATGATCCTTTCTGCAAGTTATCTTGGGTTATTGCTGTCGATTGCTTATTGGTCCGTCTGTGGCTCGAACCTGTCCGGCGATTGTGTCCACATGCCGTCTACCCTTCATGCAAGACGAGGAGGGGAAAGAGAAAGAAACATGTCTTTTTGCGTGATTATATCCGCTACCTGCTGAAGTCGTTTTTACGGAATCTGGGTCCTTTTTCTCGAAATTTTTATTTTTATTTTTTCGGTTCCTTTTCCTCATGTTCCCTGTTCGTGTTTTTCTTTTCAAGCCGATGCATGCATGTATGTTCGTTCGTTCTTCCCTACAGACTCCGCTCAGCTGGATCCTCGCTCCCCTCCTGTCAGTTTCTTTCTGCCGTGCCATGTGACCGGATTCTTTTTTAATGCCGGGGTATCTTTCTTTTTTTTTTTCATATGGATTTTCCTTGATGATACGAAAAAGCATGTTCAAGTTTTCTTTCCTAGCCTTTTCCTTTTACTTACGTATTTCCTTTTTCCTTGTACCTTTCTACCCGGCTATCTTGGGGTGGCTTTGTAGTTTTCCTTTTCCTATATCTTCATTTTATCCATCTAATAATATATCCCTTGTTATATTTATCCACCGCACATACAGCCAGTTACCTCGCCGGCACGATATCGAATCGTCTATCCATCGGATTTTGCTCAAGACTTTTTCTTTCTTTTTTTCATCGCCATATCCTGTTTGTCGATAAATGTCCTGTATGTAGACTAAGGAAAGCCATCAAAATATGGCTTCGTAATCGCTCTCACCGCACTCAAGGTGAGCCCGACTACGCGGCCAACAAAATCTCAAGAACAAAAAAAAACCAAAACAAAGGGAATTTTAATCAATAAAAAAATTTGGATAACAATACCTTTTCTTTTTTTTTTTTTCTTGATATCATGATCCGTAGACGTTCCTCGGTACTGTGAGCTTATGTCATCCATCGCACTGTAGACCCTTTTAGATGACCGAATAGCCGTCGCTTCCGGAAATAGACTTTATTTGAGTTAACCGGGCTTGTCGTGAGGCTCTTGAGCTGAAGTCGGAGGGGTAGGTTGCGTAACCTATTGCCCCGTTTTTGCCCGACTTCAGCTTGGCAGGCAGCAGGCAGCATGCTGGCTTAGCGCTGGCAAGCAGGCAGGGCTGTTGCATGTTGAGGCTCAACAGAGCACGTTCTGGGTGGTCATTCAAGCGAGAGACAGGCACCCGCTCGTCACACGGGGGAGGGAAAATTTTTTCTCTGTGACGGAAAGTTCTAAATCCGACAAAGCTGTTTTTAATCTCGGGTGATACACTTTTTCTGGGGCGGTGGGTGGCAAGGCTATNAAAAAACCGACAAAGGTCCTATATCTGTAACTCACAAAAATCCACAATCAAACAGTCAGCTAGGATAAATAAATTAGCAGTATTTCAAATGTCAAATGTCAAATGTAAATGTGGAGATGCTCGAATTCTCAGCTGGGTGCCTTCCCGCTTGGAAGATGTCAGAAAGAAACAGAAAAAAAAGTAGGAATGGCAGCTCGTAACGTGACTGGCATGGACTGGCGTGGACTGGCGTGATGCTGCATGCTCATCTCGGACGAATACATGTAGGATCCGGATCTAGATGCTGGTGATGCAATAGAGTGGAGCTCTTATCCATGCTCATGCTTGAAAGTGGACTTTTTTATCTAAGGCTTCCACGGTGCACTGTGCGAGCGGGGCCGTGCGCCAGGTGTTGCGCTGTGCAGGGGTCAGCAACAACAGCATCAGCGGGATGACAGGAATTCGAGCTTGCAAGCTTGCGCTTGGCTTTTGCCTTTTGTTCATAATCGTAATTGCAAAGTCAGCAATGCGATACGCTATGCGTATGAGCTTAGCTTAGCATGCATGCATAGCGGACCTCGACTGCATTGCTATATCGTACCCCCAAAGATGTACGTTGTTGATTCAACAGGCATCATCATCATCATCATCACATTTTCCCCTCAAGCTATCGCGTCTAGATCCTGTCGGCTTACCGGACAGATACCTAGGTATCCTCCAACTCCCAACATTTCGCATTCGCCTTTTTGCATTTCAAGTTCGCTCAAACAATCTTCAGCCGTTCGGGGGAAGCCACCGGATTTCGATAGCTAAGTCCCCACTTGTCACAGTGCTTAGAATCTTTGTCACTGCCAGACGAAATCCTTTCAAGAATCATCGGTTACGTCTGGGCGGTACATACATGCACATGTACGCGGCCTATGCATGTTTGAATCTTGAAAGCCATGTTCGACCGGAATTGCAATTGGGTCTGCCCAATCACGAGGCACGGGCGCCCGCGCAAAACGTGCTGGCTACTGCAACGGGTAGCATACCCGATTCTCTATCAGAAGCTAGTTGTAGGCGAAGTTCAAGGAAGAAGCCTCTCGGTTCTATCGCTGGACTGTTTTGCATTTCACAGGGGCATATACGTATATACCCTGGACGAGGCGAGGTTGGCAAGATGCTTGTGTTGGGGCTGTGGACCGATGCCGGACAACATCCAGCATATGACGACAGCTCCGACGCGGCCGCGCGGCAACTTAACTGTCGCGAATCAATATCGACTTGAGTCTCGGATTTGCCAAGATCCCTCCGGATATAATGCTCCCCTTGCTTCCCTATTTCTTTGTGGTCGTGCAAATATCCGCAATGCTCAAACCCTTGGCCAAATACCGTCATGTCGGAATTCATAAAGTTTACCCAATTTAAAGACGTTTGAGGCCGACCCTCTCGGGTAGAACTAGCTTCTTGGTACTGCAAACCCTGGAGTTGTTCAACCTATGGTAGCTATGGTGCGAGAAGACCTAAGGTACCGATTCTGAGGAAGCTGAGCTATACATTTCGGATAGTGACCCTCTTTGGATACGTCTGGACCTGCCAAGTGTCTGGCTTCCCAATCGCGATTACCCACTGTTTATTGAATCCACGCCAGGGCGACCCCAAGTCGAAATTCTGCCACTAGATCTATAGAGTCCTCGATTCGGTGGACAGGGATGCACTAACCGAGCTTAGACAGCTCGATCGTGATGATAGTGCTAATAACTATCATGCAACACCGACGCACACCCTCCTAGGCCTAAAGCATACTAGGGAAGAAAGGGATGGAATCTAGACGAGTATCGTTGGAGATTTCGGCGCATGGTTCGGAGCTGGCTCGTATATACTCGGGTTTGGTGAAAGAGTTATCGTGGAGGAGATATTGTAGTGAAAGCGACGGAACTTGGAAGCGTAAGTGCTTTTCTTCGAGAATGAATTACACCTACATGCGTTTATACGACGGGACGAGAGATTCTGCAAAACCAAAACTAGCTGCTGACTAAAGCTATAGGGTTGACCATATCGACTAGTATGTATTGACGCCTGCCGGAGGGTGGAAGCATTTGACTAAAATATAATACAAAAAATTAAAAGGAAAGAAAGTTAGCACGTACAAACGCTGTACCAGCAGAGATGGCCTCTGGCATTTATATATGCATCGGATTCAAGCTGCAGGATCTAGATCGTGGAAACATATTTAGTCATCTTTGGATCAGAAGCCTAGAGAAGATTTGTGCGAGGATCTAGAATTTTTATATCGGGTGACTGGGTGTATACGAGCTCTAGCGAGCGTGAGCACGTGTGGCAATTTTTTTTTTTCCCTTCTTTTTTTTTTTTTATTGTGTCCAACCTGTATTACCAATAGATGTATAAGACGAGCACTGCTACGCTGGGCGCTCGGAAGCAGCTTACCTGTCTGGCCTCGCGTCGGCTTAGAATGCTCCCTCGGTCCGCGCGCAGATGAGGCGGAAGTGGGACGGGATGGGGTCTTTGATTGTTCTGCGGTCTGCGTTGGCCCGTTGCATTGGCCAGGACAGCGATGCAGCCCGGCGAGTGGGTCCACGTAACCAGCTCGGCGCCCAAATGCGACAGTTTCCTATGTGCATATAACAGAGAAAGACCGCCATCAGGTGAGCCAGCCAAACAGCACGCTCCCGCAACGCATCGCCGGTCATCTGTTCGTCTGTACGCTCGCTGCACGCTCCCCCGGCCATGTTCTACAGCGACCACGATCTCTGCGACCAGATCCGCCCGGATGTCCTCAGCCTCATCGTCCAGCTGTAAGTGCATCTACATCTCCAACCTCGTCCCCGTAATTGACATCAGCTAACTTTCTGCATCCTCTCTCTAGGCTCCCCTTTCTCCTGATTCCTCTCCCCGAAATCCTGCAGTGCGTGCGCATCGCCTGGGCAAAATCGACGGCCGGCGTCTCACCCACCTCCCAACTCCTACGCTTCCTCTTCTGCACCGTCAACCTCGGCAATGCCCTCGTTCTACCCTACACCTTCGCTGCGGCGGACTGCTGCACGAAGCGGAGCATGGCAGCATGGTCGTGCATGTCCTGTCTGTTGGTCGTCGTCCAAGCCGGCTTCGTATGGCTTTGCAATTTAATTAGGTGAGAATTCCCTGGCCTGACCGCAACTCTTCTGCACTGATGACGAGACTAACACCTCCTTATCTCCACAGCACCATCGTTTTCCTCATATACTATGTTGACCGAAAGCCGCGGATAATCACTTCTTCCATCGGAACTATCAAGCTGTCATCCTCCACCGCAACCTACCCGCCCTGGACACCGGACCGTCGTGCTATATCCATCATTTGTCTGATCGCTTCGGCCTGTCTGATACCCATCAGCCTGGCCTACATCCTCCCTCTCTTCCCAACCACAGACATTTACTGGGACACCTTGGAAGCATGGTCCTTCGGCCTCAATATCCTCACAGCATGTCTGGCCGTCGTCCAGGGTATTCCGCAGATGGCACTCACCGCGACCATTTGCCTCCGCAAACAGGCCGCAAGAGCTGATAGAGCGAACGCAGCAGCGGCGGTAGTAGCAGCAACTTCCACCGACTCCACAACCTCCACTGACAAGAAGGACCGCCGTGGATGGAGGAAGCTGGGGTTGTGGCACGCGACCGCTGGCGCCGTTAGGTGGTTCCTGATGGCGGCTGTGTGGACAACCTGGTTCGGCAGCCGGCTGTACAGCAACATCAACTTTTATCTACCCGTGCTGTGGTTGGTAGGGGCCCAGGCGTACTTGAATTACCTGATCGTTGGGTTTGAGGATGCTGTCGTTGCTTGGATGCTTTGGAACGAAGGGAGGACCAGTCGCCGGCGAAGAGTCCTCATGCCGCGCGCTCCACCCACCGCGGCGACGGAGCGGACGCCGTTACTAATAGGAATACGGTGGCACGAGTCCGGTGGACAGGACTTCTGAGTTTTCTTAGCATGTTTTGTATTCTAAATCTTTCTCGTCCTCTTGCATTCTTATCGTCGGGCCAAGCGATCGATAGCGGTCGCATCCGCACACAAACTGCATCTAGGGTTCCTTGGTTGGGTTTCTTCTTTTTGGTCTTCCGTTTGGTTTTCTTCTATGAAGATTGTATTATTACGATACCTACTTGCGTATTTGCATAGATAGATGACATATCTGTCCATTATTATATCCGCCAAGGCTTTAACGAGAATACTCTCAAATACATGAATAGCAAAATACAAGTTGCGAGGGGGGTATTGCGACATTAAATGCAGTAAAGCGCCAAATTTCCAGCGGAACAAACTCCTTCGCTTGGGTGTGTGTATAGTGTAGGTAGCCAATCTAACAGCCCAATTTGAATATCCTCTATCCAGAAAAAAAAAAAAGTCCAAAGTAACAAGCCCGCGCACGACCTCTCGTCACCAATTTTTTCCCTCAACCGCCGTCTTCAAATCCTGCGCCCACTCATCAAACCTCATCGGCAGCACCAGCGACAAAAACAGCCGAACCATAATGGTCTTGGGTGTCTTTTGGAATGTCTCGTAGCTCTCGTACCGACATGTGCCATACTCTGCTTCCGTCACGATTTGGACTCTTTCTGCAGCTGTCGTAGTTGCCCGCCAGGCGATGATACCTGCATCCTTGTTGATAACCGTCACTTCTCCCGCTGACTTTGGTCGTAGGAAGGGAAGACTGGCGAATAGTCTGCAATGGAAAGTGAATTTCGAGCCGACACGTTGGCCATTACGTGTTTCGCCTTCGTCACTATTGTCTGCGTCGGGCACGTGCGCGTCCGGATTGGGGTCTTCAACGTCGGTAACTTGCGGAATAAAGTGGTTCCAGGTGTGGTAAGCGTCCATGCGGAGTATCGTCTGCATTATCTGCTCTTTCGTGCCCGTGATGGTCACCGGCGTGGATCTGACGGTGAACCAGCCGCCATCGGGGTACGAAGGTGTCGACTGGCCGGGTGTTTGGATGCGTTGCGCCTTCGCGGGCGTCTTGTCCTTGGCGATGGACATGTGTGTATGGGATCCTGGGACGGAAGTGTATGACGGTTGGTATCCGATTGGTTGCGACCTAGTGCTGATGCCGAGAAGGATAGGAAATGTTATTATAGTATACTATTTTGGCTGTGGGAAAGGTTGGATAGCTGCGGAGGCCGGAGGTTGATTGGAGTAAATATAATGAAGAATGTGATTCTCGCGAGGGGGGGTTACACCACTCGTTTTTTATTATTTTTATTTATGTTGAAGCCGAGGCAGAAATTTCGCTGGGGGGAATTAGAACTCGGTCTGGGTGCAACGTAACGTCATTGGTGTTTGATGTTAAATCAATCATTCCGACAAGTGGCGCTCAGTTACCACTATCTCCATGCAAGCATTCTGCATGCAGTCTTCACCTTGGCAGACTGGGAGATAGAGCTTGAAAGGGAGATCCTTGTGTCTTGAGAGCTCGCAAAGGCATTGTATTGTTTGTTGGCTAAATATAATCCATTCGGGCTTCCTTCTTCGGTCATACTAACAATAAATTTAGCACGGCGCAGTACACTGTAAACTCTGCGGTCATGGAACGACGCTTTTGGAATATTATTAAAACATGCATGCAACATTGTCAACACAGGGTCCTGCGAAGGAGAGTATACATGCACAACCATTATTAATATATATTTATTGTCAGTCGGAAACGCGTTAACGTTGAAGACCCAACATCGACACGTCACAAAGCGAACGGCCCCGTCTGTTAAACAATTTCAATCATCATGGCGTCTGCCATTCTCGGAGCGGCAGACCCTAGAAGGGCGCTGAAATCTGGGAGTTCGAATTCCGAGCCTCTCACATGGGTCGGGTAGTCCACCTGGATTCTATGCAACGGAGAAAAGCCATATAGATTAGTTACTTGCTTTCAACCTCGTTTCTAAAGAGAAGAGGTACTAGTTCCGATATACGGAACGGTAATAGGAGAGTATAGGCGGCACAACATACTCCATATCAAGCTTGCCGTCGCCGGGAAGCCCGCCGTGCTTCAGTTTCTCGATAATTTGCTCGGCAGCCTCTAATGCCTCTTCCATTGGAGATGGCGGAGACACCACCTGTGGTGTGAACAGGCTCATCAGACCGGGCAGGATAAGGCCCGGATCGGTTGGCGTGGCTTCCACGATCATCACCGTCTCTTCGTGAGCTGGGGCTAGAGCAGCAGGTGTTTGCTCGACGACGATGATGTCAGAAGAAACGCTGTTTGAATGCTTGTCCTTGGAATCAGGATCGTCTTTGGTTGTATTTTTCTTCTCGAGGATGCCTGGGATAGGCTTGTAGAGCATCCCAATGTGGGTGTTACCATCACCACGTTGGACTACTAGACCACCCTCTACCTCGAGGGGAAGGGCAGCAGCAGCTGCTGTAAAAGCAGAAATGGCGATAATAGCTGTTGACTTCATTGCTGTCTAGTTTTTGAAGTTGTAGGTATGTTACGTGTAAGAAGTGGAACGTGGGCATTTGCTGGGGGCATGGCTTTCATGTTTTACATGGAAGCACGTTCTGATAGAGTGCATTATCGAGAGCACGTTCCTTAGGATTTGAGAGGAATTGGCGAGAGCATATCTAGCGCCTGCATACAGCTGAATCACCGTCTCGCGAGGATTGAGAGATATAGCTGGTGAGCGCATGGTCACGTGACCATACCTTTTGAGGTTGCACAAAGTCCCCATGGATTCCTGCTGAGAAATCGTGACTCAGCAGTCATCCGAGCAGTCATCCGCCATCCAGTTAGAGGATACGATAAAAGTGCTATCGGTGCTTGCGAGCCTGTTATATGATTACCTGGAGTGTAGTACTCTTATAGATATACTGATAGAACCTGTACCTGTCGTCGGCCTTAAATACTGTTCCTTACATTACATATGCATTGGATATATTGGGACTCCCACATGCTGCTGGGTTCTAGAACACCGAATCACAAATCTAGATATCTTACTTCAACCTCAACCGAGCATTCATTTGAATCGTCCTAGTGGTATCGTAAATAACCTACGCGCTGCGCTTCGCTGCGAAGCCTAGATCTAGGGCTTCGGCTCGCGTCACGACGGACCGACGCTGCCACACCACCGCAACGCATAGGCACATTTACTATGAAACCGCCCCCCAGCCACAGACTTCGGCGCTTCTTCAACCGTAAACTTGAGCGCATGGTTATCAAGTTCGCCAAGGTACCAGCATCGTCCACCTCGCCTGGATCTGTGAAGTCAATGTCTCCTTCGTACCCTGGTTTTAGATCCACTCCTTCCGCGGGAATTCAACCATGGACCAAGCTTACCCTAGACTTTAATTGCAGCTTTGCTTACTTACTCTTTCTGATTTCTGCCGTCTTCGGACCATGACGCGCCGAAATGCTCTTTACTGTTGACAAGACGAGGAATAGATCGGTATTCGATTCCGCATTTTACACGACGGTAAACGAAAAACGCAATCGATCGAGAAATTCCCAAATACCGATATCGAGATCATCCCGGTTTAGAACGAGAGATACGAGATCATGGCACCAGATCCCGATACAAGCCTGATCCCTCACTCAACTTATATATATGTATATATAAAATAATATATCCCAAATTATATATCTAGGAGGGTAGAACCGAGGGCTGGGTGTCTTATTGCTTACCTTAATTACATTCTGCCGTTATTTGCCCTGAAAGTTTTCTATTGGCATAAAGCTTTCCCATTGCTATTGTACCCGTTCACTTACTACCTAATTTTCTTTCTTGTTGGCTGATATATACATTTATATACAATGCGGAATCTTGCCACATTCACTTTGGCACTTGCCCTCAGTGGCTCGGCCTCCGCTCACGGCTTCCTCAAGTATGTCGACTACAAGGGAGTCGCGTACGGCCTATGGCAGCCGTTCTCGGACCCATACCTCTCACCCTTACCGTTGAGATATGACCGGACAATTCTCGATAACGGGCCAGTTTACGGCATGACCGGATCGAATATTACTTGTAACAATGGAGGCAACAATCCGCTGAATGTTGGTAGCATTGAAGTCGCTGCGGGTGATACCCTGTGAGACATCCCGTTTCATTTGACCTTTTAAGCCTTTTGAATTCGAATTGGCTCGCGCTAACAGGTAGACACTATCGATCTGGCATGACAGACGGCTCGTTTGGGACCAATGGGGCTCCTCACACTCCGGTCCCGTGATGACATATATGGCCAAATGCACACCCAACTGCGCGAGTTTCAAGGGTGACACAGGCTCGCCTTGGTTCAAGATTGACCAGTTTGCCTACGACCCTGCGAAGACGCCACCTTGGGGTTCTGACTATCTTGCTAGCCAAGGCGCCTGGTGGAAGGTCACCGTCCCATCGAGCCTCGCGGCTGGGGAGTACTTGCTTCGACATGAGATCTTAGGCCTGCATGTCGCGGGAGATTTGAACGGGGCGCAGTTTTATCCTTCGTGCGTGCACTTGAAGGTCACCGGTGGAGGGAGCGCCGCTCCAAATGGCGTTGCTCTACCTGGAGCTTATGACCCGCATGATACCGACGGTGTAAGTACAATTAGAAGAAGTTTCTGGACGGCCAACAGTGCAAAAGTTAGGAGAAATCTTTATAAAGGCTAACCGGCAGGCGGAATGTAATGCAGATTCTTGTCTATCTTTATCAGATAAACCAAGGACAGAAGATATACACCGCCCCCGGCGGGCCGGTATGGTCGGGAGCCGCTGCACCGCTACAAACTGCTGTGACAGCTACTGGCGGAACCTATAATCCGACATCATTCGCTCCTTCGGTTAGAGGGGCGACGACTACTACTACAGCTAGTACATCCACTCGGACGACGGCGACTACAACGACGAGCCGCATTACAACCACATCCCCTGGTACGACCACTAGCAGTAGCTCGACTCGAACGAGCACGAGCACGACCACCAGTCGAACCACCACCACTACCACTACTAGCAGGACGACGACGACGACGACATCGAGCGGGGGTACTGGTGCTGGTCAGTGGGGTCAGTGTGGCGGCGTCGGATGGACCGGTCCAACCACCTGTGTCAGCCCGTTTACCTGTAAGGTTCTTAATGATTATTATTATCAGTGTCAGTAGGAGAGTGGAGGATGGGCATCTAGAGCCGTCGATGCCTTCCAATTGGGTGAATTGGTTGGTCAATGCAATGTCGGTATTCGGATGCCGGATCGATGGGGGCGAAGCTTAGGAGCAAGCTGAAGATAATGCAAGCTCAAGCTCAAGGATATCGATTTGGGATGCATGGGGTTTAACGATTCTTGTAAATTTGATTACGTGGAGTAGAGTAACACGGCAGAAATCACACGGAAGGCTTAGGTCCATTCGATTGATCAATCGATTGATTCCTTCAAGGCAGCTCTTATCCCGGCGAGTGAGGACATATCTGCATATGTGCGTGTTTGAAGCATAGTGATTTTGTGGTTAGTCACGACGCGGAGCTCTGAATCGTGTTGTCGCGTTGCACCTGCTCTTCTCGTTGGCCTTGCTGAAGCTTGGCGCCAAAATGCCAGACTTTGCAGAGTCAACTTTCCAAAGTTCACTTTTCTTCCTCAAGTTTGCTGCGCCCCAAACCCTCGCTTAGGCAAGTCAGAAGGAAATTGCCCTCATCGACTGCGGACGCAGCAGCAAAAGCGCAACGGCCAGGTAGGTCGCATTGGCACATTTGGTAAGTGGCACAGACACAGCAGCGAGCAGGCATCATGACGAGTGGGATGGATTGTTGTTTCGCTGATGACCATGCGACCAGGCAGCTTTCTGCTCCCAGCTCCTACTGGCGTCGATGTCGACACTGTTCCCACAAAATTTTGAGCCTTTTGATTGCCGTTACCCCATTACACTGCATTGTGACAGGCAAGCAGATGCATACATCCGTCTCCAAAAAGATACGATATCGGTCGTGGACACGCGTACAGAGAAGCATCCTCAGCTGGATGGCGCCTGAGGACTGTGGGGAAAATGCAGTCGACGGCGACGGCGCTGCCGCCTTCACCGGCATCGACGGTTAATGGAATTAATGAAAAGTTTCTATGGGGAAAATTGGAATACGCTATCGATATCGCGCTGATAAGACGACGAGACAGGGAAAAAAAATTTTTTTTTTCCCACTCGTGTTCTCGTGATTTGAGATATGAAAATTCGATGCAAATGGTGGGTTCGAGGCCTGACGAGGCGAAATCACGAATCGCCTTATAGCACCAACCAGCCAAGATGAGATCACTGGCGACTCGTGCGGGTGCTTCCGAACTGCTTTGGCGGCAGCACAGGTTTTCTGACCCCATGCTGCTGTGCGCTATGCAATCGCAGTGCTAGCAGGTGCTACAGTTGGTGTGTGAGAAAAGCCAACGGCCAGGCTGCTGGTTCTCGAAAAATCGGCAAGTTTATCCTCGTTGGAGGACCTGGGTGAGAGCAAGGTGTGCGATTCAACTGCAGGAGCCCGCCTAAAACTGCTGTCGCTGAAGGGATGGCCGTGGCTGAGGCGGTCCCAATCTGCGACGAGGAGAAATACAAATATTGTGTATGATGATGGCATACAGTCTAGCAGTAGCAGAGGCCAGGCAGCCTGGCGGTTTGGCTGGCGGTCCACCCAGGAAAATCAGCCCAAATTCACTGCCTCCTCCTCCCAGCGAAAAAGCGACAGGGGTCCGGTCGCAGGCCACTAAACCGCTTCCGAGATTTGTATGAAGGATCTGCCAAGCCCCAGCGAGACCTTTCCTAATTTGGCGGACTGGGAGCAGCTTGGCAGTCGCCGCTGTTCGAGTTCAAATAGTCGCTGTGATCCTTCATTGACCGTCTGTGGAGCTTCTCTTCTTCTCTCATCAGCAACCATCCTTTCCAGGCTTCGCTGTCAGTTACCCCTCGAAACAGAGGGCTTGAGTATCCACAGAATACCTCTTCCAATCCCGTTGCAATCCGCACCTCTAATTGCTTTTTCGGACTTTTCATCGTGCGCCAGCATCGGAAACGCCTGAACTCGTCTGTCGGAGCTTATTCAGGCGATATATCTTTTTTCTCGAACGCAATTTGATCGGGTGACTATACAGACGCCTCGACTCGAGCAGCACACAACAAAACATAGCAGTCACCCGATATATTACCTGTCCAACTAGGTGCCCTTGGATAGTCCTCTTTTGAACTACGTAAGCTACCTAGTTCGTATAGGACTTGGGAACAATCCCAGCTGATAAAACTATAAGAAAAAACCAGCCGCAGCGCTTTACAGCTCGTAACCGAACAATATCCTTAAGGACTCCTTCTCCTTTACCTACCTATCCAGCCAAGATGGGTAGCCACAAAGATTCTCACAGTGATGTTCCGACTGAACAGTCGGCGTCCTACTTTAACGCCTCTTTGTTCCCTGAATCAAACTCCTACTTTGCCGACGAACTCTTGAGTCTCAACTATGACAACCTCAATCAGTTTGACGAAGGCGCAATCTCAGCCTTCACAACGCCCGCATCATACGAGAGCCTTCGCAAACAGACAGCGGCGGAGAAGAACACCAATGTCACTCAGGGTTTGATCTTTGGGAGCACATCCACCCAATATCAACCTTACTACCCTACCACTGAAGAAGTCCCGATTACTGCAGGTCTCGGTACAGACCTGATCAACTGGAAACTGTGCTCCCGCAACAGTTCCAGCTACACGGGGACGAGGTCTCAAACCTCGGATCAAAGGACATCCAAGTCTAAGAATGGTCAAACCCCGCCCACAGTCTGCGAGACGGCAACCATCGTCAACGGCCCTCGGACTGAGTACGAGCTTAACGAGGATATCGACTTGGACATGGCTGCCAAGGAAAACTTCGACCATCTTACCCGTTTCAACAAGCAAAAGAGTATCATGAAACATACTGATAACACTTTTTCGCAACGACCTGAAGTTCAAGTTGCCGACATTGATCAAGGTCAATTCCCAAGCCTGGCATCAACCAAGGCATTCTTTCCTGCCTGGGAGATCGAGGCCTACCACCACAACACTCCTGTCGACGCCGGCGCCCTGGACAACATGGGGCTCCACTTCGAAGTCGATGCTGACTCCACCGTCAGCAAATCACAAACACAATCTTCTGTTTTCACCGGCGGCAACCGACGAGCTGCTGGAACCGCTCCATCAGTAACCAGTTACACTGACAGTAGTATCGCCGAATCGGCCGTTTCGGAACGATTCAACCCACTCATGGCCAATTATACGCGATATCTTGATGACGATGCTTTCAACTATGGCTCCGAGTACCCTTCGGTCGAATTCGCCAAGCTTCCCATGGTACCAGCAAATCTTCAGCACGCTCTAGATACTGCCCTTGAGACATTTGAGGCCTCATTCAACTCGTCGCAGTCGCCTCTCAGCGCATCATTCAAGGCTTACTCTCAGCAGCAACTGTCGTCCAAGCGCCAACAATCCACATCCCCGTCGCCACCACCCGCGAAGAGGCGCCCAAGGCGGGACCACGTCTGCCCAACCTGCAACTCCACCTTCACTGAGAAGACAAACCTGACAAGGCACGTCAAGTCGCGAAAGTGCACGAAGGGTGGACCCGATATGTTCTTCTGCCCGGCTTCCGGATGCCCGAGGTCTTACGAAGGCCGGAGCGACAATCTGAAGGCCCATATGAAGAGGGTACACAGGAAGGAGTGGTCCAGCTTGAAGAACTTCCAGGGAGATTGGAGGGACAAGGGCTCTCTGGAGCAGTGGCTGCATTTGACTGTCTGAACAGGAGCTGCGGAGTGATTTCGGAGACCTAGAAATGTTTTGCATGACACGATACGATGAGATATGGACGGCGACAAAATTTGGATGCATAGAATTTCTTACCACTTTATCTTTTCATCTACGTATGGTACCCTAACCTTTTTTATTCCTTGATCGGAGCATTCATGTATAAGAGACGAGTACAGTACCGTCTCTTTTTGATTTTCTTGCTTGAAGCGGGGGGTTTTTTTTTTGAATTTTCTGATGTTCATTTGGTGTTTCCCGGCGAAAATTTTCTTTCTGCAGGTTTCTGGATTCTTGCATACGCATTTTTCTACGAAACTCATGAGAAGCATTTATTTAACCACTTGACCTTTTTTTCATTTCTACCTTTCTCTGTATATATTTATCTAGCTGAGAACATTTTCTGGGAAATCTATCACATCTCTTCATAACATTTGCTACCTTTATCACCAGAATTACGATATACTATAGATATAATAATATTCTCAATCCAAACACGATCGAAATTGTCCATCGAATAAGAGTATATAATATTAAATTAACCGATATAAAACCGAACTTATGTACCTCCAACTCTAGTCATATCAATATAGGAAATCAGAGCTAAAGCCAAGCTTAAGAACAAGCCAAAATACACAAAACGCAATTAACGGAAATCGTAAAATCCAAAGCGGCAACTACTCAAAATACAACTTGACATTCTTGTCAAGAAGGGTCAGAACCTGTCCGATTTCTTGATATACCTGTGACCCCAGCTTCTCACCTTCCTCAGTGGTCACCAACGGCGCTGCTCGCTGCACTTCACAGCTACCAACATACTGTCCGTGTGCATCCCTACCGGCAGTCGCAGCCCACCAATAGTTCCTGCTCCCTTCCTCTGCTGTCCTAGCAATAACCCACTGAGTGAATCCCACCACATGGGACATCAAACCTCCATTCCTGCTTAGCAGTTCACTCTTGCACAAACCGGGATTAACGCATGTGACGACGACCTCTCCCTGCATATGCCTATCGACCCACTTGGCGAGCTGTCTTGTAACGTACACATCGAAGAGCTTGGTCGTGGAGTATTTCTCCATGGGCGCTGCAGTCCTGGCTTTATCGTTCATCGCGGTCAATATACCCATATTTTCACCAGCGTATTTCTTCTGCGGGAATTTGGCCATGTAGTGGGTATCGCTGGCGACGATTACCAAGGCAGGCATCAGATCGGCGGTCTTTGAGTAGGATGCCCTGATCGTAGGGAGTAGCAGCACGGCAAGGTACGTGGTCGATAGAACGTTAACCTGGAGTGATTCTTCCCAACCATCATTAGTCACGCGCCATTCGAAGCAATTGATTCCAGCGTTCAAGATGACGAGGTCTAGCTTGGGCACTTCGCTCGTTAGCTTTTCCGCGAACGCCTTGACGGATGCGAGACTGCAGTAGTCAACAGTGTAGACGGAGACGCTGGTCGTTCTGTCCGGGTAGGACTTTAGGAGAGCTTCCTTTGTGGCTTCGCCCTTGGAAAGAGTGCGGACGGCGATGATTAAGTGTGCGGCGTTCAGACGGATGGCGTGGCGGGCGGCTTCGAGGCCG
Source organism: Drechslerella coelobrocha (assembly GCA_036971555.1). NCBI lineage: Eukaryota > Fungi > Ascomycota > Orbiliomycetes > Orbiliales > Orbiliaceae > Drechslerella > Drechslerella coelobrocha. The sequence goes on from JAJTUH010000001.1 coordinate 2,090,234, forward strand.
ACGCCGGTGTTGGCACCGGTCACTAACACGGTGAGGCCGTTGAGTGGGTGGCTTGGGATAGGGAGAGTAGCCCTTTGCTCTTTGATAAAGCGGGAGGCTCCCATTTTGCCGCTTTGGGTGGACATGGCGGCTTGCTGGGTAGTGCGGTGCGTTGGGATATGTATGGCAGTAGCTTGTGTAACAAGTGTCGGGGCTACCTAGGCCAGGTACCTAGGTATCTCTCAGTGGTAGGGAACTTCGCGGCGTATATGTAAGGCGGTATGCTTGCAGAGCAATTGGTGAGCAAGCTTTCTATCAATGCTCAACGATTTCTTGTTAACTATTGAAGCAGTTTGGTGATGGGTTCGCGCGTCGCGATAGTAGATAGATTCGATTCTGATCAGACTCAAAGATGGGAATGAAGCAAAATTCGGGCGTTCGAGGTGGAGTATGGAGTATACTGCTAACCATTGATATCTGGTATAAAAAACTTAAATGTCCTCAATTTATGCTTTTCGAAGCAGACATGCAGAAGGCATTCAGCGCAACTCGCGAGTCTGTTAGAATTCCCAATTAGGCAATTCTTGAAGTTCTCGCTCCGGTGTCGTTAACTCCAGCGAGTGCGTCGTAATCTGAGCGCCCCAAGAACCCCCCCCTTCCCCCCCCATCCACGGTCTAGTCCCGTGCCACAGAGCATTCTTCACGTCTGTTCCGTTCCTGAACGAATTAAACTATGCATGCAGGCAAATGTCATCAACTTGCAGCAGCGCAGCCTGCCGCGTCACAAGCATCATTGAACGGCGCAATTCAGACCCTGCAAGCGGAGTAGTACTAGTGATATAGCACCCCCCCCTTCCAACCGCGAAAGGCTGTGATTGGGTATGTAATGGATAAAGTTTCTGTCTCCGGTATGGTAATCAATACTTTTATTCGGCTCGCCCAATTATGTGTACATGGTTCCACATCTACTGGTTTGAGGCCGAAATTGTCCGTGGGCGACGGTGGGAGAAAAAAAAGGCCAAGCACCTTGGCAATATTGCTGTGATCTGTGTTTTGATGACATGATTTCCACATTTGCTAGAGTGCTACCGTTAGTGATTGTTTGCTGACAGTGACTAGTGAACTCATATGACGCCTGCCTAAGTGGCTTGGATTGGATTGGTCCGAAACAACCTCGATCCCCTAAGATCTGAGCTAGGGTTCGGGCTAGTTCCGCAGTTTCGATGATATTTTCTGCCATGGGACACTCATGTTCCCTCGCCCCTTTATAACTGCGACTGGGTTTATCGGAACCAGAGCTCTCCGTAAATGTAGGGTGCATGCTGAGGTTCACAATTCTGCTTACAATCCTTGCATAGGGTGCGGTTGGAATAGAATATCGTCGAATGTAGTTAGCTTCCGTTGGGCCTTTCAGTGCTGTATAGAAACTTTTCATGACTCGTTTGAGCGGCATATCTGCAGATACGTCTAGGATTGATAAAATGTTCGTGTTTAGGACTAGAGCCACATTTTTGGCTACGAATCCAAGCGCCTTAGACGACGGATTTCAATTCAATTCAATATGCATGGTCATGTACGCTACTGGCCGGCGGATGGCCCCGATTCTTCTTCTCTGACATGATAACTTGTGCAATTGCAACAAAGACTTTGTTCCAAGTTTACCCTAACCTCCCTATATTTTGTGTACAATCATTGGTTTACCTACATGCAAGTATTTTTTGTATCTCGCCTTTTGTTCCCTTCCTGTTTGGGAGCTATTAAATCTGATCAAGCGGAGACGGAAAGAATAAATAAAGTAGAGGTAGCTAGACTAATAATCCGGAGAAAGCCTGCCGGAGAAAGTAGAAATTTTTTGGCAAAACCCATGACAAATGGGGCTTATTTTCCAACATCAACCATCGCTCTGTTCGCCCCACCAGGCGCAACGCCTTCGGTTCCAAAGCCCATGTACGAGATATCATCCCATGGATGACGGTACAATCCAGTTCTCAGTCTCTTCTGATCCAGATGATGAGCAATAAGACCGATACTGCGACCGAGAACGAAGAGGCCGTTCAGGACACCCATCTAAAGAAACCATCGGTTAGCATACTGTAAAAATTTAAAAATGGTATAATCGGAAATAACGCCAATGGTAACCCACCTTCAAATATTCTTCAGCCTCCTCAGCGCTGAAAGCGCCACAGTTTCGCATTAAATCGACGAAACAGACAGCAACACAACCATCGACATTAAGAATGAGGTTGTCCTTCTTGGAGGTGGTGACAGTCTCGACGGCAATAGCATAGTCTAGCATCTTGCAGCTTGGGAAGTTGCGGCGAACAAAGTCCTTGACAAGCTCCACACGCTGATCGGGGTTGTTCCGTGACTTAACCTTGTGGCCAATACCAGGAACTATATAAATTCATCTCGTCAGAATGCATACCCTACACACCGAACAAGAGCAGATTTCAAATAGACTTACTGAGTTTGTTCTGTTTCCTCATCGAATCGACAAACTCTCTCGGCGATAGTCCCTTGTCGATGGCGTTCGTGAACTCAGCGGCTGCGCCGTCCAGGGCGCCACCGAACCTTTCACCGATCGTCAACAAACCAGCAACCAAGCTGGAAATCAGGTCTTTCCCAGCACGCGTTGTGATAATAGTATTCATAGCGCCCGAGACGGCAGGGCCGTGATCAGCGGTAAGCATCAGAACCATTTCCAGGAACTTGGAGGCATAAGGCGGGAGGCGTCTTCGGAACCACAGCAAGCTCATAACACCACCAATGCCGATGTCTTCGGCGAAAACCTCTGAGATTGGCATACCAGCGTACAGGAGCTCCTGCCCACGGTCATCGGAGATGGTAGAAATGAAAGCAGCGGGTTTTCGAATCAGACCAAGCTCTTGCGCCCAGCTGTAGTCCATTGGGATCTTGGGTGGAGCAGGTTCTTTATCCGGCACAATCGTTCCATCCGCAACAAGTTTCTGGTAGACCTCTGCGAGCAGGTCCGGGAGCTTCTCAAATGTTTCTGGGACATAGAAACCAGCAGCTCTCATGGCCTCATTCTTAGTCTTTGCGGTCTCCATCTTGGAGTTGGCGAGCGAGCCAGCATGGCCGAATTGCACTTCAGTCTTAAACACATCGGCACATGTACCAATGGCCCAGGCAACAATCGGTTTTGTAATCGAACCATCCTTAACCGCATCGATGACACGGTACTCCTCTACACCACCAACTTCTCCCAGCAACAGCAGAATCTTACATTCCGGATCGACTTGGTAACGGAGCATATGGTCGATAAAAGTGGTTCCAGGATACCTGTCCCCTCCAATGGCTACACCTTCGTAGACACCATTTGTGGTTTGCGACACGATATTGTTGAGTTCGTTGGACATACCACCAGACTTGGAAACGTAGCCCACGGAGCCCTTGCGGTACAGCTTGGAGGCAACAATGTTGTCCATCATACCACCAGTGTTACCGATCTTGAAACAGCCAGGCTTGATGCCACCGACAGTGGCGGGTCCGATGATTGTAACGCCCTTCTTTTTCGCAATATGCAGGATTTCTCGTGCCCTCTATCTCGCACGGTTACGTCAGAACAAGAGTGAAGCAAGCAGCTGGGGGGGTTCAATTGAGGCCTACTCTCTCGGGGACTCCCTCCGCAATGATGGCGATGCACCTGACTTGGGGAAATTCCATCAATTCCAATGTTGAGGAGTAGACACTTCTGCTGCTAGCAAAGTTGACGACGGTGTCGACTTCCGGGTGCTTGGCAAAGGCCTTGTCTGTGGTTTGGTAGACTGGCAACAGGGTTTCACTGGTTCCCCAGTACATCTTGGAGACGAATTGACCACCGAAGGGGTAAATAATAGCTGCTACAGACGGTGTAGACCTCTTGTTGATGTAATCGAAATCAAGCATGCCTTGAACAGCCTGTTGTACAACGAGTGAGCAGCTCCTCACGATAACGACGCCATCCTAACGCTAGAAGGGCCTACCTTCGTTTGCATGCCATATACAAACGCCCTGGTCTTCGGATGGAAGAGAGTATGCTCGGCGGGAGGGGATCTTGGGCGAGATGGGGCGGAGAATCGAGCAATGTTATCGTTGACATCGAGCATCTTGTTATTGTTGCTGCCATTGGCAGCACTGCTGGGGGCGAGCGTGGCCACGGACGGCATTTTGACGGTAGTCTAGAGAAGCAATAGCTAGAGAATTAAGTTGATGAATGCGATGGTATCTATCTTGGACAAGTTTCTTTAGCTATCTGGCCTGCTGGGATGGGCAATTGGTGGTGGGTGGGTAGACGTCGACGGAGGAGTAAATAGAGTGGTGAACGGGAGCCGTGCGTTGCGGAGACGGCGAAAAGTCAACTTCAACTGCTCTTCAACTCCTCCCAACAACCAGCTCGCCAAAGCCCAGCCAAAGCTAGCCGGCCAGCCAGCCCGCCAGCCCGCTTAGGAGGACATCAAACGGAACAGACCACAGACCCCAAATTTAGGGCATAGGCATAGGAGTCGACCTTTTTTCCATGCTTTGCTCGACTCCAATGCCAACTAGCCTCGGCATCACGGAATAGTTCTATTCCTATCGGATCAGGAGCGATGTGCCAAAGGGCATCAATGAAAGCAGACGAAATCTACGCAAACTGCCGTTCCTCGACACGAGGCATCAATTAACGAAGGTGAACTTACTTGCGTCTGTCACAGACAAATCGAGAGCCAGCGGGTATCCTGGAAAGAGAGTGAAGCCACGAAAAGAAGGCGAGGCAAAAACCCTTCACGACGTGAGAAAATGGAGAAGGATATGGCTAACTTTCAGAATTAACTGAATCCCAACTGCCTGGTCAATTGGATTGGTTATATCGAGCACGCGAGAGGGAGATTTGGGAGAGCTGTTCTGGCAAATCCCAGCGGTTTTGCAGCTCTCGAGCTAGCTCAAGACTTCCTTGCCGGCTCCCCACCCACTATCGGTTGAAAAAAGCAAACAGGCCTGTCGACGGATGCGCGTTTCCGCCTCTGCAAACGACTTCCCAAAACACCGAAAAAAAATAAGCCTACAGAACGCCGAGGTCTAGAGCTTATGAGACGATGCAACATGCTGGCGATACCTCTTTCTTTATTCATCCTCTAGAGATCACTGGCGGGCACGCCGAATGTTCAGTCTGTCGGTCATCGAGACCGAATGACATGACGTCTGGTCAGCAAAGAAACGTTGGGGCAGGTGGTACGTCGGGCCAAGGCGCTGACAACTCTCGCGACACCGGACGTGCAGGCCAGGGTCCGCCCTTGTCAAATAGCGCCGTTCTTCTACGGGGTCCGGACGGCCCTGGACCGATTGCATTGCTCGCTCAGTAAATTCCATTGCTGCCGCCGTTGGGGAAGGGGCCACTCTCAGGGCTCGCTTGCTTCAACAATCCCCAAGCGATATTAATAGATAGCATTGGGGTATAATTGTCATGGACCTGAAAAGCATATCCGGCGTGTAACTACCAGACAAAGCGAGATGCGTTTCATGAAGGGCAAGATATATTGGGAGTTGGGACGGCTCGCCAGCAGGTTGGGAACGAGGTGGATGCATGCAGCGAACACGCTGAACACCCCGGCCGCTTTGTAGCTCCCCACCAGCAGATTCGGAGGTCCCGCTTGTAGCATGTAGTTCGAAGTTCAAGGGGAGGGCTGCACTTAAGTTTCTGGTCTGAGAAAAAAAAAAAAAAAAAAACCACGAACGATATCATAACTGCCATATATGTGCCTCCGTTGGCTGAAACCACGGATCCATGCTGAAGAGCAAGCAGTATACTGATATTTCTTACCTTTTCTCGTGAAAACCTCGTAGACGAGCTCTAATCCAGACCAGTTCGACCAAGCATTGAAGCTTTGGACCTTATCCAATCGATTCCGTAACCGAGTTTGGTGGCTGCCCACCACACAACAAAACGAACTCGAACTCAACCTTGTCGACCTCCTCCTTCTCCTCTCCTCTCAACTCCAAGCTTGCGTACACCTTCATTAACATCACCACTCTCTCAGCTCCTGCCAATTGGTTGCCAACTGAAGCTTTGCTAGCTATTCTTGATTTTGCTTACCTTGCAAGCGAAGCATCATGTCTGCAAAATCCGTCCTCGAGGCCGACGGCAAGGCCATTCTCAACTACCACCTCACCCGCTCCCCGGCAATCAAAAAGTCCACACTGCCACCTCCACCACACAATGCCCCTCCAAAGCTCGCTTCGTTATACTTCCCCGAGGACGTAGCCCCAGAAACGGTTCTACAAACGGCCGAGACGACCTACCCGTGGCTGCTGGCTCCTGGCGCGAAGTTCGTGGCGAAACCGGACCAGTTGATCAAGCGACGCGGCAAGAGTGGTCTCCTCGCGCTCAACAAAACTTGGGAAGATGCAAGACAATGGGTACTGGAGAGAGCAGGCAAGCCAGTGAAGGTCGAGACTGTAACTGGGACGCTGAGGCAGTTCCTTGTTGAGCCATTTGTACCCCACAAACAAGAGGAGGAGTACTATGTTAACATTCACAGCTTGAGAGAGGTATGTAAAGGATAAACCACTGCAGCTTCCTCTGAAAGACGAAAACTCCCCTTATATACACATACGCGTATCCGGACGAAGGGAAGCTAAGCCAGTGGAGGTGGTGTACCCCCACTAACGCTTCGGTTATGCCCTAGATCCACCTGGAATACCATGCAGTAGGCTGACATATCCATCAATTTTGCAGGGAGATTACATCCTCTTCACACACGAGGGTGGTGTTGACGTTGGTGATGTCGACGCGAAAGCGAAGAAGATACTCATACCAGTTGATCTCAAAGAGTATGTCACATAAGTTTTGTCCCACAGCCCTTGATAACGGCTATTAACGGTATATATCTTCTCAGATATCCATCGAACGAAGAGATTGCGAAGACCCTCCTTCCCGATGTTCCGAAATTCGTGCATAACGTCCTTGTGGATTTTATCAACCGGCTTTATGGTGTCTACGTTGACTGCCAGTTTACCTACCTAGAGATTAACCCTCTAGTCGTCATACCTAACGCGGACGCGACGTCTGCATCTGTCTATTTCCTGGATCTGGCGGCTAAGATTGATCAGACTGCCGAATTTGAATGCGGCGCGAAATGGGCCATCGCGAGAGGTCCTGCAGCTCTAGGTCTCAGTACTGCCGCTACCGGTAAAGTTGATATTGATGCTGGCCCTCCACTGGAATTCCCAGCTCCCTTCGGTCGCGAGCTATCGAAGGAGGAAGCGTGCGTCTCGAAATTCCCGTTTCCCAGTTTCTCTATAAAATGGATACTGAAAAGCTAATGCTTAATAGTTATATTGCTGCCCTGGATGCGAAAACTGGTGCTTCCCTGAAACTTACTGTCCTAAATGCTGAAGGGCGCATCTGGACGCTGGTTGCTGGTGGTGGTGCCTCTGTGGTCTACGCTGACGCCATCGCGGCCGCCGGTTTCGGCGAGGAACTGGCCAATTATGGTGAATACTCGGGCGCCCCCACAGAGACACAAACCTTCCACTACGCTCGTACAGTTATCGATCTTCTTCTCCGAGCACCCCCTCGTGAAGAGGGCAAGGTCCTATTCATCGGTGGTGGCATCGCGAACTTTACCAATGTGGCTTCGACCTTCAAGGGTGTGATTAGGGCACTGCGAGAAGTGTCGCCACAGTTAATCGAACACAAGACTAAGATCTGGGTGCGGCGTGCTGGGCCGAATTACCAAGAAGGTCTGAAGAACATCAAGGCTGCTGGAGATGAGCTGAAGCTCGACATCAAGGTTTACGGCCCGGAGATGGGAGTTGCAGAGATTGTGCCGGTGGCATTGCGTAAGTTATATCTCTTTTTTCATGATTCGTGCAGTAAAAACGCGGCGCTAACCAGATTGTGATAACATAGTCGGGGCTACCACCAAGGTGAAGGAATATGGCGAAGCGTAGGCGGTTTCGTTCGCAGCACGTGGATTTGGGGGTCCGAATATTGGGTGTTCTTATATCCGATGAGCAAAGCCATTGGTAGCTGAGACGTGTATAGGAAATTGCCGGCCGGCTGGTCGGCTTGTCTCATCGTTCTAGGAAGGCCCAGATATATTTGTTTGTAATACAATCCAAAAAGAATATATTGCCCGATACGACAAGAGCAAATAGTTTTTCCAATGTGCCAAAATTCAGTCTAGTAAAAGTCTGGTAACGAGATTGACTAAGGTTTCCGTCATCACGCGAGTCCTGCAGCCGCGTTGAAAAAACAATAATTCTGCCTCGGCTCTTGTTGCGACACCACTCCCACATCCGAGAACGAACACCACCAGCGCAGCACAGCGTGATATTCTCTGTCGACCATAGCCCATGTTCCCCAATCTCCAGCCTCACCGACCGACTATCGTAAGTTTCCTCTAATATCGGCTCCCCTCCTCCTCCTCCTTATAGATATTCGTATGTGGTATATGCTCATCACCAGCACCGAAAGCAGTCCCAAGCCCCCCGTCGTGCGCCATACACGAGCATCCGATCGCAGTCCTCAACCAGCACCGCGCCTGGGACCACGCCGCAGCCCGAGAACCCCTCGCATGCAGAGGAACCCACCATCCTAAACCCTCCCACTAAATCGCCGTAATCCGATCTCCCTACGTAGTCAAACTATCTATATCTCTGTTGCCTCCGGACCACAGGCGACACGACTAGAAAGGGAGAAATGACGTCACCGGAACAGCGCCAGCAGAGCGCGTTGTATGACCCGTCTGTCCTGCATCCAGTGTTCTTCACGGAGAGGTTACGAAGACCGTTGAACCTACCGTCGTTACAGCAGCAGCTGCAACCGCTGCAAGGGCAAACACCGGTGGTGTCTGGGTGGAGCATCGTCGCTGAGGGATACCGGTATGTCGAACATCGGCGGCCGGCTGGGGAAGGATGGGAGATGGGCAAGTTGTGATGTAGCCATGGGCGCGCATGCTAGGTCGATTCGTTAGCGGCGTCGGTTTGGGGGTTAGAATTTTGTATAATATCCAATAGTGAAACAGGCATGCAGTGGGCGAATGCGGTTCATATATGTCGCATCGCCGACTCGAGTTGAAGATTCTGAACCAAAACCCTTCATTATAAGATTAAAAGTACTGATACATATAATCCCGCTATGTTGATGAAGAACCCGATCTATAAGCTATGCCATGTGAAATGCCGCCGAATTGAGATGGTCACTTTTCTAGAACGCTCACTTCCCTGTGTTCTGCGAGAAGTTTAGGCTGTATCCGCCGCTCTTCTCGTCCTTGACCATCTGAAAGTTATTAGTGCTGAGTCCGAATGGCTTCAATATCGTGTCACCGAGCCCCTTCAGCTTCCCCATCATCTCAGCCACTTCCCTCTGCTTCTTCTCTTCCAGCTTCGGTGGTATCCGTGTTAACGCGAGCTGTATCGCTTTACAGTCCACTGGGGGTATCGCCTGGTATCGCATGGAACGGGTCGATAAAATCTTGTAGTCTGGATATCATATTAGCATCAGTGCTCAAGAACAGACAAGGTAACTAAGTAAAAAGGAGAAATTACCCTCCAGGGCCCCCGATAGACTCTGCCATGTATCCTGCATCTCTCTTGCCTTTGCTCTCCGCAACCTGGCTTTCCAGTTCTTCCCCCACTCTACATTTAGCTCTTCCTCGTCATCCTCTAGTTCCTCTATCCTCCCTTCTGAGGCATCGACCCCGCCATCGGTCGCTTTGCTTTTCCCACTGTCCCCTCCTGCTTTCTCCTCTTCCTCATTCTCTTTTTGTTCGCGTACCCTTTTCCTTGCCTCTTTCTCTCTTAATAGTTCGTCATCCTCACCGCTAACTCTCAGGCTCTCTGTAGCGGCATCTTCGGCATCTTTCCAATTTTGCAGCTTTATAAAGCTAGCGGCGATATTCGCGTGGAGGATAGTCAAGTGTTCGGATAGACGGGGCGGGCAGACTTCCAGCGCGGAACGGTAGAATGAGATGGCCGTTTCGCAATCCGGGGGAGCAGAGGTAAAGTGTGTATTTCCGGTGGACTTGTGCGCCAGTGCTTGCTCAAGCAGGGATTGCTCTTCTTCCGGCGATATGGGGTCCGATGACGAAGTGCCTGTCGAGGTCGAAGTTGCCGCGCCGCCGTTTGTGGAGGGGACAGTCGAAAGAGGTGCCTCTGAGGATTTCAGAACGTGAGCCCGCGGGTTTAAAAGGAGATTTGGAGGCACACCGTCAGCTGTATTTGGCTGTGTCGATGCGGATGGTGAAGCCATGATCGATAGCTTGTCGAAGATATTGAACTGGAGGCGCGCAGGCACAGCGTCGAGCGCCGGGATTCGGAGTCAAATGTGGAAACAGTATGAAGTCATCCAGTTGGGGGAATGCAACACACCAACACGTTCTCCAGCCGGCCTTGTAAGCTTTCCTGCGAAACGTCGAAGCTGTACAAAGTTAACTTACCCTCGGCCAGATGCTTGATCCATAAAATGTCCAGCCAGCCAAAGAAGCTGCCCCACGCTACCAGACAGATGCAAGAATCTGTTCAGTCCCAGTACCGAGACTGCGTGCAAGCTGTATCATATTCTGTCGCTCTTCTTCGGAGAGGTGTATGCCCGAAGTGCTAAGCTTCATCCTCTTGACCCTCATTCGTACAAGCAGCTTTTTGAAGTCATCTAAATTTTTCCCGCCATCGTCACCGCGATCTTGAGTAGCGGCAGCCTTGAGTCTTGCCATTGAAGCAAGAGAAGCTACAGCCCCTCCCATTACATCGCAAGTGTCTGCAACAGGTTCGTCTACATACCCGCCACCGACTGAGAGGAACTCTATACCGATGACAAAATCGTTACCCTCTGCGACATACCGCCATCACAGGGTATTCGAACCCTCAAATCTCTAACTTCCCTGAGCGGCGTTGGCGAATTTTTGTAAAGTGTCCGCGGTAACAATGAAATCAATGTCATCAATTCTCCGACTGAATCCGAGAAACTGCATTGCGGCACCCCCAACCAAGATGCACGTGCCGGGGTCGATATCGTGGAGAAGATCTCGGACTGCTTGATATGCCTCCAAGATTTGGGGGTGGACACATTCTAGGTTTTGTGCGCTCGTTTTTGATTCGCGATGCGCTCATATGTTCGATGCGGCTTGAAGGGTTTGAGGTAGATTGAAGGATGCGTAAGATTGTTCTCACGCTCTACCTACTTACCCATCTACATATAAATTATACGCTCAAGCATTTATTTATAGCCAATTAGTTGGTAGCACACGTCTTCAATTCATATTAACAACAGATGTGAAATTATCAGAGCGTTTGCGATACATCTAGCAGATCGAGCGAATCTTAAATATAAGACATAGATACGCCCGTGGCATACTGTGGAGAATAGCTCTAAACGGGGGCTAGGAGTAATTGGTAATTCAGATTTACAGATACTGGCAGGTCAGTCCCAGAACGCAATACCACATTATATGCGTATAGAGGCTATCCCAAATGCAATTGCGTACCAGTCTTATCTGCCAGTATTGATATGTTATACTAAACGCAAAGGTCGAGATAAAGGAGACAGTACGCTAGCAAACGAGGATAACTATTTAAGGTTCACCCGTCTCCAACATCATCGGATCGACAATAGGTCAAAACTTTACGTGGCCCACATATATTTTTTTTTTTCTACCCCATCCACAGCTGTGTGTTGAACGCGAATGGGTGAATGAGTTTGTCCTAACTAACTATAAATGCTGCGCTTGCAACAAGTGTCTGTGACCCACGTAAACAAGACCAAAGCATCATTCGCCGATTCCAAGTTGAATAGCTACCAACGTCGGCGGCCCGCCAAATTCAAGATTCCGGCTATTCCAAACACGGGTACGTCTTTTCTAGCAAGATATCACAATGAATAACCCGGCAGAACTCCAAGACGGCTATTTCGATCGCATTGTATCAATATTCCGAAAACACAACGTTCCTATCATTCTCGTTGAAGAACACGGTCTCAGGTGGATGGGGCTCAAATGCGCCGGCATGGGAAACCTCGATCTTCTGGTTCGCGACTCAGATATAGAGATTATTTCCTCGGCTCTTTTGGATTCAGGCTGTTTCAAACAAGTAGAACAGAATCTCGATCTACGTCTAGACGATCCATACTCTCTCCAGGTCCCAAGATTCCTTGACGTATCTCTAGGTCCAAAGTTCGAAATCAAGTGGCTTAATCTATGGAGCGAAACCGTGTATATGCTCCGAATAGATGAGGCAGAGCTCACACCAGTACCGGATATCATCGCTAATGTCGCCCAGATTGTTGATTCGCGCTACAGCACTGGACCAGAAACTGCTATGTGGACTTCCGAAGCCCTAAAAGCCGACGGCATCAAACCCCTTCCTAAATATCGCTTCAGTACCCTCGAGGACCGGGAAAATTTGGTGTATATACCCTCCATCCCGAGAACTTGCGATGCATTAATACGGCAGATGAATAGCTGGACACCGCATAATTCCCGGGCGAGGTATCACCTAAGCAACTTTGTTCGGTATCTATACCTAGATCGCCCTTCACAACAAGAAATATTGCTCCCTCTGTTGGATCCTTCCAATAAAGAAGATATGGAAAAAAAGATCAAGGCGTTCAAGCGCAAGCCGCGGCTTATTGTTACAGAGAACGGCGAGCTCAAGACAATCCCTGGCTAGCCCTTATTTTTTCATAGCTACCTTCTAGTGATGTAGCATACCATACATGTTAATATAATGAGGCCTTTAAATCTCCGGTTTTAATTACTACGAGATGCTGTAATGTTTCATAAAGAATCCGAATACTCATGCCCCAAGGTCTTCATGTTGTCAAGATATCTGTATACTCCTAGCATATTATTGCGTGTAGTACAAAGCTAGGCTGGTTACCTATCAGTTTCCAAACATATTGATGTCTTACGTCATTTCACCTATATACCTGGGTATTGAAGCTAGTCTCGAGGCCAGGCTCGCTCGGGCGGCCATTGAAGCCTCTGGTATCAGAATTAGATCCCACAACGAACTGTTATACGGTGTCTGGCAACGCAAGACCAGATAGAACCCCTTCAATGTATTCAAAAATTATCCATAAACTCTGCAGAGCACCTCCGATTAACTGGATTTATTGATATTACTCGTTAATTAAAGATCCTCCATCTGGTTGGAACCAAAGTCCCTAGCCTAATTTTCTCTTCTCTTCTTGCTGTTCTCTGCTAGATAGCAACAGACACCAAAATACCGTGATATCAAATCTAGATAACGTTCTCATACCAGCTCAGCTAGCTAGACCTACCATTGGCCTACTATATCCAACCACGACTGTTCACAATAGTAATACGGAAGTCACCATTTCCAAAAGCGGGACACCTGCATGCAACGTTTCCACCCTTGTCGCACGCGCTCATCGCATCCAGACCCCCCTTCGCGACGTCTCGACTGTAAATATTATATTCAACAGTTAATCGTAAAATATCCACCACCGTTTATTTTAAATACTAATTCTAGGATGGGAAGAACTTACCACCAGGAGCTTGTTTCGCTCTTACCATTCACAGCATCCCCAAACCAATAACAAACCCCAGTGCTACACATATAAGTATTCCTTTGTACATTGCACGCTGTCGTCCCAAGGCCGTTCAAGTAGTTATAGCAGCCCATAGCTTGGTCCCATTGGCATTTGTTTGCGTCGTAGTGACTACATTCCGTGTCAAGACGTTTTTCAAAAATGTGATCTCGTTTAGAAATCCCTATATTGTTTTTTCACGTAAGTCAGTAGCATTAGCATTTGTACGATTTGATGAGAGTGTGCTTTAATGAGGGGTAATCATCATAACTTTCGCCTAGGAGCGACTCACCATCAACGTCAACAATATTAAACCTCTTAGCGATGTCATCTGGCATCCGCCTGCCGAGATACTCGTTGGTCATGCCCAAATCTCGAGGATGTGGAAGACCTGGACCCGGCTTAATCGTATTAAGCCAGTCAATTTCGAGCTTCGCAGCTGGTGCCGGGGCAGCAGATGTGAGCCCAATTAGAATGATCGGACTCAGAGCAATGAGCTTTTTTATATATATGTCCATTAGATCCCGCGCCTCTTATTTATTCGTATAAATTAAGTTAAGACGACTAGACCAGCGCCCCCGAGACTAATTTAAGACTAATGTTAGTTAATAGTTTTAGACAGGTAATGGACAGTGCAGTTAGATAGTTTAGATAGCTTAAACGATATTTGTATAGTATTAATTTTGAATGTAATATGGGAGTAAAGGTGACTTTGTGAGGCAAACTTATATTGAAAAATTGGAAATAAATTTATTTGGTTTATTACTTAGATATTTAAATATTGATCTAACTATTAGTTATTCTATGCCTAGGCATATTTATATTTTAGTACCTGCTTGGATACTTAATTCTTTAGCGAATCAGCTCAGTCTTCAGCCGGGTGCCTGCTTTCATGTCTTCTTGTTGTTAATTTGGTAGAGTTACGTTGACGAGTCAGTCAGCTATAAACCCAAACGCTGGACTAGTCTAAGGGCACGTGATTTGGCCTCATGGGCAAGCAATGATGAGTTGAATTCGACTGCGGCGGGTTTCCAGACAGCCGCACAACGACATCATCCAACTCGAGTCTCCGTGCGACGTCAGCGGCCATTTTCTCAAGAGTCGCCTTCTCGACCCTGCAAATGAGTTACAAGACTACTCTATCAATTTAAATATCCCAAAGCGCCACTTTGATTGTGCCTCTGAAACGCAATTCGCTTGCTACGGTATCGGCAACAAAAACACGGCGATGCTCCATGCAGAGACGTACGTCAGGTTTTTTTTTCTTTCCCTGTTGCTGCGATCCACTTTCGATTCTTCATAACAAATATCGATTTTTCAGCTCTGTGTTACCTACCCGCCGTACATTCGTTTTTTCAATTTATCAATAAAATATCTTAGCTCAGCTCTGTCCATAATCATCAACATCCATACTTCTTGAACGAATGCTTACGTCAAGCCACATCCTCAGTTTCGAGTTCCCGCCCATTCGGGCTTGCATCTTTGACATGGATGGCCTCCTCATCGACTCTGAAGACATTTATACGCGTGTGACGAATGAGATCCTCGCGCGCTACAATAAGGGCCAGCTACCTTGGTCCATAAAAGCCCAGCTGCAGGGTCGGCCGACACAGCAGGTATCTGACATCGAGCCCCCAATACATTGATATAATACAACATCCGCAACTACTTTGACTTACTCACCTAAACCTCGATGAACAAATTTCCAACAGAAAACCTAACGGGGGTGAATACAGGCCTACGATCTCCTCCAATCATGGGCGCAGCTTCCCATCTCGCAGTCCGAATACCTAGCCGATTGCCGCATCTTACAAGAGAAATACTTCCCGACAGCTCAGCCTCTACCGGGTGTCATCGCTCTGCTTGAAACCCTGACTGCATCGCCTTCAAAGCCCTATCTAGCCCTTGCCACTTCCTCCAACAGCTTCAGCTATGACCTCAAAACCAGGCATTTACAAGAAACGTTGTTTTCCTACTTTGAGCCAGAAATGATCATCAAGGGCGACGATTCCCGCATTAAGAGCGGGAGAGGTAAGCCAGCACCGGATATATACCTGTTGGCGCTTGACACTATCAACGGGAGGAGGGAGAAGGACATGCATAAAAAAGGTGCCTCGAAGGACCAGATTTTAGCCACGAAGATATTACCGACGGAGTGCCTTGTTTTTGAAGATTCGGTGCCTGGCGTCGAGGCTGGCAGAAGAGCCGGCATGCGGTGTGTTTGGGTGCCGCATGAAGGGCTGAGGGGCCAGTACGAAGGAAAAGAAGGGGAGGTATTAGCCGGGCTGACGGGAGAAGGTCGATACCTTGATGAAGAGAGTACAGAAGGGGGTACTGGCAGGACAGACATTAGTGCGGGTATAGTGCTAAGGAAAGTAGATGATGGATGGGGGGAGGCTAGGGGTAGTTTGCAGGGCTTCGATTTCGAGAGGTATGGTATTCAGGCGCTGTAAATGGCATACACATTGTTTACGATAAGAAGAATCGGGTTCCAATACATGTGAACTATTAGCAAGCTTCGAAACGATACAAATATTCACCTGACTACTGGAGAGGGTTTCAGAACTTGTGGGGCCCTCGGCTTCTCGAAAGACATAACTGCCGTGCCTCGAGGTGAGAGAAGAACAAAAACTAGATAAAACTAGCATAAGCCACTCTCAAATCTGGATTGAGGACGAGACAAACAAACGTACTTGTTTAGTAAACACAACGAACTTGCTCAAACTTGCCGCCGGTTCGAGGAGAAAAAAGGAGGCAAAAAAAATGCAAAAAAAATGCAAAAAAGAACTCTCGAACGGGGAATCGAACCCCGGTCGCCCGCGTGACAGGCGGGAATCTTGACCACTGGACCATTCGAGATGTGATCTTGTTGAAGGAGGGTGACCTTAATCACCTTATAAAACTGTTTGCTTTTGCTATTGAAACCAATGACTTGGAATCAACTATATGGTTCTTGTAGGATCGTTTTCGCAAGCTCGACAGCAAGAGCAAGCATGTTGGCGGTGGCTTTTTCGTACCTGAGTTTCCCCCGGGTCCTCGTCATTTCTATTGCTTGCACCCCATAAAACGGTATTCAAGGTATTGTGGGGAAGCCCTAATAGCGTAACCGAATCTCTTGACTCGTAACTAGCAACTTGGATTGTTGGAAAATTGCGCCTTGCTTGATTTGGGAGGGTTACTTTCTTGGCTGGGATTTGTCTCGGGGCGTTCGCTTGTTCTCAGCTTAGCTTTCGGACCTCGTAAAGTGTCGCGATCAATAGGCTAATTTGTTTAGTTTACCCGTTCATTTATACCCATGGATCGCTGCAGCAGCAAACCATGGATCGATGCGGTGCCACCTTAAACTTCGAATTCGGTAAGCATGATCGGAAATGATCTTTTGGTCTTATCTTTCGTCGAACTCGCTGCTGACGGACGATATATTCCCCGTATTGCGTGAGCTCGGCTGGAGAGCCAGGAGTTTATAGAAATCCCGCATTTACCCAGATTTCCTCGGCTGAACTTACTAGTAATAAATCAATTGACCAAGCCTTTACTAAGCTTTACAAGCTTTATTCCAGGTCATCTGGTGTTCTCTTTGATTCGCGAGTATATTTTGGCTATTGCTAGCCGGATCCGGGTGGCGTTTTCGGTGTTTTAACAGCGGGTAGCTACCTAGGTACCAACCTAACCAAAAGAAGGAATCGATACGAGACGCTTTCCACATCCCCGAGACTAGCTTTCCATTGATAAAATGATGATCTGGGGTGAGATTGATAGTTCAATGCTTACGTAGTTTGTAGTTGGAATGTATATTGGTTTATATGAATATTGATTCTCGCACCTATGAAGCAATACGTATTAACTGGGTACCCTTACCGTAGAATTCGTTCTTCGATCTTCCCTTATGCCTCTAAAGGGAGGAGAGAGTATAAGCGCAATTTCGAATACTCATCAGATACTTATCCCAATGAAGAAGTAGGCTACAGAGCGGCAGAGCCGAACAAGAACTAAGCCGGGGTCCCCGCACTGACTGGTCGATCAGGAGCCGAATGAGCTAGCCGAGCGATAAGATTTTACGAAGATCGTAACGAAGACCGTACTATTTAGTCCAAGTGGCCGCTCTTCCCCCACCCCCCCCTTCCGTATCACCAGTCTAGGTTTGTACATATATCCGGACTGACCCACGTGGGTTGCATCATGATGGAAGGTTCAATATCAATTAATCCACCTATCACGCAGAGCACGGTTATATTAAAAGGTGGAGTGCACCGTCCCAGCGACAGTGAACATTAACCTGTGATGGGATCTAGAGATGTTAACATGTTTATATATAAAGGATATACCACGGTAACACCCAAACTCGCCTTTTCCCTTCTCCTGGTTTTACATGGTTTCCCTTCCATCGTCCCGCAGGTCTCTCTCAGAAATCGCCCAACATGAATAACATCACCACAGAGAAGCCGGCCTCAGACGAGGTCGAGGCGCAGCCTACCTCCAAAGGCGAACCTGTCTACGATTATCCCGAGAAGGTCACCTACGACAGAACGGGCGCCATCGATGCCGAGAAGATCGAACATGAGATGACTGTGCTCCAGGCTGTCAGGGCCTATCCTGCTGCCAGTTGGTGGGCATTCGTTATGTCATGCACCATTGTAAGCTCTCGCGCATGATAAGCAGGCAGACCATTTCTCTAACTAACGCTGCGGTAGATCATGGAATCATACTGTGTCTTCTTGATGGGACAATTTATAGCCACACATCGATTCGCCAGGGATTTTGGCGTGTACAGCGAAGTAGAAAAAGATTATATTATCGAAGCTTCATGGCAGTCGGCATTCCAGTGCAGCGGACCAGTCGGTGCCTTCATCGGTGTCTTCATCGCAGGTCCTATTACCAGTTGGATTGGATACCGATGGGCAACCATTGGCGGCCTCATGTTCTTGAATGGCTTCATCTTCATCTTCTATTTCGGTAATAGCCAGGGCATGTTTCTCGCAGCCCAGATCCTGGAAGGCATCCCATGGGGCATTTTTATCGCCAATGCACCCGCCTACTGTGCCGAAATCGTACCACTGAGATTGAGAGCTCCGGCGACGCAGATGTTGCAGATGTTCTGGGCCATTGGGTCGATCATTGTCGGCGGTATCACTTACCACTACCAATCTAGGGATGACCCCTCAGCGTACAGGTTCGTCCGCTCCTATTGATGCCATCAGGGATCAAGCACTGTACTAACAGTCACACCAGAGTTCCCATTGCACTCCAGTGGATGTTTCCTACTCCTCTCGCTATCCTACTCTTCATCGCACCTGAATCACCCTGGTGGCTCGTACGAAAGGGCCGTCTGGCTGAGGCAGAGAAGGCTGTCCAACGCCTTGGACGATCGAGTGTGAATAGTAATCCCGGCGACGCAGTCGCAATGATGCGTCGTACGATCGAGCTTGAGAAGACCGAGAAGAAGCCCAGTCTTATTGAACTGTGGAAAGGCACCGATCTTTACCGCACATTGATTGTCTGCGGTGTGTACGCATCTCAGAATCTGACGGGCAATCTGATCGCTAACCAAGCGGTTTACTTTTTCAAACGTGAGTCCAGCCACCCATCTCCATCCTCTGTAACCTTATAGTAGATTAACACCAGCTTAGAGGCCGGCATGGCCGACAACACCGCATTCGCACTCGGTCTCATCACTTCTGCCCTCCAGTGGATCATGGTTATGCTCTCTTGGGTTCTCACCACATACCTCGGCCGACGCACCATTTACGTCTATGGTCAATTCATCAACTGTGTATTCTTGATCGCGCTCGGTATTGCGGCTTCAGTTGGCGTTAGTAAGGCGGCTAGCAATGCGCAAGCATCACTTGGCCTAATCGTCTCCGTCCTGTTTTGCTTGGGACCCGCCCCTGCTTCATGGGTCATCATCGGCGAGACATCTTCCGTTCGTCTCAGGCCACTGACAACTGGTATCGGACGTGGTGCCTACTACTTGGTCAATATCCCTTGCATCTTCCTTGCGAGCTACATGCTCAACACTGATAAGTGGAACTTGGGCGGCAAGAGCGGCTACATTTGGGCTGGCACTGCCTTTATCTGCACCGCCATGGCTTGGGTCTGGATTCCAGAGATGAAGAACAGGTCCTTCCGTGAGATCGACATTTTGTTCCAGCGTCGCGTCCCAGCTCGCAAGTGGAAGAAGACGGTCGTCGATATCAATGATGATGAATAGGCGGAAATTGCTGTTCGGATAAGTTTAATCAAGTGGCATGTACAGATCGTACGAACATACATGCAAATACCCGCCAGATACCTAGGTACTTAGTTTCAGGAGAATACTATTTCATTTCTCTTTTTATACCCGTCCCAACTAGACTTCCGTTCTGCTGGTTATCAAACCAAGCACTAAATTTCGTCTGTATGTGGTGAGATCTTTTTTAGAAAGTTAAGACCGTCAAACATTCGGCAGGCTGGCTAAAAGTCCGCCCCCCACATTTCGCTTGCCCGGAATGGCGAGGGGCACATGGCACATCGCACGGCACGGAAGTGGAAGTCCGATCAGGCAGCAAGGCCAGGGAGGATCGTTGACGCAGCCTTCTATAAAATGTTGCTCTACCGAGGGGCTCTTTTCCAGCTTACTTTTATCACTCGCTCCCTCTAGTACACTTGTAAACTCCATCTAAATACATGCTTACTATAAGTATATACTTAGCTTAGGTATATATATCTATTCCCGACATCAGGGAAATAATATTAGCGTAATAATAATACAGAAAAGAAGATGGGATCACAACAGTCATCCCTCGCACAGTCAAATGGGGAGAAACCCCGGTCGGCAGAGCCTGTGGCACAACAGGAATTCTGTAACTGCGACTTTGAGAAGTCGGCATACGACCTCCTCGCCAATCTATCCTTCTCCGACGACGAGCTAGGTAATCTATGCCCGACCACCCCCTTCAAAATTTGGATTCAACGCCGATATAAAAATTAACCCCATCTTCTCCACGCAGTATATAGAGAAGTTACCCTCAAGTCCGTTAAAAAATGGGAAGAGCAGCTGCTCTCCGAGCCCAAGGCAAGTGTTGCGACAAAATACCACACCGCCAACGCATTGCAGCGCTCGCTAACCATGAATATGGTTACCAATAGAATCGCCTGGCGATGTCTGCGGTCTCCAACAATGACATGAAGCAAGTCATTCAGCAGCCTCGCGCTGTAATCGACGACGCGCATGTCTTCTCCGACCAGATATCCTTCGATGGTGCTCCTATCACGAACCAACGGAGCTCTGGCCGGTGCTGGATCTTTGCTGCCACATCTGTCTTTCGAGGTTTGACCACCCGCTGACTGGTACCCCCTGCATAAAACAGAGGGCTTACTCTACTTTATGATAGTTTACTTGATGAAGAAGTTCAAGCTGGATAGTTTTGAGCTGTCGCAGCAGTACCTATTTTTCTGGTGCGTCTTCCAAATCATACGAGACATTAGCTCGCCTTTCTCTGCAGGGGCTTATCTAGTTGCACCAACTATATAGGGACAAGATCGAAAAAGCCAATTACTTCCTTGAACGTGAGTTCGCAGATTTCTAATGGAATACGTTTATGAGCCTATACACTAACAAAATATGCTATTTACAGAAATTATCGAGACAGCAAACGAACCAATC
The DNA here is from genome assembly GCA_036971555.1 of Drechslerella coelobrocha. Classification (NCBI taxonomy): domain Eukaryota; kingdom Fungi; phylum Ascomycota; class Orbiliomycetes; order Orbiliales; family Orbiliaceae; genus Drechslerella; species Drechslerella coelobrocha. The sequence goes on from JAJTUH010000001.1 coordinate 2,111,383, forward strand.
GACTCTCGGTTGCTAGCTGAATTACTCAAGGCACCAGTCAACGATGGCGGACAATGGGATATGGTTAGTAGATCTACTTTCTCTCTACCTGCCGCAACCTTCTCACCTTAGTAAATGGCGTAAATATTAACCAGAATACAAAAACTTCTACTTAGATTGTAAACCTCGTTGAGCGTTATGGCGTAGTTCCCCAAAAGCTGTATGCCAAACTTTTCGAGCTTGATGAGAAAGTCAAGATGGACTAACACGATACCAAACATTCAGGTACCCCGACTCATATAACGCAATGAACTCTCGCAGTGTCGATGTGCTGGTGACCAGCAAGCTCCGCGAGGGTGCCTTACAACTGTATGTCCGACCACGTACCTCGCCAGCCTCTTAGCCTGAAGTCTCTATATCTAACAACCTGCAGACGGAGCCTGTTAGCTCAAGGCATGAGCACCCACGTCGTCGAGAGAGCTAAGGCCAAGATGATGAATACCATCTACGGCATCCTTGTCATCTGCTTCGGCCCGCCGCCTAAGCCCGACCAAGCCTTCACCTGGGAATTCCGGGATAAGCTTGGCAAATTCCACTCCTACTCAAATGTTACCCCCGTATCCTTCTTCAAGGAGTACATCGGCTACAATGCTCCTGCTCACTTCTCGCTGATCAACGACCCACGTCATGAATACGGCAAGCTGTACACTGTCAACCGTTTAGGCAACATCGCTGGTGGGCGTCCAATCCGCTATGTTAACGTAGATATGGAGACTATGAAGGCTGCAATCATCACAATGATCAAGAAAGACCATCCCGTGTTTTTCGGCTGCGATGTCGGCAAGTTCTCGGACAACAAGCTGGGAATAATGGACACCAAGTTATTTGACTACAGCCTTGCGTTTAACACAGAGCCAGGATTGGATAAGGCCGATAGACTGATCGCGGGTGAAAGCGCGATGACTCATGCAATGACATTGAATGGGGTGCACATGTGAGTTCCGCTCCTTTTAGATACAAAAATATGGAGTTATTGCCTCCAAATATGGAGAGGCATTTTGGCTGATATGGCTTTCCTTCACCGCATCGTAGTGTCGATGGCAAGTCCGTCAAGTGGAAAGTGCAGAACTCTTGGGGCGAGGGAAATGGGGAGAGGGGTTGGTTCATCATGACGGATGAGTGGATGGACGAATACTGCTACCAAGCCGTTGTCAGTCCGGAATTTGTTAGCAAGGAAATTTCCGACGTTCTCAAGCAGGAGCCTATTGTCCTGCCGCTTTGGGATCCTATGGGTGCACTTGCTTAGGTTTCGAGATCCGTGTATATTTATTTCTACGCGTCGAGAATTTAATGATGAGGCCCAGGCTCATAGATCGATTGGCGTCAGAGTCCTTGTACACATTTCATTCGTGTGTTTGCCTACGATTCCTTCCTTATGGCGTCTGAAGAACATGTCTCTTAAATGGATTATGTCGCACAGATTGTGTTATAATGTTGAACTCGCTGTAGACAAGCTGGCTTGTCTGTGTTCGATTGCTTCTCCCTAGCCTCTAACTCACACTCGCGCTCCTGCACCTAGCTTGCTACTATTGTTACAAGGAGAGTGAAGAATATCAAGTAAACAAAGGAAATTAAAGAGATACTAGGAGAAAAATAAAGAAAAAATTAATAGGAAAGTAAAAGACTATGCAACGCTAAGGGTGTGTACAAAAGAATAAGAATAGAAGATAGAGCATATGTACAGTCCTTCAGTGACATCTGTACAATGATACTAGAGATACTAGACATAGATTATTTACGATAGATATAGAAGAAAAAGGAGGTTTTTATATTTTTTTGTCAAAAAGTACAAATGAGAATAGAATATTGATTTCACGATAGTACACCGCTCCATGCAAATATAAATAAAATGCTTGTCATGTCCACATTTACAGGTTCATGATGGCGAAAACGGCCATGATGGCAGAAGCGGCAAAGACTCCAGTGATCTGGATCTTGCCAGCAGCGCCAGTGTAAGCTGGTGGAGCAACTGGGGAAGCGGGAGTGGTCGAGTTGGATGTAGGGCATCCATAGCCGCCTGGGCAGACTGGAGCATTGCCGGTCGCAACTGGAACCGGGGTCTTAACCAAGGTGCTTGGGCAGCCGTATCCGCCAGGGCAAACTGGGCTGGCCGGAGCGGTGGGGACCTCAGTTGGGATGATGGCAATCGAGGATGGAACGTAAGATGGAACGTAAGTAGGAACCACGGATGGAACATAAGTCGGGACCTCTGATGGTACCTCTGGAGGGTAGTAGGTGACTATCTGGGTGAGGGTACCAGTCGCGTAGGTGACCCAGACAGTTGTCTCGGAAGTAATGGTGCTGACCTCAGCAGGACAGTCGGCTCCACCAGGGCAGACGGGGGTCGCGGTGGGCACGGCGACTGGCGGGCAGCCAGGTCCACCGGGGCAGACTGGAGCAGTGGTAGCATAAATAGGTGGGCAGCCGGGTCCGCCAGGGCAGACTGGGGCAGTTGTGTATGGGATGATGATAGTGCTGATATAGGTGTTGGTACGAGTAGAGGTGATGGTCTCCGTGATATCGATGGTCTCAGTGCACTCAGTCTCTACTGGCTTGGGGATACCAGTGCAAGTAGTAGTGGTGGGAGCAGCATAGGGGATTTCCGACGGTGTCGAAACAGCCTCAACAGAACTGGATGGATGAGCGTAGTAGGGGATTCCGGTTGGAACACCCTCGCCCTTCGTGCACTTGGTAGTGGAACTGCTCACGGGAGCAACTCCATAGGGGATTCCCGCCGGGGTAGTTGGGACAGCCGCAATGGAGCTAGATGAGGGAACGTTGTATGGGACTCCAGTTGGAACGCCAGTGGGAGATTGGCCCTCACCCTTCGTGCACTTGGTAGTGGTAGTGGCAGAGGCCGGGTCGACGGCAGGATTTCCATAACCACCGTTAGCTGGGATGCCTACTGGCTTCACGGAAGGAGCAGACCCGTAGTTGGCATTACCAGCAGTCGTAGCAGCGGCCAGTGCGGACGAAGCGGTTGTGGTAGTAGCCCCATAGTTGTCACCGCCTTCTGGTGCACCGTAGGTGTCCGTACCAGAAGTGGAGTTGGAGTAGCTGAGATCAGCAGAAGCAGAGGAAGACAGGGCCAAAGCCAGGGCGATGTATTGGAAACGCATCTTGAAGAGAATAAGAAGATGAAGATGATGTTGAGGATGTTGCCAGAACCAAAAGCTGTCGACAGGTTTTGTTTGAATGAAGCGAAGCCGCAGAAATTTGCGTTGCGGATTGTTGGATAAAATGAATGTAGCAAAGATCGACAGGTGTTGAAAGAATGGACGCCCAAAGCTGAGCAAACAACGGAAAAGTCAAACGACGACGACGACACAAACCAACGGCGGAGAATGGAACAGCAGACTGCGGTGAGGAAAGAAGAAGAAGAAGAAGAAGAAGAAGAGGAAAAGGAAGAAGAGGAGGGAGGGCGAGAGGGAAGGCACTCCATTTATCGTGGCCGTCCCTGAAACACCGGCATCTTTCGAACCCATGCAGGTTGGGCCAAACAGAGATGGACATGGGCCCGCTCGCGCACTGCAGCGCCGCCTGCCAGGAACCAGATGCTGCAGACAAGCAGGCAGGCCGGTTGGTGTTCACATGGCTGAGATGGGCATGAGATCACATCTTCCCCGGCCAATGCCTACGCATGGCGACAGGAAAGGGGGGGAAACTGGACTCGCTTCCAAATTGCAGGTTAATATCTCGAACCCGACTGCCCAGCAGAGCTCAGACATTTTGTCTTGAAGCCGATAATTACCAGTTGCTCGTCAAGGCAGGTTTACGCCTGTATTCGCTGGTCGCGGCGCGACACAAAGTCGGCGCTAGGCCTCGAAGCAATATATCCTTTTTCCCCATATCGACCCAGACTCTGAGCCAAAAGGTCTCTCGTCTGAAAGAACTTTTTTTTTTCTCTCCACGACTTCCCTGTTGCGCGTGTCGCACATTGACAGCCATCATTCGGTGCTATCCAGTCTTGTTCACTGTCAGCGAGAATTGCCAAGGGGCGACGCCAAGGGGTTATATCTCAACCAATCAGAACGTTGGCGAGCCGGTTGAGGCGTCTCAAGTTAAAAGGGTTTCCTGCGAACAGGGACATCATTGGATTCTTGTCCAACGTTCAACGCACACACTTCCCCCTTTTTGGCGATGCGATTATGCCGCCTGGCACATTTGTCAATTGGTTGGAGGATTAGCGCTCAACCCCACCGCCCGCCCGGAAAGAAACTTGTGAATCCTCCCTCAGTGGCAAATTGCTTCCTCTCACTATATGAGATTTCGACGATTCCGTTTCCTAAGCCGGGATAATCGCGCCCAGCCTTTTTTTAGAAATTAATACCAAGACGTGCAAACATTTGACCCTCAATCGACCGAACGTAATCGAGTCGAGTCTCCTTTTCCGCAGTATCGTCAAGTCAACACTCTAAAATTATCATTTAAGGAGGAAATTTGCTCTAAGTGTATACTAGCATTGAGAGTCAATGTTACATCCGTGAGTGGAATGGATTGTGATAACCTAGCGACCGGGGCTACCACGGAATATAGCCTTCCATGGGGCTAACTTGATTCGATATCGACGGGTCGCGTTTCAACTCTCCGTTCGGTAAACGACCGCTGATCGCTGCATTTTAACCTCGTATCTCGTGTGCATGTGCGATCTCTCATCTCTTCTGTCTCTCTCTCAGTCTCTCTCAGTCTCTCTCTCTCTCTCTCTCTCTCTCTTTTTCTTTTCAAAGCTTTGTCAAGTGCAATCCTTAGCTTGGCTACCTTGAAGTAGAAACCCAATCACAATATTCATCTAAAGCCTGTGTCTTTACCTGTTAAGTTAGTGTTAATTTCTCGAGGGTTTACAGTTGCCTGATCCATAACATCCCCGAATTCTAGATCCATGTCATAAAAGTGCCCACCCCGCAAGCTTTTCGTCCCAAACACAGCCTCAAATATTGGGTTCTGATGAAATATTCAAGGCATCGAGGTCTGTGCATAACTAACCTCATCCAACTTGATAAGTTTCAGGGACGGGGCACAGGCTTGCGAGGTCGTCACAGTGCATCAAGCCACGGTTTAAACTTTCCAGGTCCCGACCCTTGGTCGCGAATTTTATCCGGAAAATCCGGGGGAACACACCCATCGGACGCAGCCAACCTACGATTCAATGAACTTTGCCTTCAGCAGACTCAATTTGTTGGGTGCAATCGCATATATCTAACTCTAGACCCGAGTGCATATGTGTACACCCATGGTACAGCGGTGGAGCTTATGGCGGAAAGGCGTGATATTGACATCAGATATCAGTTAATTAACTCCGTCCGCAATTCGTATTATCCCAAAGAAGCAGCTAGCCTGCAATATAGAAAGAAAAGAAGCTCTTAACTCACATAACTTACTTAAGTAGGAAGGAACCATCGAGCCAGCAACACATCGATATCATCAACCACTGGAGTTCCTTGTCTGCTTCCGATAGTCTGCGGAATTACACGATTGATAAAACTAAGGTGTTTCCTAGGTGTCTATCATAAGCTTGCATACAACACCCTAACAAGGAGCGCAACTTCCATTTTCCTCTTTAACGTTGCTAACCTTGCCGCTAGCCTAGCCGCAGATTTGAAAGCGGCTCGTTACGAGGCATAGAAGTTGGCCACGTCGGAGAGGGACTTTCCGTTCGGCTGATCAACTATACTTTGTTTTCGACTGTATACATGGCATGTAATAGCATCATAGCCAACCTTTGGAGCATTGATTGAAGGACTATTACTCCTAGCGAGTCAGGGTATACGTATTATCATAGAGCAGGTTGCAGGAAATAGGGATGGTATTCATTAGGAGAGCCCGGAGACCCGGGAACTACATACACGAGTCTAACTAAGCTGTTTACAATACCTGTGTCGAGTTGGCCCAAGTCGGTTGAGGAGAAGCATTGTACCATTCTTGAACCTTAGGATTCTAACAAAGCCCCTGAAGCCCTTTGAGATTAGCTATTCCGATGAAGAAAATAATATTTATAATATAGAGATCTGAAAGTATGTCTAACATCAAGGCCTGAGTTTTACGAAAGTCGGATGTCGACATAACTATCGGCAACGATAAAAACGCCGTTTACGTTTACGTCAGATAACGCCAAAGAGGAAAATTTAATCTACACGCCAAAGCTAAACGCGTAGCATATAACAGAAAGACTTCATCCTAGAAACAGTTCATATTGAGGGAATAATGTGCTGTGCGAAACGCATTGAAACAGACGTAAAAGTAACTTGAAACTTGAAGCAAAAGGTTCAACTTTGGAGATCTTGAGGGTGACGTTAGGTCAAAGCTTGACGTTGTATCTTCAGAAAGACTTTGATGAGTTTATTAGGCTCGATGTCTACCTCAGAGTAAAGCTATAGGTGATGTATGGAGTATAGAGGCTGGGAGTATTATGGTGGATATAGTAAGCCAACAAGAGCGAACTGCAATGGCTAAAGGAATAGAAACTGAAAAGTATATTGCGGAATCGCATTCTGCAAGGTCTCTCCTTCACGCGGCATTTTCACCGTCTGTTGTTACCGCAATTGCAACTAGCGGTGCTTCCCTTTCTCTCTGACCCAGCCCCACTTGTACGCCTGGGTTCCTTATGTGACTTGACTTCTCCACTCAAAGTGCAGCTCCAGCAGATGACAAAGTAGGCCGCGCCGCATATGCACGACAACCACTCTCCGCAGGCGGCAAGATTCGAGTGCTCGGACTCTCCCTGGTTCCCAGATATCGATTGAGTAGCTGTCTGCTTGGTGTGAATTGAACACTTTTCACAGCCTGAGCGCGTGGCTGAGGTAGATGAGGATGAAGATGGACGCGGCGAGGGCTTTAGGATGCCGACAAGGTGTGGAGGTTTGGTGACGGTCGTTTGAGACATTGCTGGTTGGTCCGGGTTGCTTTGTTGATCCGTAGAGGACGTTCTGAAGGCGAGGCAAGTCTTTGAAGCAATTGCCAAAGTGTAGAGTATGGTGGTGAAGATGGATGTTAAGACAACAATGTCGATGCGTCAGGTTCCTTCTCGTGGGAGAATGTATGACGTCCTAGACGCGTAGGTGCCTGAAGTGTGTTGACCTTGTGGTAACCGTAAACTATGATGCTATGTCTCCAGTCCCGAACGAAAGGAAAGCAAGTATCGCAGTTAAGCAATTCGGAGACTTCGGCAAGCTTGTAGGCAAACTTTCTGTGCAACTGATGCGCGATTCGGACTGTTGCAAAGTCGAATGTATGTGGCTGATGCCGGTTGATAGACTTAGGGTGGCTTCCTCAGGTGAGATAGTTGGAACAGTAGACCCGGGACAGAGTGCATTCGAATTAGGCCTGTCTGTATGTAGGATATCCAAGAACTGAGAAATATCTAGGCTGGGTTTTTGTCTTCCAGTGGATGAATGCGGACAAGAGGTAAGGTATTTAGGAAGGGTTCAACGTGAAGCAGTCGATAAGGGTGTTTGGTTTATAGGCGTTGGGAGTGCATTCTCTCTTGGTGCAGCGAAGATCCGGGGAATCCTTGGGGGCTGCCTCAGGCCTTAAATAGCATGCAGAATCTAAGTTTATAAGCTGGCTTTGTAAACGGGGCGCTGGATAGCAAAGCAGGATTTGTTACTTGTTTCCCCTACGGTCTTTGTAAGTTAGTGCTATCTTTTAAGTGACGCTGGGAGTTGCAAAATATTTTCTGCAGTTTCATGCGCGCTATAGATGCAAAAGCATGATACTTTACGTTTTCTCTCCCGTCCTTGCAGCGTTTTTTGTTCTGCCGATTACCCCTTTGAGCCAGCGCTTCTGAAATCTGGGGGGACTCATGTATCGGCCCCCAACATCTTGCTGGAGCTGCAGCCATTGTTTCCAGGCCAGATCCTGGCAGTTTTGGAAACTCTTTGGAGAGCTCAGCTGCCCCAAGTCTGCATAATTCCAGGTTCAGAATAATTCCCGCGAGATATATATTCTTCGTTGTGCGCTGTAGTTTCTGTGCCTAAGAGTCTTGTATACTAGCGCTACATTCACTGCAGGAGTTTGGAGTTGACGGCGAGTTTAAGAGCTGTTATAATCTTATGTAAGTGTAGATACGAAGTGCTACCAAGCTCTAGCCAAGCGTGGGCGACACTTTCTATCCTGATTAAAATCGGTGACCAAGAATTCTGTCACTCTAGTTCAAGAACAAGCCGAAGCCTCGCGACGGGAGGCGAGGCTAAGGGAAGACCCGCTAGTCTCCCGGGCGGGCACCTGCCCTTGTAAACTTCGTTTTGCGGGGTGCCGAAACTCCAGACGGTGCATTGCTTATGTGTCAAAAATCCCGCCCCCACACTGAATGCTTCATGAAATTCAGCTTTCTGCAGAACTTGGCTCTGCACGCCTGCATGCATGCACAGATACAAGGCAGGGGGGGACGCCTCGAAATGCCGTTCTCCTGCTCTGAACCATGCAGTGGGGAAAGTCATGATCACGAGGGTTCACGTTTGGTGCTGTCCATGATGTGTCGCCACGCGACTGGTTTTGGCGCGGCCGTACATGCTGTTCTCCCTATCACCATCCCCAGAGGTTCGAGTTTCGAGTATGTAGAGGCAAGCCGTTCACGAGGCCACTCGCCGACCGGGTTTGACTGACGACCTCAAGGTTTTGAGGTCGCACAACTGAGAGCGAATTTAATGCTCGGACGTTAAATGCCTCGAGACATCTTCAACCGTTTTGACTGCGGTCAGCCAATTCCGTGGGCTCCTTTGATTTCGCATGCTCCCCAGCAAATTTAGACTGCGGCCATGTAATTGCAAGGGAAAAGTTAACTGGGTTGTAGAACCGAGCGAGGTTCAGCTTGGAGTTGCATACGCAACGCAAATGTCACGGGGTTGAAGGAGCAATGGTTACGTTACGTTACACAGATTGCGATAGCGCAGCGTTAACGATAGCGATATCAATTCACAATCACATAATCTTAATCACAAGCGCGGCTTATTCAGCCAAAGGAAGTCCTACCATTTTGGGTGGAGGGGCTCTATGCATTTCGTCCGAGTATTCGGGCGGGACGATACCCTGCTTGGGAAGACACGCGCCTCATATTAATATATATTTGTCAGAAGCGGCATGATATCGACGCTGTTCAAGTGAACAGGAGCGAATATGATGCATTTGATCCATCCAATTCGCAGGACTGAAGGCGGATCTAGTTATGGGGTGAGACGGCACGGCGCTCGGTCAATAGTGTCGCGCATGCCTTCGCAGTTATTGCGCCACCCCAGACGCTGGGCCTGGTGCGATGGCTCTGAGGCTATGTACGGCTATGGCCTCAGCGACCGATTTATTGCGTTCTTGGTCTTCCGTAGGAATCAACTACTGGGAGAGTTTTTAGGAATGATAGATAATAGTATAACGATACACCACCAGACACGAACGACGATCTCTGGGATAGTATTCATGGGTACCCTATATATATATATATATGGTTCGGCGATATACAGCGTCTTCCTGTGCGACTTATTTGTCATTTTCGGCCCCACAGGAGCAATGCAGGTCCTAGCTTTCTTCATTGGAGGCTTATTCCCTTTCAACAATTGTCTCGCGAATGGTGGCCGACAACACGAGATCGAAGGATCGGATCGGATCTAAATCTAGGCTTGGTCAGCAGCAATGCTTGCGGCGGCGCATTGCTGTTAGAACTTCTCCAGATCCCTGCCAAAAATCCGTCGACGAAATTGAACTTGATACAAACTAGAAATGGAAGCATCGGTCTAATTACAGAATGCATGAATGTACATGTGCCGTATACCCCTGGCGAAAGAACCTGGAATCGACAATTCAATGTCAAGACTAACTACTCTCAAGGATTTTAGGTTGAGAACGCCTAACAATACGGTGGGGCAAATGCTCTGACTGTGTTAGTTTCAAGGAATTCAAAAAATGTAATATGTCAAGGCTTTATCAGATAAATCTAAAAATGATATTAAGAATATCGATGTATCAGTAAGTAGATATATTCCTTCTAAATGAAAAAGGTTTAAAAGGACTTAAGGATCACAATGTGGGCTTCGCTACTACTCGCGAGGGTCTTCCCTGTTTTGGAAAAACGATAATGAGTCGACACACATTTCTAAACGCAACACAGTCGAAGATGTTTGATTTCGGGCTCCACATAAAGTCAGCCTCGTCAAAAGACTGCCCGTAACCAGGGCGCATGTGCATATATGGATATCAGGGGATGATTAACGCTGGTGACTACTTTCTTAGCTAAATTTCGGAGAAATACGATCCTGGGGCATTGAGTATATGGAATTATATCGGTACCGAGCCTCGGCCTTAAATTGCTAACTGGGTAGTGCATTTTGTTATGAGGTACAACAAGCAGCTTGAGATGGCTGTGAAAGCCCACAATCTTCAGAGACGCTCCAAATCTTACTCTACGATATACAGCGTATATTTGATGGAAGAAACACAATTTATATATATTTATATAGTAAGATACATCTAATATGCCCCGCATAATGAAAAATCAGGAGTAGCGGAGAAACATGAGTGAATCAACAGAACCGAACCAGGCAAACCCTTCTGCCATTGAAAAGACTGAAACACCATCAACAGCAAAAAAAAAAAAAAAACCCTGAGGGCTCGGAAGAACACAAAATATGGATTTAAAATAAAAATGCCAACTTGGTGCGCAAATTAGGATTTGTTAGGATTCGACTAGTAGTGATGTCCTGGGGTCCCAGCCAGAAGCTCCGTCCAATTTTCACGTATGAAAACCGTAACAATATTATCCCTACCTCTTCGTCCGCTGCTTTGCCTTGTTGACAATTCAAGGTTTAAGAAAGCCTCAAGATCCTGGAGGGACCTTATTTTGACATTGTGTTCGCGAAGGATCAGATGATTGTCGGCAAAGTTAACGGGTGGATGGAAAATCATGTCTAACCAATGCCGAAACTCATTGGCATTGAAATCCCCCAACGGGAAGCTGAAATCAACTTGGCGGTTTAGAGCGAATTCAATATCTCGAGACACGAATAGGGTGACCATCCTTGGCTCGATATGGCTGTGCATATGATCTTGCACTTGGGGCTGGAAAGCCGACGGAGGTCGTGACGGCTGCCGTGGTGGCGGCTGTGGTGAAGGTGGTGGGAGATCCCAGCCGGAATTTTGGCTGAGGAATTCGTGAAGTCTCCCCCAGCTTCGCTCGTGGTATATGGCCTCCAATTCCTTCAACTCCTTAGTACGACGGAAAGAAAGATGTTTTTCGAGGTCGCGTAGAAATTTGTTGATGGGTTCTCCAAGACTAAGTGATTGCAAGAGTTCTATGGTTTTGCTGTAGTCAAAGCCTGTAGTTAAGAGGGCGATAGTTAGTGTCCTGGGATATCTTAATGACAAAGAAAGCTAGGAACATGATAGTTACCTCCATCTGGGATATCACCATAGTGCTCCCAATGTGGGAAACAGAATTTGAAGAGGGCGGGCCAGTCTTTGGAACGTATGGCACCATCAGGTGTGCTTCCCCCGTAATGAACTCTTCCGAGATGTTCTCTATCGAGCTTGTTAGTATCTTATTAAACTGTTTCAATAGCAAGGAATGTATTTACCTCAGCCCTGGCATATCCTTCCTATGGATCAATAGACAAGTTAAATATTTCTCGGGGTCGCCCTTGGCGAATGGGCAAGCCAGCATATCCACGAAGGGACTCTGACTTTGGGATGACTTTCTTCCTTTCAGATCCCTTGATTGAGCACCTGGAGGGAGCTTGCGTATGCTAGGTGGGGTTCCTGGTATTTCTATACCTTCGGAGAGCCCTTCTATCTTTATCAGGCCAGCTTCGATCGCCTTGGTTATCTTTTTGGTAAAATCCCTTGCGAAGCGGTTTGATGCTGACTTCCTTCTTTTGGTTGGGGAAATCGGCTCTCCTTCGGCTACGTCGGCGACCTTGCCGGAGGAGCTTAATACATGATGTTTGGCTTCATCTATGAGCTTTTGAATGGTGGTAGATTCATCATCTGTTTGGTTGAGTTCCGATAGTTCAAATTCGCTCGGCGACGATGTGATGGACGGAAGGGATAACTGAGACTCTTTACCAGAACCAGATATTTCGGCACTGGGAGGCGACAATGAAGCAGTCGAATATCTTTTCGTGTGTGAGGGAGTAGAGAAACGATCCTTCTGAGCACGCTCTTTACCCCTTTTCCCGCGTGGAACGACGCCGCATGCGAGCAGATGGATATCTAGGTCCTTCCGACTCTGGAATCCTTCACCGCAAAGGCCGCAGGAGCGTCTGAACTCCGCAGCGTGGTTGTGCTTATTTTTGTGTACCGTAGTGAAGTGACGTCCTAGATCTGCTCGGGATACAAAGAGAGAATGACAGCAGCAACATGAGACAGGTGCCAGTGGACCGCCCAGGACCTTCATCGGATGATCGGATATTGTCTTGGAAGGTTCCGACGTTGATAGTAAAACCGGTGGCAGAGGCAAGCCCTTTGGTTCGAGGCCTCGGGACAGTATGCCTTCGGGTTGCTGGCCAGGATTGAGTGGTGGCGATATGGGGGTATGGGATTTGGGAATATAGCCAAGAGGGGACACAAACAACACTGGTTCGGTATCGGCAAGAGGTTGGAGTTGCGCAGAGCTACTGTGAGGACTGATCATTGACTCGTCAAAGGGGAACATTTCTTGATCTTCGGGTTCGATTGGGCTACGGCCTTGAGGCGCACTTGGGTTGGGTGTTTCAGTTACTTGAAGGTTTCGAAAGGTACGAACTTCTTCTGGAGACGAGCTAGAAAAATATGGGCGACCAGCGCTATTAAGCTCCATGGTCGGAACTTGACTGGGTTTTGGTGGCGGCCTCATGCCTCTGTAAGGAGGGATGTTAGACGTTGAGACCTCCCGTGAAATACCACCCGGCATCTGATTTGCTGGCCTTTGATGACAAATTAGTACACGAAGCTGCATAAACTTACGTAGAAATTAAGACGAAATCGGACTTACGGGGAGACCGTGAGGTCTGGGATCAATCTAGTAGATGGCAGTTGAGGATCATACCTTCCACTTGGAATACTGGCATTGATATGGGAAGTTCTGGGTTGGGATAGAGAAACGTCTTTTTCCGTTGCATCTTGGCCTCCTGGTGCTCCAGATATGGACATATGGCTCCCAGGTGAAAACTGAGACGGACTTGACATCTTGGTGGTCTGGAGGCAATGGTATGCACCACGCTAGTTGAGTGGGCGGACGGCCCAGCTATATCTGCAGGGCCAACGTAACAAGTTCTGGTGCTATGCATGATCGGTAAAACGAAAGTAATATGTGAGCTCGAGCTGGTTAAATCCAAGAATTTCCACTGCACATAGGGGTGTAGAATCTTGGCTGGAGGATGCCAATCGCTTTCTTTTTTGTGGATAATTTAATTTCGAATATTCCATGGGTTAGAAGGGGAGCGCATACGTACTTATTATCAAGACCCTTAGCAAAGCTACCTTCCTTCACGCAATAGCGAAAACACCTGTTTGATATTTTTCTCTTTGGGTTGTAAATAGCCTACCCGGCGTACCTGGCGGGTCCGAGGCAACCCGGCGTTAGAGAACGGCAGAGCTTGGAGTGTCAAAAATGCAGAAAAAGTTGGTTTTAGACAGGGTCGCGCTAGCAGCACAACAGACTTGTGAAAATTAATACGCGTATCTATATGCTTACGTATTTTACACGTATACAATACTAACGTAGTTTTCTGGATAACGGATTTTGGGGAACGTCTTGTTTGACTGTCATTAACTTGCGCTGGGAAGAGCGTAACTAAGAGCCATTTATAATTATGTATAAATGGGACTGGTGGTTCACACAGGATCCTGTGTCGTCGTCGTCACAAAATCCAACAGTCAAAAAAGGTCATGGTCAACCCCAAAAATGCCCGAGGCAGACTGCGCGCCCACCAGAATTATTTTTACTTTGGCTCTTCTCCTGTACTTTGAACGTACCAAGCATTTTATAAAAAAACGGGGATAGTAGGAATCGAATTCTAAAAATGACCCCCTTCACGTGGAGTCATAACTTGGTGCACTGCTCATCGCTTCCGCGCTGAGAATTGTCAAAAGCTTCTATGGCAGCCTCTGAGCAACACAGTTTTAACATCCAGAGGTTGACTGCTCCGTCATTTCTGACGATTTACGTGTATGCATACGTAGAAGTGCAGGAGTAGATAGAGGTTCCTTCGAAATCAGTAGTACACCTGACTGCTCGCAAACATATCTGCCAAATGAGAATTTGTGGTGGGGAACTGGAAAGAAACCCGAGGCCTTGTTGATATCGATACGTGAGTATATACCTACGTAAGGCTTGGGCCTTCAGGCACCGTTAATTTTCTAGGGCGAGAGCTGCTGGGTAGCGCCGTGGCTGGCTTCACACTGGCAGTCGCGACTTAATTATAGATCCAGGGCGGGAGTACTGCCCGCGGGCAGAAAGTGGATCGACGACACCACCTCCAAACGTCTAAGCAAGGGTAATTTGAAGCGTTCGTGCATACACAAAACTGGGAGGCGGTTCACAATGAGCTAACAGAGTTTACTTATCATTTAGTGAGGCTGAAAGTTTCGAAGGGCGACGCACTTCGGGAGGAAGTAAGCTGGTACATAGACCATAGGAGAACCCACCTATGGAAAGAAGTATATACTGCTTACAGACCAATCCTTTTTACATCCGGGATCGTGAAACAAAATTTGAGATCTCTGCCGCTTTCCCCAGCGAGAGACAAGCCGTACCGAGCTTATTAAGTCAATTCGCACTGGGGTCCCAAGAAAATGGTTATTCGTACCTGGAAAGGTGGAGTTGGCGTTGAGTGGAGTTCTGCAATTTGATTGGACACATGCATGAAAGTCGAAGGCCGTTGGTGACTGCGGCTGATTCTGAACATTTACACTTGTGCCGACACATCTGAAAACATGTACCTTACGGTGCGCCTATTGGTAGAAGTACAGGGTTGGGCAACCTGCCACCGGCCACTCGACACAGCGATAAAAACCCCTTCAGAGGTTCTCGGGTCCACTCTAGATGCTCGAGAACCGAGATGGGTCCTAAGGATTACAAATTTACTGGGGAACCATTCTCAGCCTCAAGTGGATAGCAGGAGCTTTATTGATAGAAGACATGAGAGCGAAACTGCCTCTATGAACTACTATGATTGGTGAAACGTATGCGGCATATTGCTGAGGCATATAAGAGGTTCCTTTTGGTTAACGGTTGCCAGGCAATTACATTTGTATGAAGTACTATGTACAATATGGTTCATGAAGTACGTACCCCGAAGCTGACATGCCTGCTGATTGCGCCGATTGCGCCGATTGCGTTTGGATTAAAAATTGTTCGAAGGTTGTCGGCTTGCCAGAGCTGCAGAGCTGTTTGGATGGTGGCGCTGCATGCGCATGTTCCGTGCCTGCGGGCCTGGCACCTGGGCCCGTCCGATATTTTGCCAACTGCTAACGAAACTTCACAGCCGGGTAACATTACCTGGAAGCGGGCTCGGGATCCTGTTTTTGTTGTGAGAAAATACCACGTGTGTTGGTGTAACCTTGACACCGTTTGAATCCTGACGGAGACAAATGCTGGCCGCGAGTCTGCGCAGACTTTGGGTCGGGTGATATCGGTTACGATTTCGGTTCAGGCCCGCCGTCGCCAAGGAGCGTCAGCGAGTTAGTAGCCTTTGATGACCGAGATATTATGTAGATGCAGAGCATTGCGGAGGGGTTTGCCAGACAAACATTGCGCTTGCACACCATGCATCTCTGCGAGCTGAACAGTTCGGGCAATCCGCAAAGATCAGTTGGCTATGGCGTTTGTGTGAAGGATCATATTTCATACCTAGCCTACGCATTTCCCTCAATGTGGTCATTGCCCACTGAGGTCTTCCCAGATCTAGACGCAGGCCCCATAAGCATCTACTTGATAAAGATCAAATTTAATTGACTCGTCAAAAGTAACTTGCTGCGAGCCAAGGTCTTAGGGTCGGTTTGACGGCTGGCCTTGTCGCAAAAGTTACGTACGCTGCCCACCGACGGCCAGCGCGCATCAAAAATCTTCTATCACGCAAGGGAAGCTTCGATCTAGAGGCCAAAAGTGCAAGCTCTCGCCGAAGTGTACTCTCGAGAACCGTTTTTGAAGTTCGGGAGTCCCGTTTTCGGCAAGCCGCTTGCAGATACATTCGCGCATTGTTTGTGCATGCATCCATGCATGGAAACGAGAAAGCTGTCCCCAACGAGGAGTCAGCCAAGAGCCTCACCAGGCAAAGCAGCAGTAATGCCAAGCCGGTTCGGCATGCCCTAAATGGTTGCCTGTATGGTGAGATCATTTTGCTCTGCAGGCCGTGTCGGAAAAATGTATTGGATACTAACCCGTGATCCTCGAATTGGGGTGGCCTGATTCGCTGGCTCCTTCAGCAGCCTGGATTTCTGCTTCTGAGGCCTGCTATTGCGGCTGACTCAGCAAAATCCGGACTGGCGGTGGGTCCTGGTGCAACGACCTAGCTCGGTATCACCGACTGAGCTGCTCTTCGCAACCTTTTTCTGCTTCTTGTCCTTTTTTAAAAAAAATAAATAAATAAATTATTGGGAGCCTCCAAAGGCGCAGGCGATATCTAGTGCAAGCTGGGATGAATCATCGTGACGAGGACAATCTTGACCTCTTGGCTTAAACTAGCTGCGCAATAACCTGTTATCGCGAGCATATCATCACAACTTGACAACGCCAAAAACAGTCTTGGACCACAAGGAGCTGCGTTCTCAAGAAAACCATATCAAGAACTCCACCCGCGGATACGGTATTCCGCGAATCAACAAGCGAGTTTACTAATCCGCAACAGAACTTGCTCTCTCCCCGGGGGTAGGTACAAGTCGGCTTAATTATTGGGTCATACAAGCTAACTTTCGTTCGCTCAGACTGATTCGAACTACTTGGAGCAACATCCCCCTGTTCCAAAAAAGAAAGAAAGAGAGAAAGAAAGAAAGATCGAATCAGGCACCGTCATCTGACTATGGGCTATGCATGTGTATCTGCATCTGACCTAGCTATGCTAGTTAGAGCAGTGCGCGGTTCTGCTGACTTCGTCCAATCATCCTTGTAGAAGACTGGGAATCGGGGCAACTTTGAGTTGTATCCCCTATAATAGTAGCAAGCAGCAGAGCTTTAAGCTGGGCTTCAGAGATACTACAGCTCGTGCGGAAAATATTACTGGGCAACATATACGGGGCGTTCGAGCACTTTTCTTGATGAACGTGCCAATAAAAGTCTTCTGAAAGAGTACCCATCTCGTCTGTCACGTTGGCAGTACGCTTGCTTTCATCTAGTATGTAAGAGACTCAGGTTTGAAATACATGCTAAGGTGGATATAACTTCATTAGAGATGCGCCTTGGGATGATATGCAACGCTGATGGCTGTGTAATATCTGCTATTTATTGCCCATGCGGTATCGGAAGAAGGATCCATGCTTGACTGCAGCTCTGAGTTGACACTGAAAAAGCCATCTCAAGAGGAACTTTTACAAGATGACTGCAAGATGCTCTCCTAAGCATCCTAGATATAACTAGGCTATAACCCGGACTTCCGGCAGAGCGCCTTGAGATAGCCTATCAGTCGGGCTGCAGTGCTATTAGACTATTAGTGACAAATGCCAAATTTGGGACCCTAATGCTTCTAAAAAATATTTCAACAAATGTACATATACATTCCATGGAGTTGACATCTTTCACGGACTGTCAGGCCTTTCTCTATACAGGGGGGACATTGAAGTTCTAGGTTTGATTATACAGATGTTTCTATCAGCCTTGGTTTGAATATCAAGTTAACACTTGATGGCGGCTATCTATCCGTTTGTTTCAAATACTTTTTGAGCTGCCAAACCAGTCGAAATAGCTGATGACGGCCAGGGGGTCTGCGGGAGGGAGGGGACAAATATCTACCCGCCACCGCCAAGTCGTTGGTACGTCGAGTTTGCAATAACTTGGCCTAGAATTCGGGATCATAGCGGGTAGTTTCGAGCCTGCTACCAATCAATTATGCAGGGTTGCTTCAACCTTGTTTCGGTTTATGCAGAGCAGCTTTCCCGCCATGACAAATATTCAGTCTACGTCTATAGGATTGATTCATCGCTCCCGAACCCATTAATATCATGACCAAATTTGGAACCAACTGTAGAATCCTATCGCCGTTTAGACAACGTGATCACTGCCATTTTCCTATCTATTCGGTATTGTGGTGTCATGCGTATCATCATCTTTACACCCCTCCCTCTGCAACCTACTCGGTCGAGCAGAAGCAAGCATGATACATCTAGACCTCGTAGTTGCCATTATCAATTTCGATGATCGTATACTCCTTTACGGCTAATTATTATCCTAATGAAAAGACGGTTTCGTGCCGGGCTATGTCGGGGCTATGGCATTTTTGAAAACTCGTGCCGCCGTCATAAAACCCAACAAGCCTCTCCGGTTTGCGCCTGACTTACAAGACAAATAGCGCTAAATCGTATGTTTCTCTATTCCTCTACTTTGGTGAGTCTGTTGGCTATTCTTAGAGTCTTTAATCTTGTGATATCGTTTCTTAGGTATACGTATATACGCAGAAGGCGGGCTGTAGGTAAGCTGATACCTTTCAAGATCATGTCTTCAGCTAGCTGCAAAATTTAGAAAAATGTATTTGGGTGACTAGGCAAAAAGGAAACTATGTGGGATAGGATAACGTATTGCTATGTGGTGAAATTTGCTCTTTGATATGTCCTTTGCCCAGTTGCTAGGGCCCATAATCAACTGGTTAAACCACAAAATTCTGCTGGCGGAAGTTGCAACTCATTTCCTCTCCGTTGTAGCAATTACTGTATCCCAAGATGCACCACAATTACATTCGGACTTTCACATGAACTCTTCTCCCGTATTTTCCTTGCGTTATAACGGTGCTACTGCTAAACGCCCCAGCAATGGTATTTCCAAGCAGTGATGCTCACGATACAATGCTATCCGTACTAGTAGCCTCGATTCCAAAGCTATGACAAGTAAAGGCTGATATATCAAGTATTAGTGTAGTATTTCTAGTCAAAGTCATGAAGAACTTTAGCGAGGCAGTTTCAATCATCGAGATAGTTTTGGAACTGGCGACCTCAGGCTTGGGGTGTTGGGAGGTGGGTGGGTGCGCCGTCGACACATCTACGAAACGGAAAGATAAAAGGATGAATTATCAGCTTTATCTATTGTACAGCTTACCAGTACTCTAAATGAAGCAAGTAAAGTCCAAGTTGCCGAACTTTCAAATGAAGCAATACCCCTCGCTGTGCAAAATGTAATCCCAAGACCGAATTCCCTTGAAGAAAAAAAAGAAAGAAAAAATAAGAGATAGATAGAAAATTGAAGTCAGTGCCCGTTGCCTTTGACAGACATCGAAGCCAAAATTAAATACCAAGAATTAAGTGTTAATAGCATCTACAGATCGGATATGTCTTCATCTGCCAGGAGTCTTGTTCTCTCAGTTGGCATTCTCCGTTCTCCACCAAAGTTATCTGCCTCATGTATAAAGGTATCTTCTTCCTCCGGGCTTTCTGCAAACAAGGCAGCATCCGCTTCTTCAGACTTCCTTCTTCGCTCAAATACAATAGCCATGACCAACAAACTTCCTTGCAGTGTTCCGGTGACACAGTACACCAGCCAGCTGCTCCAGTCGGTCCCTTCTCGTGTGGCCAGCGATATGGCCCATATAAAAGACCCAGGGGTTTGTATGCACATCATTGGGATACTTAGGCTGCCGACAGCTTTGAGCTTGTACGTTGTATATATTTGGGGAATGTACTGTATGCTGGCGAGGACTGTGGATTGAACGCCGAGGAACGCAGTCCAGTTGATCACAACAGTGGGAGAGGCGGTTTTGTATAGCCAGACGGAGATTATGATGGTTACGACGAGATGGACGAACGAGAGGAGAGATATCGTCAAGGCAGTTGTTGGGCTGGGGTTTTTGTGGTGGTGGGAATCGGTGGAGAGGTTGTCGGAGGTGGGCAGTACCGGAGTGGCGAGCGGGAAGTATATTAGGAAGAGCAACAAACTGGATAAAATTGTAAGCAAGCGCTCGAAGTTATAGCTTATTGATAGAATGTTAAACTTGCATGATCATGAAGCAGGACCACTGGGTAGTCACTTGGAGGATACCAAGCATGCCGGCAAAGCACTGGAACGGACCCAGGTCGGTTGCACAGCACTCAACCACACCCCATCCGAGCATCCAGATGTTTGCGAGGGCGCATGTTCCTGAGGTGACACCGAGGAGGAGAAAAAGGGGTGAGATGCCTTCGGATGTACGGCGGGTGATAATTCGGTGATGCTGAGGGAGGTAGGAGACCAGGATGCCTATCAGGAGGAACACCGATATTGCGAAGTTGGAAGGAGAAGGCGTAGTAAGAAGGGGAGTGCTGCAGTCCGTCGCAGGCATCTGCGAGAACGGAGAGACTAAAAACGCCATGACTGAGCGACCGGGCTGGCAAGTATCTCGTCGTCGGAGTGTGGTGGAGGTTGGTGTAGCGGAGTGGGAGAAGGCGGAGGGCGGGTATGTTTGGCGCTGGTGTGGTCGCGTCGCCAAGGCACGTTTCGCGTCAACTTGTAGCGAACACCACACTGACATATCTTATAACTTAATGATATAACTGTCGCTAACGTTAGAACCGAAATAATATTGTGTCCCTGCTGGAAAGATGCCATTTGCTTCTACGGGTCGAGCTATTCACTTCAAGATGCCAAAGGACCCCTGATCCAACCCTCTTTCCCGAGCATGGCTACCGTACCATCTTCCATCCCAAAATACCCAACTGCAGGCCTGCCCTTCCAGCCCTTGCTACCTCCGTAGAACAGTCCATGCTCCACCACTCCCACAATTCCCTTTATCCCTTCTGCCAGCTCCTGCACCACATCTGCACCCTCCGCCAGTGTAGGAAACACAGCGTCCAACAAAAAATTACCATTGTCCGTGACGCACGGCCCCGCTTTCGCCTTTCCTCCCGGCCTGAGCAAAACCTGCGAAGCACCCATAGTCTGCAGCTTGGCCGTAACGTAAGGGTATGAGGAAGGGACTACTTCGATTGGGATACCCGATGGCCACGTGCTGGGGGTTCCCAGCGTCTTCGAGATCTTTCTAAAGTCGGCAACTACCACGAACGTCTCCGCCTGCACGGCGACAATCTTTTCCTGGAACAGACACGCTCCGCCGCCCTTGATACAGTTCAATTGACTGTCAACCTCATCGGCTCCGTCAAATGCCACAGATATCGCCTCACCGGGCGGTAGGAGGTCGATGTCGAGAATTTGGAGGTCGTGCTGAAGTAGTAGCTGCTTGGATTGAAATCCCGTCGGAATGAACTTGGTGGAGGAGGTTAGGGCTGGGGGGAGGCCCGCGATAGAAGCCACGACGTGGACAATTGTGCTCCCGGAACCGATTCCGATATATTTTGGAGGTATCTTTGGATAGTGTTCCGTAACGGCCGTGGCCGCCGCTAGCTGCTTCGCGGATGCGATCAGCTGCTCAGGCGAGGTTGCCATCTTTCTGAGGCCGAAGTCGAACTGAATGCTTAAGGCGGGGTATCGGCGACGGTATACTGGGGCTGCACGGTTGAGTGGATGCCGCAAGTAGTTAGCTGGAAGACGGATGAGTATCCTCATGAAGCCATTGTTCAAAATTGATTTCTACCTCAAGTGCTACTGAAGCGGGGGGAAGATTGAGGCAAAGTGGGATGTCGATATCGGGCGAGAAACTGCGGCCTGTTGGATTCTCTTGTGCAACAACGCGAAACGGAGGGGAACACACCTACACTCACTCACTTCCACTTCACCAACAACTATATGCTCAGCTCTGCACCGGTTGTGGGATTCGAATGCGCTGAAATTCAGTCTGAGTCCGTGGTTTCTCCATTGGCTTGGGCGCCTTGGAATTTATACCTGTCGGCGCCCCCTAAATTCACCGCGGTCCGGCCTGTGTATACATGTACAGGTACATCCCTCAGTCGTGCACGTATGTCTAGGCTCGGGAGTGCTCGGATCCATTAACTAGAGCATTGCGCTACCAATGCTTCGAAGATCCACATGCATGCAACTGCTCAACTTGATGTTTAGTAATCGATAGCCTTAAACCTGGCAGTCAGCAGTCAACTAATATTCTAGAAGGATATTGGCGAACTCAAACTCGTTTCATAATTTTTCAAGTCCAAGGTGGAGTTGTATTTTATATAGCCAATTTCACTCTGGCATTAGCACAAGCGTTAATTCCGCAAGGGGTTACTCAAGCACCAGCTATATTTAGGCGGACTTAACATGCATAAGATTTACATATTTCATCTTGAAAATAAACCCAACCAAGTATCAAGCCCAATTTTTCTGAGCCACCCCATCTCAGTATCTGTTACCAATATTTCTCCCCTCTTCCCTATGGGTGGCTCGCTCCCATCTTTCAAATTGTTACGCATCGTTTGCTCATACCGCGAATAAACTTGTTCGATTTCTATGTCCCCTGACATTGACACACCGGTAGCATTCCAAGGCAAGTAATCTCTCATAAGTTTGACAGCCTGACAGCTCATGCCGTCGTATTTCCGAAAGTCGAGATCTATTTCTCCAACAACTTCGGAACTGTCGTACCTGGACATGAAAAAGGATGATTCTTCGAGAACACGGTTATCATGTTCTATGATTGGGTCGGCTGTTCCAGCAACCTCTTTATAATATCGCTCCCTTATCAGTGATTCGAGTGGGTTTCCGATATATAAGAATGTTGGGTCAAGTATTTTTCTTTTCGGGTCCAATTCGCGGGAGAAATCGAAATCAGGCTGCTTTTTGCATGCTGAAGTTTAAGTGTCAGTATATATATAGATCCTGCTAACATATACCCTAACAATGCGCAATTGATTCTCTACCTCGAAATCTAATTCAGTAGACCGAGGTAACATGCTACGTACCGAAAAAGTCCAAATCGGGGTAATCTTCTCTTTTGAACAAAGACTTGCCCTTTATTCCAGTATCCATCTGGAACCAAAGCTCCAATGAAATCATTCGATTAGCATCTTCGAGTGGCGATTCTTGATATGGTGGCAAAACTGCGAACCTACTCGATAACCATGGGTCCAGAAGCTATGGGTCAATGCCAACACGGATACAGCTATAATATCCTGTAGGTTTTGGAGATCCGCGCGGTTACGTAACATCAGTTTGGTACTTACAGGCCTCCATTTTTCGATTTTCTTGTCATATTGACTGCGGTATTTGCATTAGATTTCAGCAAATTACTACCGCGTAGATAACCCATTACCGGTATCTCGATGTATGCCTGCGGGTGGCGCCGATCCCACATGTTATATGCAAAGAACGGTTTCATAACCGATCCAATGAAGCTGGAGTACGCAAACTGTTCCCAGGTCCAAAATACAGATGCGGCAGGTAGATTCTTCCGTACTAAACGATGCGTATGGGGATCTGTATACTCTACGCTGGTTTTTTCGATGGCTTCAGCGCCGCAGATTTCGACGTTTTTGCGACTTCGGTCAAAGGTGAAGAACTGGCAGACTATTTCGAATTCAGTGAGAATAGGGAATCTCAAGTCAACGACTGGATTTTGATGCTTACGTAGGTAGGGTCCATTGTTGTCGATGATCTTGGTGTCCTCAGGATCAACAGGCTTGACGGCTACCGAGAATGGCCACGTCCTAGACGAGGCTTGCGAAATAGTCACCAAGGAAGTGAGAAATAGACCCCAGGTGAGTTTTCTCATGCAGCCGCCTTGCATCGTAGGTGAAATTTACGGGCGTGCTATCACCGCTCCTTTAGCGATTCGTAGAAGGGTAATTTTTATAGCATTGTAAGCTAATTAATGGCCAAATCAGTAGAAAGATCGACTGTTTGAATGGATATTTGCGCAATCCCACGCCATGGCCATGCGCGTAGCAAGGTCCACCCCTATATAAAATTCGGAAACTTTTGTCTGGTATTATTGGTAAAGTTTATGTTCGGGTTTAAGAGGCGTCTTCGCTCCTCTTCCCCTTCACATTGATGATATTCTGTAATTACCTAAGGCGGCACTGCTCTATGTGTTCCATTATCTTTACTACGTCCTCGCTGCACTCGACAAGGCTCGAAGAGATGACATGGTGACGTTAATGCCGGCACGGTATCAACATCTCGTCATTGATATATCGCTCCGATATCAATATCGATATACGTATATATATATGGGTCCCAATACGCGGGAATCACCAGACCTTGCTTGTGTTGTCGCTCTTTGTGCTCTGTGCTGGGAAATCGAGTCTAGACGTCTGGTCAACGGTGAGGTGGTTTGAAATTTCTCGGATCGAACCTTATATTCTGAAATTTTTGTGATTTTCTAATGTGTATGTTTTGCGCTGAAACTAAACACATCTCTCCAGACAAGCTGCTTGAGAAAAGCTTAAAGCCATCGGGGGAATTTCCTATCTAGTTCTAGCATCTCCCCAAATGCTATGGGCCGCTGGCGGAGATTATAATTCTGAGCTTTCCATCCATACATATATGTACTTGTCCATTTAATGTGTGGCCAATGGACCAATTGCCGATGCTTACATAAAACTATATGCGCCAAAAAGGCAATTCGAGCATATTTGTGACAATATTCCAGCTCGATACTGAGGTCTAGCCTTGATTAGATGTATCCTGCGGATTCAAACTGCGACGGGATGTACTTAACTACTGAGAAGGCTTTAAACATTGAAACCCCTATCGAACCCTACGAAGCCGGCCTCCGCATGAATTCGACGTTGCATTATCTACTAACAAGTTTTAGCTCTCCAAGTGGGCAGAACAATTAGTATGGAGTGGTATAGCAGACTACCAATTTCAAGGAGCGCTCCATTATTTATATTGTCACTATCAGTGTTCTTTGTGACAACGGTATCTGCGTGGTATCAAGCTGTCTTTCCGGACAGCCGAGTATCATTTTGGCAAACTGAACTTACCGAGTCATCCCTCAGTCTTGGTGCTCCTAAGCGTCAGTATAGTAACCCTGATGAGTGTATCAAAATGAGATGGCAGGGGCACAATTCCGATACATTAGATGCAGTGGCGATTTGGAACCCCGGTCTAGCTAACCTAGAAGTTGGAAAAAAAGGAGGGGCCGCTAGAGCAATTGGCTTTTACAGTACTCAATTTTGCGATACACTACTCAGAGGAAACACTTTGAAAATTCCAGTGATCCTAATCGTCCTGGACCCCAATAGAATGGAGGGGTTGAGTGTTATCAATTTGAAGGAGCTTGGAATCGAGATGCATCCACGTTCATGGAAGGAATTTGACGTGGAGCTAGAAAGTCGGCCAGGAGGATACTTGACGGCGTGCCCACAGATCGAGACACGATCTTAACTTGGAATCAGGATGGATGGCAGCCGTACAGTGGTGGTGTCACGCACATGGATCCTGGCGTTTGGAATCGACTGAGAAACAGCATCTATATACACCTTTTTATGGCTGCAATGACAGAAAGGACACTGGACTCGAGTTGGGCTTCGGATCCGGAAAAGAGGGAGAAATTGAGTACAATTGGGAAAGAGCTATCGGCACAAGTTGTACGAAACGATGAAGGCTTAGAACCGGAAGATCTTCAGGCACAAAAGAGAAATTTCTTGGAGTATCCGTGGGCCGCATTCGAGAAGGCAGCCCCACCACAGAAACTCCCCTTCCTTCTTGTACCGGATGAATACATTCGAAGCTATATATTTCGTCACAGATCGCCGGCTAGGGTATCTGGCGGGCTTACGAGGCCAGGGATTAGAAGACAAAGAGATAGCTCTGCAACTGGTCAGCATTCAGGTTCACAGGTCTTCGATCTTGTCGAGATAGCAAATCTCAGGCAGCTCGTACGTAAACCTTTAGGAGAAGCCCGACAGTTCAGCGTGCCGAGGAGGGCTTTAGAGGAAACATTTCGCGCATCTAAAGACAAGCCTCTGCTTTTCCAAACAATTCAAGTGCAAAGGAAATATATCGATTCTGTGTTCGACTATTTGACAGAACTATATACTGCATATATGCAAACAAGACAAAATGATGGAAGCGGGAACTCAGAACGCGATGCGTTTAGCTTGGAAGTTAAACAGGCACCGCCAGTTTCAGTTAATGAAAAGAAGGTGGCAGATGAGCAGGGGCAAATTTTGATCCCCAAAGTGGAAGAATCCCAGCTTGGGCATGTTACGAGTGATTTAAATGATCATGGGGCATTTCTCAGGGCGGAAGAAGAAGCCAATATGGGGCAGGAGATGCGGGAGCAAGCATATCCCTAAACAGGAGATCATCAGGCACATATACCTCCGCAATTACAAGATGAAGGAGGGTTCTTTGGGGGTAACTTCAATAGCCGACTGGAATTCGACGTCAATCGGCCAAATGAGCTTAGGCCCGCTCTACCGGAATCCCAGCAAACAAACCCCCTCAATGACCAAAATACCTGGCTTCATCTGGGATACGGGCTAGATGGTGTTGGCCATGCGGGACTAACCATCGATCCGGACATAACTGTAGATCCTTTGGCGGCAGTCTCCCAAGATAGCTTGGTGGGATCCCTAAATAGCGAGTTCGAATCGCCAGTAAATCTTGATTCTCAACAAAGCAAGTACATTAATGAAATAGCAAGGACTGAGCAAAGAGGCACAAAGTTTTCTGCTCAAGGACCCGAAGCTGTACAAGACATAGCCCTTGGATTGGGCGCTTTTGGCTTTCTTGAGCATCCGATTGATTATGGAGAAGCTGAGGCACACTACGATAGCCAACGAAACGTACAAGCGCCTGCTTCAAAGCACTCGCTTCCGGAGTTTTGAGCGACCACTGCGAATTCGTTAGATTGTTTGTACCTGTTTGAAAAAACCTCGTCTCCTTAATAAGTCTTCTCCATTGTGTAGGGGGGAGTTCGTTTCGTTCGAACCCATCTGCGTATTTGTGTTTAGAAGCTTGGACAAAAGTTAAACTTGCGTTGTTTCGATCAGATGCCGTTGGAAGCTTAGTCAGCACAAACGTAGCAGTTTTCTGAATTGAAATCCTGGCCACTTCGCAAAACATATATTGTATCCTTCGCAACTTGAACGAGCTGCAGCACGGCGTAAGTAATATCGTACTTTGGTCAAATAACCAAGGCCTGCGCATGATTCAGCTCTAGAAGCTGCTTACTCTGAACCTCCCGTTATCGCACTCACCAGCCGGCCTAAAATTAAAATCTGGTGGTGGTGCCCTTACAGGTTACACGAGAGCCGTACCGCAACCACAACCACATGCAGTCTTGCTGCTGTGTCACCACACAAACATAGGTGGAAGGGGGCCGGTGAACGAAGGCAAATGCAGGTGGCGCAGGTCGACTGGCGGTCTCTCGGTGCGTCTTCCTTCCAGTTTGTGCGACGCAGGTAGACGTCATATTAATCTGCCCGGCCGCTGACCTTGAGGTGCTCTCTCTCTCTGCATATATCTGCGTAGACCTGCTTGGGCTTTGGCACGTTGTCAGGATACCCATCTTTATACTTTCCGCTGTTGCATTCTTCGCGGTGAATATCAGGACTCGGCTGCGAGCTCGAAAGCCCAAATATGACTCTCCTCCAAGCCCTTCCAAGCTAGAGCCTCAGCTCTCTGTCCAATCAGATGGGACTGTTATCCTTCCCGAAAAGTTTGAAGATGCATCGCTATCGAATAAACGGCGGAAGCTTACTGCTCCCCTACAAAGTGGTCCGAAGAGAATTACCGGTAACCAAATCCGAAAGAAGAAGCTTTCGTCTGAAGTCGTCGACGATAGCAATCCGGCGGCTGTGCAGGAAGAGACCTTGTCGAATCATCATTCTATACAAATATTCATCTTTTATTCCTCTTTGACAGGCTCCACCGGCAAATTCGCTGAGAAGCTAGCAACTGATCTTTTTTCTCAACCGCCTCGTACCCCAGACCCAGCTCCTCCTGTCACTAGCGCCTCAATCAGCTCGTCCATTGGTACTCAACAGGCTACTTTCCTTCCTCCAATCGTCGAGTGCCTAGACTACCTTGACCTTGACGACTACTTCATCTCCCCTGCCAAGGTTAAGACCCCTAATACAACCTCCATATACCTCCTTCTCATCCCTACCTACGAGATCACTTCTCCTGTTGACGCCTTTCTCGAACACTTGTCCGACACCCATCATGATTTCCGAATCGATACCAAGCCATTACGCAATCTAGCTGGGTTCTCTGTGTTTGGGTTTGGAGATAAAGAAGGCTGGCCCATCGAGGAAGGCCGAGGAGGAGGCTTCTTTTGCGGACAAGCTAAGGAAGTGGACCGGTGGATGGCAAAGCTCACTGGCGGAAAACGAATATTCCCCATCGGTACGGGTGATGTGAAAGGCGATGCCATCGGCAGCCTGAAGGAGTGGCGAGAGCATTTAGAAATCGCACTATGGGACTTGGCCAGTGGAGAAAACATCGCAGAGTACAACGGTGTTGATAGTGAAGATGAAGAGGACATCGCCCACGATGATGCTACCACCGACAGCGTCGAACCCCTAGTCGACGTGGAAGACATTGGTAATTCCATCCGCCAGTCGCCAACCACGATTTCCCAGCCTAAAAAGCCAAAAAAACCACAGCAAGGACCTCTTCCAATTGACTTTACCACGACCTCCTCATCTAAGCGCGCTACTAAAGCTAAGCACATGGTCCCAAAGGATTCGCCAACATACAACGCCCTCACAAAGCAAGGCTATACTATCGTTGGCACGCATTCAGGTGTCAAGCTCTGCCGTTGGACCAAATCAGCCCTTCGCGGCCGTGGCAGCTGCTATAAATATTCCTTCTACGGAATCAAATCTCATCTCTGCATGGAAACAACCCCATCTTTGAGCTGCAGCAACAAATGTGTATTCTGTTGGAGGCATGGCACTAACCCGGTGTCGACATCCTGGAACTGGACAGTCGACCCTCCGGATATGATTCTACAAGGCGCGATGGACGGTCATTATCAAAAAATCAAGATGATGAAGGGCGTGCCAGGCATCCGGGCAGATCGGTTCACCGAGGCCTTCAGAATTCGACACTGTGCATTGAGTTTAGTCGGCGAACCGATCTTCTACCCGCATATCAACGAGTTTCTGAGCATGCTACACGCCCGACGGATCTCCAGTTTCCTGGTTTGCAATGCCCAACACCCTGATCAGTTGGCACGCCTCAAATACGTGACGCAGTTATACGTCAGCATAGACGCCTCGAATAAGGAGAGCCTCCGTCGGATTGACAGACCGCTTCATCGAGACTTCTGGGAGCGGTTCATGAAATGCCTGGAGATCCTGCGCGCGAAAAAGGATCGTATGCGCACTGTATACCGCTTAACGCTTGTCAAGGGATTCAACATTGATGAAGAGGCTGAAGGATACGCTGATCTTGTGGAGAAAGGCTTACCTGCGTTTGTAGAAATTAAAGGGGTCACATATTGTGGTACATCAACCTCTGTAGGGGCTGGTTTATCGATGAGTAATGTGCCATTCTACGAGGAAGTCTGTGAATTCGTGAGAAAGTTGAATGAAGCCCTAGAGCGACGCGGCTTGCAGTACGGGATTGCGGCAGAGCACGCGCACAGCTGTTGTGTACTGATTGCGAGCAACGACTATTTTATTGAAGGCCGGTGGCACACTGTCATTAACTACGAGAAGTTCTTCCAGCTGCTCGAAGAGGGTAAAGAATTTGGACCGCTCGATTACGTTGGGCCACCAACAGAGGAATGGGCGGTTTGGGGCAATGGAGGTTTTGATGTGAGTACCATTTTTCCAAGTGGTATAGTTGCGGGGTTGAAATAATGCTAACTTTATTGATATTACAGCCTGCGGATGAGAGGGTGTACAGGAAGGGCAAGAATAAGGGCAAGACTGCGCAGGAGGTTGAGGCTGGTGAAGCAGAAAGTGGCTGTGGATAATTCGCTAATTTGCGGTGAGATATTATTATGTCAATATACTAGTATCGTTATAAAGCAAAGCGGTGATCTTAAAGGAGATTTAGAGATCCAACTTCGCGAGGCGTAACACTATCATCTTAGTTATAGA
Organism: Drechslerella coelobrocha; assembly: GCA_036971555.1. Lineage (NCBI taxonomy): Eukaryota > Fungi > Ascomycota > Orbiliomycetes > Orbiliales > Orbiliaceae > Drechslerella > Drechslerella coelobrocha. The sequence continues at coordinate 2,141,449 of JAJTUH010000001.1, forward strand.
GCCACTAGCTGGGTCTCCCTTGATACTATCTTATATTCTATAATGAAACAGGACCACGCCGTAATTGTTCAAACCAAAAAATAAAATACAAAGACAAGGCGAAAAAAGCAAACGAACCCGCCTCTAGCAGGCGCTTAGCTAAAGAAGAACGAATTCTCACATTTGTCCCGTCGGATCATATTGGCGTAGTCTTTATTGGGATCAAAGGTCTCCCACATGCTTGCTGGGAAGATGTGTTTATTCCGCTCGTACCATCGTCGGTCGACAACCTTGGTCATTGTTGGTTCGTCCGGCGGCCGGTCGCTATTCTTTTTATCTTTCCCATCTTTATCTTTTGGTACCGGGGCAGTGTCAATCTTGCCGTCCTTGAGTGTGAGCGCTGAGGGGTAATCGAATAGCTTGCCGTGTGGTCCGACAGTTCCATTCACGATGAAGTAATAGAATTCGTAGTGCTGCATAAGTATTGAAGTTAGTATACTATGCTCTCGGTTTCAAAGGTGGGGTTAGCGATTTGACGGCAGACTTACATGTGGAATGATTATTTCGCCTCTGACAAACATCAGATCATCGACGCTAACACGATGCCAGAGCCCTCTCGTTCTCCTCGCCCGTTCAAGGAACAGCCATACTGCTTCGCCTTTCTTCATCTTACATTCTCCGCCTGGAACGTTGGTACCATCGTAGAAGACGAAAGGGATAGAAATCTCCTCGTTGCGGATTTGATCTTGTAATTTGTTAAACTCCTTGCGTAGGGACTCACGCATTTCGGCCTCTTTGCGAAGAGATGCCTTTGTGAGGACGGTCGGGGCCGGTAGATTTGTATTGAATTTACGTCTCGAAGCCATAGTGACAACGGGTTGCGCATCTTCAAGGTTTCCCTCGCCGGGCTTATCGGAGGGTCTATCGGGGGGAGGGGTAGAAGCGGAACTGGCAGTTGCTATCGGGGTGGTACCTCGCGACGGGTCGGCGGATCTTGGTAAGGGGGACGGATTTATCGAGGAGAGTGGGGAGGAATCGTCGTCGACGTCGCCGTCATCGAATGAGAGAAGACCACGTGATGTCGCCGTCTTCTTGCGCTTCTTGGGCGCTGGAGGCTTTACGTTCCTAATCTTGTTAGCCCTGCCCTCAAAAAAAACGCTCCTTTCGCTCCGCGAACTTTGTACGCTCGCATCTCAATCTTAAATAACAAGAAGGAGGGATGTATCCTCACCCATCGCTCCCGACACTACCAGCTCGACTACCACCGGCTGATCCCGGCGCGGACTGGTTCGCATTTGCAGCCTCGCGTTCCTTTTGCTCAAGAAGCTCTGCGCGTCGTTTCTTGAAATCAGAAAGGTGGACAAGACCGACGGTTTGGGATTTGAGGACATCTTCGAGGGTTTCGTTCTGCGCTGTGAAACGAAAGTTGTGAGTCGGCCGGTCGACCGCTGCCGCCACTGCTGCCGGAGCGGCGGGCTTCTTGTTAGTATTCGACGGTGGCATTCGAATGGCGAGGGGCACTAGGCAAGATGGTCGATACTTGAGGCCGAGTTGGATAGTGTTAGCGGTGTAAGTTGCGGTCAATACCTTCGGAGAGATGAAGTAGAGCAGATGAAGTTTTGGTGACAAGGGAGCGAATCGCGCGAGGCCAAAGCTGGCTTTTTGTCCAATGAGGCAACACCCAAAAAAAATACTACAGCCGAAGAAATGTAAGCGAACTTGATACACAAGAGAGCAAAATTAACACACTTGTGCCGACGTATTCAGCCTTTGCGACTGGATCCGGGAGGAGCAAAACGTAATTTTACGATTATATTGGATATATTGAATTACTGTTTACGTGCCCCGGGCGCCCCTTCTTAACATGATAAGGCTAGTCAGCGCTTTTTCAGGGCGGCGGGATATATATAAATATGGACACGCCCTTCACCTTAGCCTCCATCAGCGCGCCGTAAAGCGCCTTGTCGAATCCCACACACTGTAAATGGACCCAGTTCATGGGCACATCCCCGTTCTTGATTGCATCAGACACCGTGTCGACGGTCATTCCATCCCATTCCTCCTTGCTCCACCCGCCCGTCTTCAAGAACAATTCCTTCGCCCAACTATACTGTTGCTTCACAATCTGTTCTCCCCAGTGCTTTAACAGATCTTCAGATTCGGTCAGATGCATCCAGCGTTCAAACGTGCTCAGCTCTGCCACTTCCGCGGCCACATACTGGCCGCAGTACTCCCATTGATTTGGTCCTCGTGCCACAAAGACCGGAAAGTGCGGCTGTGTCTTCGAAATAGAATCCAATGAGGTCTTAGACAGCTGCATTATACTCCCGTTCTGTCCCGCCTTCCTAGGCGCATGCGGATTCCATGCAGGCTGGATAGCAAGATAGCCCCTAGTATCAATGGGCGTATCCGGCTTCGAACCTACGTTGATTGGTACAACTAGAGACCGATGGCTGCCGCCTATCAACGGACCTATATGATCACGACGGCTAAAAAGTTCAGGGTTCGCAGGGATGGTAGACAAAATCTGAGGAGGGAGGTCATCAAGACGCAAAACTCCTGCCGGAAAGGTGGTTTCGTGGATTGGAGACGAGCCCACACTTTCGTAAATGCTGGAGCTGGAACTAGCTGTGGCTGGGGCGTCAAAGTATTGTGTCTGCTTCGGGTCATTGGAAATAGCAACAGCAGGCTGGAGTCCAGTATCGAGAAATTTGTCCGTTGCAGCAGGGATTGATGGTAAACCGCTCGATGTTAATGCGACAGTCTCGTTACGTGTCGTAGAGACTCGTCTTAAGATTTCTAGGGGTCGAACCTCGTTCACAGCTCGAATCAGAACTGCTCTCCTTTCTTGCTTTTGAGATGGAGTGAAATTGAGTGTTCGGGAAGGTGCGTCCAGCATCGGAATATCATCAGGCCCTGATACTTGGATTTTTCTCGGGCGCCCACGCTTCTTCCCAGTATAGGGAGTCTTTGGTGCTGGATTCAAAACTCCATCTTCATCCATGGCGTCTGAGTATGAAATCCCTCGAGATCGATACTGCCGGCGACCCTTGCGACTGATATCATGCTCTACGTCATCATCGGCGTCGAAGTTCAGGTCCGGGGTGAACAAACTGTAGTCAACTACCCTTCGTTTCCGCTCTCTACCTTCCAAAAGTCTGTCTGGGCTGGAAGGCAGTCCAGCACTTTCGGCCCTCGTTTGAAAAATGTCGTCTAAACGGCCATCCATATCCTTAGTCGAGATGTCGACTGCCTTTGGTAACTTAGGGCACCCTTCTTTTCCGCTACTCCTCCAGTGCTTCGTGGCAATAACCCGCATCAATTCGAGATTCCAGCCAGGATTGTGGAGACGGATATGCTCTGGCTGAGGCTCTTCACCAATGGCAGCACTGAAATCAGCCCATTCCAGAGGCGCCAGAGGCTCGGTAAGAACAGGATCGGTTCTCTGGTGCATCATCACGAGGGCCACAGCATCTGGAGACGCAAAATGCGTACAATGCGATAGTAGTAGATATGACGTTTCGACGTTACTTTGCCGAAGGGAGATGCAGATGCAGATAGCTGGCGTAGGTCGAAAAGCGACCTGCAGCTGTCATTTACGGCTCTGTGATTGGGTATAATTCTGGTGACCCGCCGACGCGACATGGAGAAAGAAACGCGCTCTGTGGTGGACAACGGCGCAACACAGCACTATCGAAGAAAATGCAACATGCACAGGACGGGACCAAGTACCTACTTAAGTCGGTAGGTAAGTAATTAAGTGTTCAAGTAGCTATCTTACCCCTCGACGGGGAGACGGTTGTTGTATTTTTTTAATAGTTTTATCTCTAGTGGCTGATTTAGCCCAATTCATTGGTGAATGGGGGTATGGCAGCCTAACCAGCTACCTTGGGAACTCTGCTCTTAAGCATTATTTTCTCACCGCGATAAAAGCAACAAGCTTGGGTCACCTTTCGCGGAGCAAAAAGGCTAGAGCGAGTTGCAGGTTCTTTGACGCGTGGAATCGACTCAGCGAAAATACCCGTGGCTAGTTTTGCATGTCAATCCAATTAATACTGTGGGTTCTCAACCATCCGATATCTATGCGCCAGACTTTGAAGTGTCTGTCAAATTTACTTGCTGATATCATTCCCACATGAAGCTTTTCTCAGACGACTGGACTCCATGTTCTCCTACTCTAAATATAGTAGTTACAGCTCGTACACCTGCGATCGACTACTAATCCCGTCGAATACAACCGTGTTATTCATCGGGATATATTGCTTTGTAATCACCTTAATTATCTCTTGGGCCACAATTCCACCCGCCAGACTAGCTATATTGTGAAGTTCACCACCACCTGCACGTACTCTGTGTGTAGTTATTGTATTAGCCCCGATGATTTATCCGCCTGGAAGATATAGCCTCTGAAGGACTAAGGAATGACTCACATTTCTCGAACGGCTTTCGATGCACCGCCCAGAAGCTCTGGTGAATGTGCGATAACAAGCTTATCCAGCAACGCCACAACATGTTTGTCTAGTTTCTGCGCATCGCCTTCAACCGCTGAGTCCTCGAATCCAGGGGTGACCCGCTTAGGATTCGATTCTTCCGAGATGAAGTTTTCATACGCCCTAATTGCGAAGTAGTAGTGAATCAAGGAGGTTGGGTCAGAGAGCTCATTAGCTATAGGCTAGTGCGTTAGCTGGAAAACCTATGCTGAGAGACATCGTTCGGCACCTACAAATCGTCTTCGTTTTTGGATTATCCTCATACTCCTCCTTCAAACTCCTCCCCCTGAGCACCTTGGCATATCCGGCGTGTTTGCAAAAGGTTTCTATTTCACTCTCGTCGATCGACTCGGGTTTCCTACCCAACCCCGATAACAAAGTCCTGACGAGCTCTACAACCACAGCCAGGTCAGCTCGCGCTTTGGATTTGTAAATATTTTGCAGGCGGATGTAGTCTTTCGATTCTGCTTTCATATCAGGCAAGGCTCCTGGAAGAGGTAGTAGTCCATCGTTTTTCTCGTAGGTGAAGTCCTTAATAGCCCGAGCAACGATCCAAAAGTCTAACGAATCCGCCGTCAACGCCTTGCACTTCTCATCTTCAAATATGGCCTTCGTTGCTGACGGAATGGTTGGAACGTTGAAGTGTGGTAGCACTGCTGCAATCGCTTCCTCAAAGTTCTCTTCGTCGGAATTCCACATCTTGCTGCGCAAGAAAGACTTAAACTCGACCTTTTCGCGGTAATTTGAGGGAGGATTGCCGTCATGAGTTGATTTCCAGTCTTCTATTGCCTTTAGAAGAATGAGGACATAGGGGATATGACCGTGATCGTGGGTGGATATCGCTTCCTTGTCGTCCATCTTGCCGGCTTTGTCTTCGCAAAGAGTTTCCAGTTCAGGGAATGGCTGGAAGAGGCGGAGGTCTACCGTGGATTCTGGGTGAGTTTCGACAATGGCGTGTTCGGATAGAGCGAGACGACATGTTATGGTGAAGCCGACGCATTTGAGAACAAAGAGGGGGATGTCAAGCGGGTATAGAATGCTGTCGAGAGATAGTAGGGCGGAAGTTGAAATGTCACCAGTAGCAATGACAATCGTAAATTCTTTTAATTTCTTGGGGTTCGATGAGATTATGTTGTCGATACTCTGTATAATATCATAGCAGCGTTAGTAACCCAACTAATAAGTATCCGAAGCGATCCCCTAACACACATCGTTAATAAAGTTGCCTTTAACGTCCGGATTCAGCTCACACAGCAGCTCGCATGTCTTCTGAGCTCTCGATGTACCGATCGAGCTATCGTCCAAGAAGAAATTTGTGCCCAGATCTTCGTCTTTAACAAAAGCGTCATCTACTATGGTGAACTGTCCGATACCTGCGAGATAAGCAAACGTCAGAGCGGACACAAGCCGTGTAAATGGTTATATGACTTACCAGGCAGCACCAAGTTCTTCAAAGTCTCCGTCCCAGAGGCAGTAGCATTTATTAGGAGAATGTGAGCTTGTTCTAATGCATCTTGCCCGCCGGCCCCCCACAACCGCAGCTGCCGGTCATATTTCTTCTGTTTTGCGGTCGGAGCTCCGGCAACGGACATCGAAATGCTTGTAGGTATAGCCGGGAGATAAGTAGATCCAAGTTCGATGGAGATGCGACAAGGTTTATTTGATCTTTGAATCGTTGAAGTCGAGTGCGATTTCAGGGAGCTGGGAGTGATTCAATGCGTTTTGGGCAGCTGAGGTGGGGAGACGTGCACCGTGTTTTGGTCCCGCCAAATGTGGCGGTACGGATTATTCGCGGTGTGGCGGTGCGAACTGGCTTGTGGCTGACTACCACAACAACCCAACCACCACAACATCAGAGAATTCGGATCATACATGTCATATTATGATATCATGACACATGTCGACATCCCTCACAATGGTTTTGGTTCCGGAGACGGCCGCTACGGCCACGCTCCTATCGTAACACACCAATACCATGTCCGCTCACAATTTCGTACACATTGGAAATTTCCAAGGACCCGACAGATACGATGCGAACAAGGGTGCCTCTGTACACCGTCCTGATCCAGGAGCTACTTGAATTCCAGCAGCGGGATGAATGCCGTGAAAAGACTAGTTCCAAGCAGATAGCTTAGGCCGCGTGGGATTTGGTAACAATCATGTCGTGCCGGGAAAAATTTACTCGGATTCAGGGCCTAGTCTGATAAATTAACCATATCACGATACAGCTGAACTGATGCGGCCCACGCTCGCCGGCCCGAGCTATCTATTTCATAATCTTTATTTCACATGCATCAGACACTCCAGTGAACCTGGACAGTCAAGACCTAGTATCCCTCTCTGTTTTGCCCCTTCCGATTGTTCCGTGGCTAGGCTCATATGATCATGAGGCATGTCGTATCTGAGCTGAGAAGTAGAAAAAAGAAATAGGCTGGGAGGAGAAAAGTTTTCAAGAGGACGCCCCCGCAGATTTTCAACGTCCTAACGATCGAGACATGTCAAATGAACTGAAACCTGCGAGGAAACCCGATCCTGCTGCCTGAATTCTTTCGTTAGGCTGATAAGAGCTCGGAAGGCTCAACTAGTCGGCCAGAAGACGGGTTCAATGCGCACGCACGTCGAATGCACGATTAGTCGATACAGTAAAAACAGGCGACCGCAGAAAATATCCACTCACATCTACATGCTGCAGCAAGTGTGCATGAACAATATGCATGACGAGAGATGATATCGAAGAATTTAAATGACAAAGCAGAATGATATGATATTAACAGGTCTCGAGCCGCCGCCTAGCGGGAAAGGTTTCTACGATATCGGGATACCCCTTCAGCAGAATGACATGTTCTCCACCACGCGCATCCCACTCCATCGGGCTCCACAGATCTGCCAACCCATTGGCAAAGCTTAACGGATCTTGGACCTGGCCCATAAGATTGCGGATCGCAGCCCCGTGTTCTTGCAGACGGGAAAGAGCTTGCACTTTTAGCGAGACCGCGCATGGTGGCGTTCGTGTCATGCACGACAAGAAAGAAACGCCCGTCGCAAAAGACGCCAAGTTGCACATGGGGAAAGAAAACAAGCATTTCGGCGAGGTACTTGGCGTGACAGTATTGTGTCGTCATGTTGGGTCTTATCATGTAGTATATCTGTGCCCCCAGGTTCAAAGCATGATAATTCTGGATTATTTGTCGACTCCCCATGCTATCGCCAAGCCGGTGCGAGCAGCGGCCCAGATGCTGCCATCATGGGCAACTCCACTCTGACTGTCAAGAGAAGAGATGTCACCACAGTTACGGGACTGATCACGTTAATTTACCAGTCAAGCAATATCCAGCGTGTTAAATCTCAATATTCATTCGCATAAAGCGAAAATGAGAAATAACTGACGAATCCGAAGCCAAAGCCAAAATCTACATGAACGCAACAAAGTTTTTCCTGGCAGGGATCTTGTGCAACATGCGGCCGATCAGGGCCAGCCGTTTAAGCACGTTGGGCAAGCGACTCGTTTGATTGGACGAATTCCGAGACTGTGCCCTCGCAGACCAAACCAGCACCGAACTTGCAGATCATACAATTTAAACTGCTACCTTCTAAAATCTGATACTTAACCATGGGCCCAAATGGCTGCCTACACATAGTCATGTCCATTACGTGAATGCACCACTACACTGGGCGGCCGCAACTCCCCCTTGCACTTGCCGACGCCGACGACATCCCCCCTAGGTGGTTTGGGAAGCCAAGCAAGAGGCGGAGAGAACAAAGACATCCTCCGTCAGCCAAGAACCCAGATCGGATATTCTACGGGGAAATTTTTCTTGATAGATCGCGAAGCAGGCTTGGATTATGTTAACGAGCGGTCTTGGAAAAATCTTAGCATTAACAACGTCCGGTACCACCCGTCGCTTCCGAGTCGAACACAGGATTGAGACGCGGGTGTTAACATCGAAAGGGCAGCGCCCCGGACCATGTCAAATCGTAGGCATAACGATGTGTTCTCTCAGCGTGTCTGAAAAATATAGCTGCCTGCACAATCTCGGCACTAGAACATCTGCCTGCGATGGCTTAGAGATCTAGAAAAGTGCCATTTGAATACGGGGCTGGTCAGCTTTTTTTTTTTTTTTCGCACTCTATTATTATTATGTCTCTTAGGAATGCATTCGGGTAACCGGCCGATAGCTGGACTTAAAGGCCCACGCGCAACGGACTTTTTCACAAGGATCAATTATGACGATGCGAAGCTTGCCCCCCCAGAGAAAACCCTTTTCGGGCCTCCGCGACGACAAATAACCCCTGTCACTCTGCATTTGGGTCAAATGCCGGCCAATTGCAAACAGTCAATAAACTACCCAAATCTGGTTTCGACTTAACCTTGCCGGGTCTGGCGAACTTGCTTATTTGTGATGTGCAGGATATCCTGTGATTGTATTTCCCTCCGCACGTAGGCTCGCTTTTCTCGACTGACAGACGGAGCCGCCACAAGAGCTCAGACCGGTAGCTATGCAGTGATCGCCTGCAATAAAGGAGCATGTTATTATGCCATTACGCACCAAGCTGGCCGGTCAACGATGCCTCCGCCTCCACACTCTCCAGGCCGCCGCGCTAGCCAGCCTGAAGGCAGCATGCTTCGAAGCTGCAGCGTTATTGGTCCCTGGTGCACCAAGATGGGGGAAAGAAATCAAAAAAGAAAAAAGGAAGAAAAAAAAAACGTAAAGTAACGATACGGTCTCGAGATAGTAGTGTGCATGCTCGGCAAAGATGCACTAGACTTACTGAGTACACGCCGTGTAGCCTCAGATTTAATTTTCTAAGACAGGAAAGCGGTCTGGGGTCCACGAACGGATTGGCTGGCTGGTTGGCTGGCTGGTCATACACGGCTTAGTGGTAGCCACCAGGTTGCCTAAGGGCAATTTGATATAGTAATGGAATAGGTGCTACCTACCTGCATAGGGGAAGGGCGTATTGGAAGACCATCCAATCTACAATTTGATTCGAGTAATCGATAGAACTGTCGTGCCTTGCGACTGATTAGGTTGGGGGTCCTGGTTCTGGACATCTTATGTATATAAAAAGGGAGCCTGGCCAGCATTAATATCCTCGCATTCCTACCAACTCCCTCTCCCTCACTTTCACTTCTGGATTTCGGCTCTCCTATCTACAACCAGCCAAGTCCGGATAAGAACGTTTGCCTACCGTATATCCTCGGTTGTGCGTGACGACAAGCGGGATCTTTTTTCTTGGTCGTTGCACAGCTAGCTGAGACGCCGTCTTTTGGCTGCTCCCCTGGCCTCCCAAGTTTTCTTGTCGAATTCTTAGCAAAAGCTTCTTTGGCTCTTGGCCCCGTCAACACACAAGTACTTCAGTATATAAGTGCCTACATATATATACTCTCATCGTACCTCGGCAGCAATCTGCATTACTGTCATCATGAAGTGGGAGGAAGAAGGCTTCTCGCGTTACGACGTGGACGAGCATGGCAATCCAGTAACTTTTGTAAGACGACAACAGCGCCTCTTGTTGTGTTAAAAACCCACTTGGTTTGATTTGTGCATCTGTGGCGCTCGCGGCTTATACGGGATGACGTCAACCTGCAGGAAAAATACAACGAAGCAGAGCCTCTGAAAGGTCCCTTGAGATTTCTCACAAAAGGTGAATTCAAGCTGTTATTGATCGCTGGGTATGTCGAGACTCCTTCTATTTTTGTAGATTCTCTGTTAAAAAGGCACCCGCTAAATTTGCATGCTTGCAGCGTTGGCTTCTTCCTTGACTCGTACGACCTCTTCATTATCAATCTTGTCACCCCGGTCTGGATCGATGAATACTGGGGCGGTAATTCGAACTCCTACCCGTTTTTCCTCCGAGGCTGCGTCAACGGTGCTGCAAACTTTGGAAATGTAATTGGTCAAATTACCTTCGGCTTTCTGGGTGATACCTTCGGCCGTCGGTTCGTCTACGGCAAAGAACTCATACTCTGTATCTTCGGCATGGTCCTCGTCATCAGTCTTCCCAACAGCATCTCAACCCCCAATGGCAAGATGGTTTGGATCCTCTGCTGGCGTATAGTTATGGGAATCGGCATCGGTGGCGATTATCCAATGTCTGCTTCCATTACCTCTGAGAGAACGCATCTGAAGCGTCGTGGAATTCTGCTAGGCTTTATCTTCTCCAATCAGGGATGGGGTACCCTCGCAGGCTCCATCGTCACTATAGTTGTTTTGGCTGCATTTCAGAAGGCTTTAAATGTAGATGGGCATGAAGGCCAGCTTGATGCTGTTTGGCGTATCCAAATGGGTGTCGCAATCATCCCCGCCTTGGCCACTCTTTGGCCTCGCCTCACTATGCCTGAAGGAAAGCAGTTCCTCCAATCTCAGGAGCTGAACTCAAAGTCGACGTCTAGCTCCTCCGTTAATCAGCCGACGAAGACTGCCGCCCCAGAGCTTCCCAACGGCTCTGAGAGCGAGGACGGTGGGTATGCTCGCAAGGGGTCTATGGCCCTTGGCAATGGTGTTGCTCCTCCGGCCCTTGTCTCTGGATCTCAAGTTCAGGAAGCCAAGTTCAATACCTTTCTGGTTTACTTCCGAGAATGGCGACACTTTAAAATTCTTTTTGGAACGGCCATGTCATGGTTTTTGGTCGATGTAGCCTTCTATGGGACCAACCTTAATCAATCCTATATTCTGCAGTCTATCGGCTTTACGAGTGGCAAAAACAATTACCACAAGCTCATGAAGAATGCTTTGGGTAACTTGATTATTGCTGTCGCTGGATACGTACCAGGATACTTTGTCACCATTGCATTTATCGAGAAAATTGGCCGGAAGCCGATCCAGATTGGTGGATTCCTCATGTGCGCGCTCCTGTTTGGTATCCTCGCTGGTGCCTACAACCCCATCGGCAAAGGTGGTAGATTCGTTTGCTTCGCTATGGCCCAGTTCTTCTTCAACTTTGGTCCCAACGCCACGACTTTCATCGTTCCTGCCGAGGTTTTCCCATCGCGTGTGCGTGGGATGGCTCATGGAAGCAGTGCCGCCGTTGGAAAGCTCGGCGCCATCCTTTCCGCCATCCTTTTCAACTGGCTTGCACAGTACAAAATCGGCCTGCAGAACGTCCTTTGGATCTTCTTCGCCTGCAACATTTTGGGCGCCATTGTCACCTTCATCTTCGTCCCAGAGACAAAGGGACGAGACGCTGACGTTGTTGACTACGAGGAGTGGCTGGAGGCAAATCCGGGCGCAAAGATGGATAACCGGAGAGTGGAAGGTATGCTCGGCGGAAGAGGTGCCGCTGCGGGGCCAGATGAGCCTGTTCCCACAAGTGGGAAGATTGAGGCTCATGCCTAATTGATATTTTGGTAATTTGAAGCACTTTCTCTTTTTTCTTCATTTTCATTTTTCTTTGTTTCACGAGACAGCGACCAGTTGGTTGGCAAATGCAAAAGTACCTAATGGAAACCGATTCAACATGGCTGCATGTATTAAATCGCATGAGAGATCTCTGTCAGCATTATAGGACTAGTTGATATAGAGCCTACAAGAAGCTAATATAATTTTGCCACGATTGCCTCTGATATTAAATGTCGCCTCGTTCTAAATCTTAGTGGAGAATCATGAGTAGAATACTGTAAATTAATGTATGATAGATAGATAGACCCTAATAGGCTCTTAAATTACTTACTTGGTCGGTAAGTACTTGGGTAGTTTTGAGGCCTTGTAGATGTTGCAAGAAGATATCGAAACGACTCAGAGCTAACGCATATACAACTACAAAGCTATTGATCCGCGGTTTTGCTTGAGCTGCGTTATCCCATACTATTCTTCACACACTAGCTTTGATGATACTGGTAGCCCTGGCTTAGGGAGACGGGCTACGATTGGGGGCATTTATACCTCAATGGTTACATAGGTGAAAATTAGACGCGAGATTTAAATATTATTTTCTGTGGCAGCTGGGGATACTAGAGGACTCCGCGATGAGCCCACCAACATAGCACACCTTTTCGCTGGACAGCTGGGTCCACATCGAATCGAATAATAGTAATAATAAGAATAATGATAATTAAAAATACTATTAATAATTAAGAATGATTAAAAAGAGCTGTAAATTTCAAGACTTTAAAGTGCAATTAGTTGTTCTGACGTCCCCATTACAGTTTCTCGTGTTCTTCGAATTGAGAACTAGTGGTTCTGTTACATATTCGTCAGTGAGGAACGTGCTGGGTGTGGGGAGACCACCGTTTGATTGTTTACTCACCATGCTAAGACGAATCGCCAACTCGAGATCTCTATCAAATTGATCATCTTGTTCGGGATCGGCCTTCTGGTTGGGCGGCCCTGAGCTAGAGACGCCAACAGCGACCTTCTTCCCCTTTCCTTTATCCTTTTTCTTCGCAAACTTAATCGGAATGTACGATCCCTCAGCTGGGGGAGATGTCTTTTCCTCCATATCAAAGGACTCCTGCAGGGCTTTTGCAAGCGCCTCGTCGTCGTTCGTGTCGGAGGGACTACCGGCAAAGTCTTCAGACTGCTTGAACATGGATTGCACGTGTTCAGACTGGGGGTTTGAAGTTGATGGACTTGCTGGGTTTTCAATCGAAGGGGACTCGAAGCGATCCCCGTACGCCCAGCCGTCCTCCATTCCCATATCTCCCGAGGTGCTTTCCGCCCCCACGCTGCCTCTGCTACCACTTGAACCTGTGAGGCAATCGTCACTCAAGCCCCTCTCTCTCTCAAAACTTTCTTCGCTCATCATCATCGCATACATGAGTAGTTCATCTTCCGTCATACCCTTCATATTGTCGTGTCCGACTCCGAATCGTTCCGCCAGCTTCAATTGCATCTGTGCATCTTGGTGACGTGTGCGCGAAATCCTATCCGTTTCGTCTAGTATATCTCGAGGGAGTGGGGATTTGCTCGAATTCCCGCCTCTTCCTCTACCTATACCCATAGCAGCAGAAAGATATACATTGCTACCTCTCGGATTCCTGCGGCGTCGGCGTGCATTGCTATTCTCCTGCACTTTCTCCGCCGAGGTACTAAAGCTCCAGCTACGGATTTGGGTTCCTAACGCTACTACACCTCTGAGTGATGTTGGATCCGGGTCTAGGAATATTGCTCGGGCAGCAAATTGGTTCTCGCCAATACCGTGAACGGAGGCTGCAGCTTGCGCTAGTCTCCTTCTGGCACGCGTCGAGAAGCGGCTGTGAATTGCGCGAATTGGTTCGGTGAGAGAAACGAGAGGGTCCCATGCCTGCACGAGTCCATCAGTGCCGCCGTGAACGAGGTACAGGGATGACAGAGCTAGACAAGAAATCGATGGAGAAGCGGTGATGATTGAATGCAAGGGTGGTAGGGTCGCTTCAGAGGTCACAGCTATCGGATGGCGAGCGTTATAAATGTGGACGGTGCCAGTATGCGTTCCGATAGCGAAAAGGCGAGCGAGCTGGCCAGGGACTTGTTGCGGTGTTAGCAGCTGCCCTGAAGGTAAACGGCCGAGTAGGGGGTCTTCATTCAGTGACAGCAGGGCTAAGTTTGACATATCTATCGCGACAGCGGTGATAAAGGCATGGTCTTTCCCTGTGTTTCGCGGGATCGTCATTTCGGTGCAATGCCACTTGTCTTGCGGCTCAACCTCATCCAGCGACCGTGCTACGACTTCTTCGACTTGCTCGTAGTGGCCACGTTTATATACGCGCTTTATGAAGACTTCGGAAATGGCATCTTCGCGAACGCCGTCTAAGATGCGAGTGTATCTGAAGATATCAGCACGTCGCTTGCTCGAGTTTGGGCCTTCTTCGCTGCCTCGACAACCGGCTATAAAGTTCTGTCCACCAAAATCGGCTTCTAGAAAGTAGTCTATTCTCCAGTGCTCAGAGTACTTGGCCGCCATGACCTCAGGCTCTGTGTGCATCCATGCTTCGTGGCATTGGAGATCTGCAAGCTTCGGGGGCCTGTCACTAGGTGCAAGGATGTCTATTCCAACTGGCGAATTTTGCTTTTTGGTTGACGGGATGAACTGCCAGGGCGTGAAATCCCGGGCCAGCTCGCTCGTTTGATCAATATCTAGACGCGTATCATTTTTTGGCAAGGTCCCCTTCATATACCATAATTCGCCGATAGCATTGATAAAGATGCACCAGATTCTATCACGTCGTTCCCGGGATTTAGTGTATCCATCGTCGATGCGAATTTGGAGAATTGGGATGCCAGGGCAGACAGCGAATGATCTGCATTTATTCGTAGCGTCTTGGAATTGAATTACACCTTTGGAACTTCCACTTGCGCTGACGATTCTGTTACCTGAGGTATTGACGATGGTATCCTTCTTGGCCAACCAGACGCAAGTGATAGAAGCGTCTGGTCCATGGTCTGTGACGAATCGCGTTGGTGGAGATTCTGCGCTAGCCCGTTCCACAAAGAAAGAAGGAACGGTATCTCTGGCGTCGCCAATGATCTGGCCTTTTGGTTCCGATAGATCCAAGGCGCCTATACCATCGGGCGATATGTATTGCAGTCCAAAAGAAGAGTACCCTGGGTGCGCTCTCTGATCAACCGTGACGTAACCAGTTCTCGGGTCGGAGTATGAGAATAGTCCGGTATATTGGGAGGCTGCGATTACTCTATTCTTCGAGAAGTTGGCGTGGAGATGAGTTATCGTGGATTCATGCAGCTTGGGGTTATAGGTGATCATGGAGAAATTGGAAGAGTTGGGTTTCACCCTGGGGGAAATAAACGGCCGTCCCCGCTTGAGAGAGCGTAGAAGCTGGGTTCTGAGGATGTACTCGCTGCGATGTATACCGAAATCTGATAGGCGGGTGAAGAAACGGGCAGCGGTTGGGTAGGCGGCCGATCCAGCAGGAGTGTTATGCTGAGGAAAGTATCGAGAGAAGGCGTCTTTCCAAGCGTGGGGCGAGGTTACCAGCGCGTGGAACCGACGCGAAACGAGCGATACGTGCGTCAAAGAGCTTGGGTCCAGGAAGGACAGCGAATGGGTTAGAACCTCTGGAGAGAGAGATTAGCGGGTGTAGACTGTAGTTGGTGATTGAGGTGCTGCTTACCATTGGGAAGTTTGGTGATATACGTCTTGCCCGTGGGATTGGGAGACTTGAACTTGTTACTTAAGACAGGTTCGTCTTTGATATCAAGTGAACGGCGAGGTGGAGTCAAAATATATCTGGGAGCCGATCCATTGGTCTCCGTTCCGATTCGTCCTTGTTGGTCAAGAGATTGACTGGGACGACGTTGGTTGAATGGCTCCTCTTCTGAAGACGAGCTGTCGTCACCGGGCCCTGCTGGGGAACGGTGAGTAGGACGGTCTGAGAACTGGATGCCATGGTGATTGGAGGTTGATGAAGCAGCAGGAGAGTCTTGATGTTGCGGGGTGGTTGGACTAGTTGAAGGCACAGATTGCATAAAACAAAAGGGGAGGAAGGCAGGCAGGGGATAAGTGAACAGCGACCAGGCCGTGAGGCTCGCTAGGGTCACTGGGAAAGATTTGAGGGCGCTGAGGAGCGGAAAGCTGGGAGGTGCGATTTGAAAACAGCGGATGCGATAGCGGTTTGAAGCGATGTGGGAGAGGACGAAGATGGCGATGGTGATAAGGAGGAGAGGAAGTTCATAACAAATGAAAGAAGATGAAGAAGAAGAAGAAGCAGCGGGATGACAAGCGCCAAGAATGGAAAACATGGCAAACATCAACACAAAAACACACACACGGCAAAGTGTCCCGCAACCGGCAACACGCCTGCAACGCAGTCCGGATACTGTCGCCGGCTGTGGGAAAGAAGCTGAATGATTATACGAAGCAAAGCAAAGGCAAAAGCATTGAAAGTTTAGTTTAATTTTCTAAATCTGAAAAGAAAGTAATCTCGTGATGCATGGAGAGGGAAAACGATGGAGTCTTTCACCAGCTTGTTACATCTTGATAGTAGTAGTCACTCTCTTTTACATACATACACTTTTGCACAGTCTCATCATATGAGTACTGTAGACGGCTATGAGTCAACCTGCGGCCGCAATGGAAACGAAGAGCTTCTTCGTTGAGCTATTGTGCATTAGTCTCACAGGTTCTATATGTGGCTAGTGCTGGATGATAATAAATATTGCCACATGCCCAAGTCGACTTTACTTTTCTGCTACCCGTCGATTTGATATCAAACGCGTTCAAACGCGTCGCCCGACGAGAAAAAAAAAAAAAGAAAAAAGAGAGCCGACTCGGTCATTGGCAGCCGACGATACGCTGACTGGCTGGGTCTGGCGCTAATCGATAGAGCCACCGTCACCAGAATGGCATCCTGATAGCTCGCCCTAAGCCTTTCCAACGGACGGTTTCTGACGTTCGGCGAGTCATAGAACGTTAACATACCGGACGTCTGTTATCCGTTAGTCAGCTCGCCAGGCGATCCGGGCAAAGAAAAGGAAAAAAAAAAGGTGTTCGTTCGCTTTGCTGGGCCTTCTGAGACCGTTCCAGCCAGCAGCGCAAGCACAAGCAGCCTTCCTCCCTTTTTTTTTTTTTTCTTCTTTTCTTTTTCGCCTGGGTTTTTCTTGTCAGTTCCACTCATCTCAATGCCACTTGTAGACTCTTCTTCTTCTTCTCTCTCCTGACAGGGCCTCCTCTCCTTCTCTCTCTCTCTCTCTCTCTTTTTCTCCGGCTCGACACCGGCTTGTACAATTCGCATTCTCGAGCATCGTCTCCGGAGCGGCTTCTGCTCGCCGTTCCCTGGCCGGAGTTGTGTTGCCCGTCCTTATACTCTAATATATATATTATTGTACTAGCCCGAAAGATAGTTGGACATTCAGACGCTCCGCCGGCTGGGGTTTGCTCAAATCAAAAGCCGGCCGGGGCCTGAATCTGAACCTCAAAAAAAAAATTATAACGAACGATACACCTGTCCCGTCGACCCGCGGCTCTTAGCTATACCTCAAGGTTACTTCGGCTTCGGCTTATATATGCACTTGTGCTTGTATATGTAAGGTCCATCTAATATCATAGTCACGGCCCGACTGCATCGCACCGACACCTCGACCCTCTCCGAGCTAGCTCTCCGGGCCGCCAGTCGACTCTGGGATCCCAAGGAGGAGCTTGTGCTACACCACTTCATACAGCCTCCCCGTCGCGCAGCATGTCGAATCCCTTCGGCAGCTCTGAGGAAGCTGCTTCGACCATACTCTCCGACTTCAGCCCCATCGTCGCTCTCGACAGAACCAAGGCTCCCTCTCCAACAAAACCAGGACAAGGAACTCTCTTGACGATCCACGCTAAGAAGATGGCTTCAAGATCGAGGGCCCAGGTACGTGGATGGGTGGACCTGCTCTCTATCTATTACCCTCTCCCATTGGCTGCTTTCCGCACCTGCAAGATCCCTTACCTATCCCCTGCACAATTCTCTTGCAATCCTGCATGACGCTGTTGCCATCCTCTCTGCTTTATTCAAAGCCCTTTATTTTCAGGCATCGAACTTACCTGGGCATTTGGGTCCGAATGCAGTCCGAGTCGCCAGACCTAGTCACCAGCTCCGCTGACACATCCCTCAATGTGGATTCAACCAATGTCGACAACGAGAGCAATACCGAGAAGGGACACCAGCACGCTGCCAACGACTCCCTCGCTAGCTCCCAAGCCGAGACGAAAGACGGCGACAATGACTACCACTCTTCCTCTCACTCTGACCGGGGTCCACAAGAAGAATACCACCCTTCTTCCCACTCCGAACCCGACTCTCCCTCCCTCGACTTCATACCGATCAGAACAACCGTAACCTCAGCTTCCAAACGGCCCAATCAGTCGGGTACCCCTCGCATGATGGTCAAAAGAGTCTCCATGACAAACATCACAACCTCCCCAATCTCCAGCAGCAAGTACTTTAGTGCTGCCGGAGTCCAGATCGGCTCCCGTACCTTCCGCGACCGCTCCATCATCAAGCGTCCTTCCTCTCTCGAAATTCTGCAGACGGCCGTCTCAAAGCGACGTGGCCCCCTCTCAAAGAAAGACAAGGCAAAGGCAATCAAGCTTGCAGCCCGGGAGGCAAGGTTTTCTACCCTGCCAAAGAGAGAATCTCTGAGCAGGGGCGCCAAGAATACCGCCCAGGGCAGGTTCAAGGAGGAAATGTCAGAAGATGAGGCAATCTTTTCCTCAGAGCAAGAAGAGTCCGATGAAATGTCGGATTTAGGAAGCGACGAAGACGAAAGACCTAGGAGGAGAAAGATGGGTTCATCCAGGGCTGCTTCGAAGAAAAACGTCTTTGAGGAGCCAGAAGACGAAGATCTCACAAGGGCGCAGCTCCGGGCTGCATTGACCGCTGAAACCGCCAAAAGACGCAATAGCTTCCTTATCACCCACAAGAGCATCTTCCAACCCTTACTTGGCGATAGCAATTACCTCGAAAAGCTAGAAGCTGAGAATGGTAGCGATGTGGTACCACCTGTTCCATACCAGCTCCTGGAAAAGCAACCGGAAGAGTAAGTTGGGCAACTGCGATCACTCTTCTTTTAAGTTCTCCCGCGAAAATGCTAACCGATCCTAGGGTGCGAGCTGTGATGAAGGCTTATCAGGTTGAAGGTCTTTCTTGGCTTCTCTGGCTCAACAAGAACGGTCTCTCTGGGATCCTCGGAGACGAAATGGGCCTCGGGAAGACCCTTCAGACCCTCTCGCTCTTTTCATACATCTCATCTCAAAACGCCCAGGAAATCGACAAGTCCCACCCTCATCGGCCTTTCCTTGTCGTCTGCCCGCTTAGCGTTCTTACAAGTTGGGTCAGCGAGGCAAAGAAATTTGTTCCCCATCTCCGGGCAATGAGACTTCACGGCCCGATCAAAGAGCGCACGCGCCTCAAAAGATTGGCGGAAAAGGGTCTGGAAACCGGCAAGGACGGTGTGGAATCTCCTGTTCATCCCGATAATCCGAAGCGTGGTTGGGACATCATCGTCACCTCTT
This sequence comes from Drechslerella coelobrocha, assembly GCA_036971555.1. Taxonomy (NCBI): domain Eukaryota; kingdom Fungi; phylum Ascomycota; class Orbiliomycetes; order Orbiliales; family Orbiliaceae; genus Drechslerella; species Drechslerella coelobrocha. The sequence goes on from JAJTUH010000001.1 coordinate 2,160,843, forward strand.
ATGATACCTTTGTAGCTGAAAAGGTTTGGTTTAAGAGAGCGTTCATTTGGCGATATGTTGCTCGTAAGGACCCTTATACCATGAAATTATGATTCCATAGAGATCTAGTTGACTAAAAAAGCGAAACAGTTGACGAAGGTCACCAAATAAAGAACTCGGAAACTCTCTCCTCTCAGGCGCTCCAGTCTATCAATGCCGAATATCGCCTTATCCTTACTGGTACACCCATTCAGAACAATCTCTTCGAATTGTGGTCTCTCGTGCATTGGCTGTATCCCGAGGTGTTCACTAATCGTACGTGTGACGATTGGCGTAAGGCGTTTGATCTTACTCGTGGAAAAGTCGATACTACTTTTGTCGATTGCTCCCGCAGCCTGCTCGAACTTATCATGAAACGACGTACGAAGCAGTCACCCAACATTAACCTTGGCATCCCCGACAAGGAAGAAGTTGTACTCTATGTCCCACTTTCGCCCATGCAAAGAATGTGGTATACAATGATTCTTACCAAATTGGACAATTCTATGCTCGAGCGACTATTTAAAGACTCGAAGAACAAAGAAACTGCCGATATCTCCGCGGCGAAAGACGAGGCTAAACGGCTGGACAACGTTGAAATAAGAGTCGACGAGGACGGCGAAGAAGTAACGATCAAAGCCGACAATGACGAATGGAACGATGTAGAAGAGGCCGTGAAAAAGAGCATGGAGCAAGTCAAATCGGACCCCTCGTGGCGGAAACTCATGAATATCTTGATCCAGCTGCGGAAGATTTGTAATCACCCTTATCTCATTCCGGCGGCAGAGCCTGAACCTTACTCTCTTGGCCAACATATTATTTCTGCTTCTGGGAAATTCATGGTCCTGGAAAAGCTCATCTCGGAACTTGTTGTCAAGCAAGATAGGAAAGTTCTAATTTTCTCTAACTTTACCAAAACACTCGATATCTGCGAAGAGTTCCTACACTTGATTGGTGGTGATAGCACGAAATTTGATTACCTCCGTCTCGACGGATCGACTGGACGAGCTCGCCGAAACCTAAGCATCAGACTGTTTAACCAAGCCGGCTCGCCATACAAAGTCTTTTTGATCTCGACGAGAGCTGGGGGCTTGGGTATCAACTTGACTAGTGCTACTGAAGTTGTCATGATTGATGCTAACTGGAATCCGCAAGCTGAGTATGTCTCCATCTACTAGCAGCTTTCTCATGCGTATTTATGAATCCCAGATTGCTAATTTGAATTCCGCACTAGCTTGCAAGCGATGGCGCGATCTCACCGTATAGGGCAAACTAAAAAGGTTACGGTGTACAAACTCGTCACCCAAGGCACAGTTGAAGAACAAATGATTGGCCGAATTCAGAAAAAGCTGTATCTCTCCGCCAAGGTTACCGAGTCTATGCGAGATATCCATTCTGGGACCGGGCGAAAGTCCCTTGGTGCTAGTGGTGGCGTTGCTGATGAAGAAGACGATGCACCCAAATTTACAATGAACCAACTGATGACGCTTGTCAGACGTGGAGCACAAGCAATCGCACGTCCTGAAATTGATCCGAAGGAAATGATGGGTTGGGATTGGGAAACGATGTTGGAGAAATGCAAGAATTACAATGTTGTTGACCACGATGGGGATGACCAGGAACAAAATGAGGACATCAAGAAAGAAAGAGAAGAAGAGTGGCTTAACACCATTGAGAAAGTTGAAACTCGCGTTTTTGAAGGCAAGACGATGGGTAGGGACGAGATGGAGAAGCGGGCCAAAGCCTCCGCCGAGGCTGGACTTAGCCGAAGCGACCGACGCTTAGGCAAAAATCGGACCGTTATGGTGGATGGTTTTGAAGTTTTGAAAGAAACAATTGGAAATGACCAATGGTTGGTATCCGGTTCGTTGATGGCACAAGAAACACTACTAACTATTTTAATATAGGGAGGCTGTGGCTACCATGGCAGGCAAAGACCCTCGTCTTAAGGACCCTCCAAAGCGAAAGAAGGCCAAAATAACAAACCAGGATTACTGTCAGGTTTGTCTGGACGGTGGAGATATCATCTGTTGCTCTAGCTGCCCACGATCATACCACTACGATTGTCTTGATGAGGAACACAAATACAAAAGCAATGGGAAAATGCAATACCATTGCTCACAACACGAGTGCTATGACTGCGAGCAGTACGTTCCCCATAGTGAATTCTCTAGTCTCTGAATTACACATGACTAATAATACCTAGGAAAACTTCGGACGCTGGCAATATGCTGTATCGCTGTCGCTTCTGCGAGCGAGCGTATTGCGAAGACTGCCTTGATTTCGAGACTGCCAAACTTATCGGCGACGAAATTCTGGAGTTTTCGTTGCTGGAATACTACGCGATCCCGCAGGCTTTCTATGTCGAATGCCATAACTGCGTCGAGGGAAGGAAGGACCCCGAATACGACAACGCTTGTGCCAATATCCTAAGAGAGGCTGAAGAGGAGAGAGATCGAAGACAGAAACAAAGGCAGGAAGCGGCTGAGGCCAAGAAGAAAGACGGTGGTGAGATGGAAGTTGAAAGCATGACGGATGGTACGACTGCGGGTGGAGGCAGCAGTGGCGTGATAACCCCTGCCGGTGAAGTCGATGGAGACAACGACGTCGCTATAGTAGGTGACGAAGACGCTGAGGCGATGGAGACCGCAGGAGGGAGAAAGCGTAAGACGAGAGGGAAAGCGGCAAAGAAAGAGAATGTTAAAAAGGAGAAGACGCCTAGGGGAAAAGCTGCGAAGAAGGCAGAGATCATAAACCTGGAAGAGGAGGGTGAAGAAACAGCTGCCTCGACTACAACTAGCACTAGCAAGGCCAGCAAAGGAAGGGCTAGGAAAGAAGACAAGACGGAAAAGTCATCCAAGGCTTCGACACCGAAGATCGGCTTGTCCAAGAAAGCCGGAGAGCTCAATGGGTCAACGCAGAAGAGCAAACAAACTGGCTTAGATGCCTTTTTTTCGAAGAAGTCCATTGCTCTGGCTACAACTGCAGCTAGTGCTGGAGTCAGAAGTAGTCCAAGGAAAAGACGGGAAGTCAGCTATACCTTGGTCGCGGAGGACGCCACTAGGGACTCGACACCAGTTACAGCGGGGGGCAGTCTGAGCGGACGGAGCACACCGAGTCGAGGGTCAAAGAGGGTTATTGGCCTGGAGGCTGAAGAAGACGAAGGTGGAAGGAAGAAGGTTAAAGTTCAAACATGATACGAGGCTTGTATTCCACTCTGTTTTGTTGCGGGCATTGCCGGCAACGGATTGTATATCAAATCCAATGGTGTTTCCTTTTGCACAATGTTTTTTTTTCTTAAATGGGGTGTTTATGGTTCTGGGCCTGTTTTCTACTTACAGTTTTTATTCTTCTGTGAAATAACGGGAAATAGAGGTAATATAGATTTTAGTGGTAATACTAATCGGGTCTTGGTTCCGGTCTGCCTATGTCGGTACTAGCTAAGTGTTTGATATATAGCGATTGGCTGTACTTTCAAGTAAATTTACGTATCTTGTGCAATGGAGCATCGAATGTTCGAACTAGTAAATGCTAGCATCCGGAAATTTTATGCACACACCTACTGAAAAGACGACATTCAACGTTCAGCTCGTGGTTCAGGGGCTTGGAAGGTCTACTTACTCATTACTTAGATATCGGTGCTCTTTTGGCGCCAAGCTGCAGCCTCGTTAACATGATGCGATATGTTGACCTGATCAGGCTTGCAATTCTGTGCGGCTGACGGCGCGTTGCGGAGAGCGTTGTACCACAGGCGCGGGCCTCCTGGTTAATTTCCCAGCTCTCCACGTGGAGGTGGAGATGGAACTTGTATTTGTATGTGCACTGTCCCAGGCCAGGCTGATACGATGCCGAACTTTAATCCTTTGTTCCTGACGGGAGCGCGGCGGATGGGAGAAGGCTGCTGCCTTGCAATGCGCGGTTTATATATCACACCTGCGCAGGATCATGAGATATCCGGGTTCCAATTTCTTACAGTTCGCGCTCATGTTTAGACGCTTCGCTCGTTTTCAGGACCTTACGTATGGAATACGGGTGGTAACTTAATCCAATTGCACACGCTAACATTCGAGTCTCTCCACTTACAATGAAACGCTTTGACGGCACTCCCTTTGAGGATGCTTACGAACAAGCTGCGGGACTAACGCCACAAACCTATCCGCCTGCAGCCACTACAGGCAAATCCTATCTTCCAGTTGAACTTCAAATGCTTATTCTCGAACAAGCGGACTGGAAGCAGCATGCGGTGCTCGCGCAAGTCTGCCAATTCTGGCGCCACTTCATCCAAAACTCACCGATAGTACGCCTTAACCGCTACTTCCCCGTCGAAACAGCTGCCGTGGGATTCAACGGAAGTGCCGGCGAGGCCGAGTACCCACGTCCCCGGCCGTGGGTGCACATGTCACTCGGATATCTCAGGCAATTTGTCCCCCAAACCGACGGAAAGGATCCCTTCGCACCCTGCAAAATTGAGATTGTCCACTGGCCATACACTCAAGGCGAAAAACCGTGGTGCAAAATCTGGCCAGACATGAACTGGGGTTTCTTTAAAGACGACCGAATAACGATATATCCTGAAGTTGCTAGCGGCCAAGAGCTCAAGCTTGCAGATCGGGAGATCGTTACATTTTTCCAATGCTGCGATGTTTGCCAGCACGAATACTATCGCGTAGCCAATCTTGGACCCGTGGCGAAGGTTAGCAGCTGGCTAAACTTTACCTTAAAGTTGGTCAACAATGAGATGAGCTTGTGCCGCAAGCGACGGAACCAAGATAGCTGGGGCCCGAATTCTGTGGTGGAATTTTACATGCATCGGGAGCCGATTCTCGTGTTCAGTCCCGGAGGCTATGATACCGATACGTTACGGCTGTGGTTCGAAGCGAAAATTCAACGGTGCGAAATTGTGGAGTAGTATTGAGGCTACCGATTTCACCATCTTCGCTTTCAGGGCAGAGAAAAAGACAGGGAAGTAAAAGAGGGATCAGGACAGGAGACGAGTGTCTCCTCAATCAACACCACTCTCGTCCCAGTTTCTAATTACTGGTACAATTGACTGATAAATGTGAGGTACGATAATTTGGCCTATAATCTACCACTGACGCCGCTTCCACTTTCTTCACATTTGGACTGACTAGCTACTTAGAGTTCCTGATGATGCTATGGGTGTCATTATTTCACCGACCACCCTCCCTCGACAAACTCTTCGGTTCCCGGGCTTATGAGGCATTGGCCGTTACATCCTTTTTCTAACCTGGCGAGCCGACAAAAGGGGATGGAGTGGATTTTCACCCAGAGATTGATATCCTCTTTCATCAACTCGGCTTCGCTCAAGTGGAAGGAACAGAAGTAGTGGTGGGAAACCCTCAGCCACTGATTATTGTAAGGTCTGAGATGCTATTGGAACTAGGCAGCCTTTGCAATAACTTGTCTATTGGCCCTCTCAAAAGCCAAATTTTACACTAGTTAACGCCTTCTTGGAACCAAGGGTACACCCTTCTTGCAGAAAATACTTACAACTTCGTCATATGCCGTTCGTGATTCCGGAGTGCACCCAGTCGAGTCCCAAGCGTAACATCCGATTCATTCGCTTAGCTCATTTAGGGTCACCCAGGGTGCTAGACAGCAAGCAAGCCGCTGACCCCACCGAATTATCAGTCAGCAACTTGGATTCAGGCTATCTCGACGCGATGAAAGATGTGTGGCATTTTATGCGTTGACCCACCTTGGGTCGACCAGAAACAAGGCGGTATAGCGTTTTTAGACAATACGAGGAGCCTTAAGTGATGAATTTATGCATATGCACCTATATTGAGATAGTCACAACATGTAGTCGCTCGCCCGCCAATCGGCGAGCCCGCAAGCCCGACATCAGACATTCCCCGCCCGAGCTTCGAGGCCGGTAGGAAGGATGATGATATGCATACACCGATCCCGATATAAGGGGACGCTTGAACTTGAACTTGAACTTGAACTTGCTCCTCAATTTTCTGTCTTGTATCCGAGAAGCCGTCCATCCTGTAGTTTATTCTGGTCTCTGAAGCACAGATCCAAGTTTACCCTGGAACTTACAATTAACGGTTCCCAATCGATCCCTCGTCTTGCCCGTCAACAATCAGACGCCTCGGCCGCCAATACTTACACCCCGCCATTCTCGTGTTGTTACAACTCTTGGCTTGATTGAACTGCGGCCGATGAAGCTTAGAGTCTGCATTTTCATGGCGGCGGCTGCCAGCCTCCAGCACGCTAGAGTAGTTGCCGCCGTGCCAGTGCTTTCCGACTCCAACAGCCCTTTAACCATTCTTAAACAAGTTGACTTTTGGGGTATGTACGTAGCTTGTCATCTCCTCGCATACATACATACATACATACATACATACACACCTACATACGTACCTCTTACCTACAGCGGTACTTATCTACATTGTACTCAACGACTGGGCTCTAATGTTAATTATTACCTTGACCGGCTCTACGATGTTAACTTGATACCATTGCGTAGCCCAGTACTCCACACAGAAATCTTCAGCAATCCTTTTAGAACGTGAAAACCATTATACTGATGCGAAGACAATCTGCGCCTCACTCTCCGAACGGCTATGGTCCCCCGAAATCCAAAATTTTCACGCTGGTCTGAATAACGCCTTGGCTTACCAAATTTATCTCGGGAAGTTTTCACATAGCCAGCGTTTTTGGGTAGCATCGAATAACTACCAATCATGCAGAGCAATTGATCTTCAGGGGAGCATCATTAAAGTAAGTTGCAGCTGGAGACTGCCGGCTTTATGTACTCATTCAGGAGCTCTAAGTAACGTATCCTACAAAGATACGGCTCCGAGGTATCAAGTTGCCCTCCCGGTTGGCAACCAGCTGTTGACGGGCTTCAGGGACGCGTATGGTTGGCGGTTTGATGGCATTAAATACGCGCACGCCCCCAAGAGGTTTGTGCATTCTACCGTCCTCAGGCCGGCGGGGCGTGCTACGGCGTTGGAATTTGGAGATTCGTGTATCCAGCCCGGTTATGGGGTTGAAGATTGCCTCTTCCTAAACGTAGCGACACCCTACCTTCCCGGACCCAAGAAAAATAATCTAAAGCCCATATTGTTTTTTATCCATGGTGGTTCATTTATCGTAAACAACGGAAACCTCGGAAACTACGATGGTGTGCCTCTGGCGACTAGGGGTGACGTTGTGGTAGTGAAGATTAACTACAGACTAGGGAATTTCGGATTCCTCGCCATCGATGGTACTTCGATTACCGGAAACTATGGACTCGGGGATATCATTACAGCTCTTAGATGGGTGCACGCTTACATTGCTGTATTTGGAGGCGACGCAAACCGCATTACCATTTCTGGTGACTCGGCCGGCGCAGATGCAGTCAGGGCCCTGTTGGCGAGCAAGGTCGCTAAAGGCCTGTTCAGCGCTGCCATTATGCAAAGCATGGCGATTGGCTGGAACGACGAAGGAAGATTTGCTAGCTATTCTACAGTGACGGAGGCAACAAGATACTCCGGGATAAGTGTACTGCAAGAAACAGGTTGTTTAGAAGCCGGAGATCGAGTTCGCTGCCTGAAAAATATTAACGCTGCCGCTTTGAATTCTATATCGACGGTTGCACAGTAAGTGGGACGCGTACAACCCCTCGGGCCCTGCAGAAACACCTCTACCGGCTACCCACTTTACCAGAGCACCCATAGAGAATGTGAGGGCTAATATCCACGTCGGGCTTTTAAATAGCTATCCTGTTGTCGACAATATCATACTCTCTGTTAGAGATCTGCCTATCACTGGTCATGGTTATATAGCTGGAGTTCCGGTTATAATTGGCACTAATCGTGATGAGTGGGCAATCGACCTATCCCAGCAAGGATTTACGGGAGACAAATCTTCTACTAACGACTATCTCGAGTTTGCTACCCAGAGGTACGCTCCCTCACTACGAGGAAGACCTATCGATCTTACATCTTTTCAGACTAGCCCAGCGTTCCCGACGCCACCTGGGCCGTTGGGTGCTTTCAATGTTACCCAGCGAATTTTAACCGATGGGTTTTTCAAATGTGGGAGTTGGGCGACCGCTTACTCTGGTTCCTTGCATAAAACTCTCCCTACCGTATACCTATACGAGTTCAACAGAACTTACCAGACCCTCTATTACACCGTGGAAGAATGTAATGCTCCAATCACTCCAGATCACCCTCTTGGGGATCCTGATCAAGAGTATTTTAAATGCCATTCTGGAGAACTCGATACCTCCCTCGGCTTCTTATTGTATGGCGGTGAAGAGCCCCGCGATGAGAATGATATACCGTATCAGCAACTTTTGGTGGATTATTGGACCGCCTTTGCGTGGTGGCACGACCCGAATCCGAAGCTGGAGTATCTAAAATCTCGAAACTATACTAATACATTGAACCAGGTTAGAAGTACCGGACCGTGGGAGAAGTTCAGCCACTTGGATCCGACTATGAGACGACTGCAGTGGAATGGAGCCAATGCGCGATTGAGCGAGCGACGTCAATGCAGAGTGCTCGGTCTGCCGTTTGAATATTACGAACACATGTAACTTGATCATTCCATGGATAAACCTCATGCAGGCTGGTTAGATACGTCGGGCGCGGGGCTGCAGAAATATATTTTAATGCAGTGTTATCTTACCTACCCATCTAAATGCCAGGGAGTGACTTTATTTAGATGCCGAATCCCGGCTGACCGCTGTGTGCTGGTCGTGTGTTTGATGTCTAGGTATCGTGACCGTGAAAAATCGAACACCAATGGAGAAATAAAATTAAAATTAAACAAGCCACCTGCAGGGAGAGGGGCCAAGCTGGCCGCCACTCCGTAGAACTGCGGATTCGGTTACAACCACTACGGGCTTCATAAACTTGACAACGAAAATGGCTGTGCCATGGCCTTCAAGCTCTCCAGCGGAATGCCGTCTGTGTATTAGTTTGTCCGGTAAGAGGCAACGACATGCAGGCAAAGTGCAACAACAGCCAACTCGCACTCGGCGGCGGGTTGGCCGTTTCAGAAAAATAATTTTCAGCTCATAAAATTTAATTTCACAGTGTTGTTGGTGGTCAGCCTCAAATTAATTTCACCCAACGGATTAGTCAGGTACCGGAAGCTATGATATAAGGGAGCTGCTACCATATATCAACGACATGTTGACTCTAATATGCGAAGCCTCAAGCACCAAAAACTTTTTCTTTCTTGGATAATCTTGATAGAGACGCGCTGAGCTCTGCGCTGGCCCTCGGTTGAGTCGGTGCCATGTTTCCGAATACCCTTCATTCAGCCTTTATTGGCTTGCCTTTTTTGACGGCTGTAATTCTCTCGCTCCCGTCATCTTCAGCCATCCGATATGCTTTGTATCCTCTTCCTGCGCTGCTGCTAACCAGGGCAATCTTATGGCCGCCAAGGGAACAAAGTACGGTGGAGGAAACTTACTTGTTTGGATTATTCAGCGCCACTTTGGCCTTTAGATTTTTAGATTATCTCTACCTCCATGGTTATGACACCCCGAATCACTTTTACAAGGTCAATCGCCTTGGAGACGCTGGCAACCACCGCCAGGCCTACCCAAAGAGCCTGTGGGGGAGGGTGAGGTGGGCCTTGTCACTCATTTTCGCACCACGAGGGATTGGATGGAATATCGAGGTCCCGCGACCGGAAACTAAATATCCCGCTTCTCGGATAGGATTTGTTCGCAACCGCGCTATATCTTTGCTGAAAATATACCTGGCACTGTATCTCGTTGGCATCCTGAGCGAACATATGGTTGGTGTTCTACGCCACGAGACGTCGGCAACGCAATTGCAAAGCCACAGTCCATGGGTTCATATTCTCTACCGCAATGAGATATTTCAGATGGTAATCACGCTTGTCGGGTGGGTGGTTTCGATAGTTTCACATGTGAGCGTTCTCTACAACCAGGCAGCAATTATCTGTGTGGGACTGAAGGTTGGTGGCCGCTGGAGCGATATCGAATCCTGGCCGAGGACATTTGGGACTTTCAAAGACGCCTGGAGCATTAGGACTCTATGGGGGAAAGTGTGGCACCAAAACCTTCGGAGGGTACGTTAAATTGCCACCATTGGAAGGAATACACTTTTAAAACAGTGCAGTGTAAAGCTAACGAACACCGCGAGAAGGCCCTAAGCGCCCCTGGAGAAAGGGCTACGGATGTGATATTTGGCAACCCCTCGACGCTGTCGCACGGCACGCGATTAATCAGACGCTACATACTTCTTTGCTCTGCTTTTGCGGGTTCTGGCATTCTTCATGCCCTTGGGGTGTATTTCGTAGCTATGACGGAGCCCATGCCGTATGCCGATTCAACGCCTCTCACCGCGCGGCCTCCATGGTATGCTAGCGGCTATTTCTTCTACGCCCAAGCCCTAGCGATAATCGTGGAAGACTTTATCTGCTGGACCCTGGGCGCCTCCGTTGAAGGGAAGGAGGTGAGAGCCAGTCCGGTAAGATGGTTCGTCGGAATGGCATATACCGCATCCTGGTTCGTTTGGAGCACAACCGTGTTATGGGTACACCCACAACTCGCTACCTTCGGGTATCAGAGAGATTTGGATGAAGGGAAAGGCTACGTCCATGTTTTGCAGGCAACAAGTCAAGCTGCCACCATGATGCCACTGAATCCATGGCCTGCGATCGTGGGAGCAACTTCGTTTATGATTAAAAATCTTCACGCAAGCTCCTGAAGTATAACCCGCTGGAGATAAAATCGATTGGGAGATCCAACGCAACGAAACTTCTATTCATCGGCTCAGTTTATTGTTCCTGCGTCGCGATAAGGTTTATGCTTATACCAGATGTTACCAATTTGAGACTCTCGGCCGAAATGCGAAAGCGCTGCTTACAGAAGGGGGCTTTCCAAAGCAAACGCGCACGCGCTTAGTCAGGCAGATGACACTTACCACTTTGTCAAACTCTCGGAAGGCAACATCCCCGAGATAGCAACTTTTCAAACCCTCTGGGACATTCCATACTTAAGTTAGGGCTTAGCATAATTGATACGAGAGAACAATAGCATTATAACATCGTATTTCCTGCCGTCCTGCATTCAGCTGACACGACAGTTTCCAGCTGCGGCTTACAAATCAGGCCGTTGCACAGAACTCTAGAACTCTCAGCTCTTGGTTTGTATTTCGTGATTCTCGTTGTCGGCCACATGTGTAGCCCGTCGGGCCAATGTCATGAGTTCACACAGTTGTCTAGGAGGACAAACTTCTTTCCAGGTTAGCAACGCTTGGCAAACCGTCTCAATACGGGACTACAGATTAGGGAACTCGAAGTTTATATAAACTCATATGCACGTATGTTTCATTCGTGTATCTAAACTAAGCCGCTGAGCAGAATTCCTCAAAACTCTTTTTAAAAAATCGTCATTAAACTACTAGCCTCGTACCTAGATGCGCTGCCCTGCTCGCCGTTTATAATTGTAGTATCTTATAACCAACAATTGCATCTGTATTGCAATCCATGGGAACATACGTGATATACGAACACTTGGTCATTCTTGTTACGACGTTTCTACAAACATAACTGGCTAGCTGAAGGTACGTGTAGGTAAATATATACACGAATATACAAGCTAGTACTCTAGCCCTTGAGCTTCCTCAAATGGCTCCAAGGCTCCCAGATATCCCTAGCAGCGCCGATTTGACGGGCTATAATGCCCTCATTACCGGTGCTACCTCAGGTTTGGGATTTGAGAACGCCCGTCAGTACCTTCAGATGAACATCTCAACTCTCTATCTCGGCGTCAGGAATATCGAAAAGGGCGAGCAAGCGAAGAAGGATCTTTTAGCGGACCCTATCGTTAAGAGGAACAACCCCGACGTTCAAATTCACATATATCAACTCGATTTAGCGTCTCTCGAGTCTGTCAAGTCCTTCGCAAAAAAGTTCTTAGAGGAGGTTAAATATCTCAACCTCGTTGTCTTGAATGCCGGAGTCGCTTTCCTGAACTACGTGCCGACCATAGATGGGATGGAAACTACTTTCCAAGTCAACTATCTCTCCAACGCTCTGCTTGCTCTCTACCTAGTCCCCCGTCTCGTTTCTTCCACGAGGTCGACTGGAAGGCTTTCCCACCTCGCATTTGTCTCGTCTCAGATGCAAAACCGCGGTGAATTCGGTACCAAGAAAAAGATCCCGGATGATCAAAATATAATCGATTGGTTCAACGACAAGACAAATTATGGCCTCGATCGTTATAACGTCAGCAAGCTCTTGGTTACCGCGTACGCCAATGAAATCGCCTCCCGCGTTAGTGCCGATCAAGTTGTCGTCAATTCTATGTGTCCTGGCCTTGTTAGAACAGGTCTTGATGACAACCTACCCTTCGTCCTTAAGTATCTGATGAAAACCGTTCGATCTGTTGCAGCACGGACTCCGTCGGAGGGTGCTCGGGCATTGACCCTGGCTACATTGACCGGACCAGATGGGAGTGGCAAGTTTTATGCGAATGGAGAAATTGCACCGTATGTCCCCCTTGGTCCCATACCTCACCTTTCCCACCCTTATCAAGCTCTTATATCGATATATCATGCTAATACTTGTTGAATTGAGAATAGGTCTGCTGCCTTTTTATCTACAATTGAAGGAGTGAAGTTCCAGAAGAGATTGTGGGACCAGACTCAGGAGCGATTACGTACCGTTGACGTTGATGTTCCTAGTATTTGAGACTTTTGTTAGCGCTAATTAGCCTGCAAATATTAGTTATTGATCGATGATCCCGCTTTTTGTTAATGGAGTTAGTACGGCCACTACGGGAATGTTAGAATGCCTGCTGCAGGATGTTTGGTTATAGCACCACCCTGTATATCTTTGTTTTCTTTCACTAACCCTGCTTTAGCTTGTAACTTAGAAGTGAGTAAATCAATAGAGCTAAGAAGTTTAAGTCCAGAATTTCGTCGCCGGCCCTGGTCTCCCGGTAATCTTTATTGATCATATGAGCTATCCAAAGTAGCGTGCGATCTCGTGTGTACACCGCTGACTTATTATTTGATGTCCAGCGAAGAGGCTGAGACGCTATTTCCGCAGTTGTACAAAAGAGGGCTTTGGGCTCTCGCTTGGCTGTCCCCGCTGAACAGGCGCGTCCTGTTAACTTTGTCACTTGTCGTAGTCTCGTATCAGGACTATTGCTGAAGGCCCGACCGCACAGTTTCTATCAATTCTAGCTAAGCCGGCGTCGTTGAACGGCTAGTAACTACGTTCTACTCTTGAATCGAATATAGGTTTATGGCAAATTCGAGCTTCTGTGGTTCAATTCCGTTCAAGATCCAACTATCCAACCGTCCAACAAAGTTTCAGATATGGACCCTCGCAATGCTGAGTCGCAGAAACATGGTACTATTTGATCGTAGCTTAGGAAGCCAACAGTTTAATATCAGGGGTTCGGATAGCCGAAAGCTCTGGCAGCGGAGGCGGCCGTGTGGTGTTTTCTATATTTGTATGAATTCCCTCCCCAAATATTTTCCAACGTACTATTTCATGTTTTTGCCTATTGAAACAGGTTGTATAATATACTTCTTGAATACATATAATAATAATGAAAATAAATTCTCGCTTCATACACGCCGTAGAGCCCGTAACTAAGACTTCTCCACCTCTGGCGCCTTACTATAGGCGGTAACCGGTTTAGAGTCGGATGTGCGTGTGAAGCATCCCCTCGGTCTCTCAAACACGATCCAACCCACGAATGCCTACTAATTGCAATTGGGGACTCTGCTTAACTGATTATTGGTGGAAGGTTAAACTCAGGGCTGTGCTTGTGAGGGCCAATAGCCTTGCCTAAAATCCGATGCCTAGGAATCAATTTAAAGATGACTCCGCCAGAGTAGCAGCTGTTAATATTCCACAGCCCTTCTAGGCTCAACTTAAGCTGTCTTTAGCTGCGCTATATCTAACATGCACAATGGGGCATATTTGTTGTCTCTATCTTCACACACACACGCTCTCTCTCCGCCCACCTCTTCCTATCCTACTCCTTGTCTTCTACACCATTCATCTTTTATCAATTCCAACCCATCTCACCGAAGGCTCTCTCCAGAGCATCATTCCTTCATTTAAATTCATCCGTAATCATCTCTCCAAAGGTGCGTCCAATTGACTTAGCATCTCACACCTCCCTGTTGCTGTCAGTACGCGATCGCTTGCTAAATTAGACCTTGCGTCGTCGTCGTCGCTCAAGTTATTGGATATCGAGGAAACTAAACACCTAGTATTCTTAGAAAATGGGGTCAGCTATCAATCATCTTTCTTGTTCGAATGGATCCTGGAAAGGCGTTTGGGTCCTTTTGGTACTCTTTGCTGCAATATTTCCTTCAGCCATTGCAGTTGGTCTCCATCCAAGCTTCCAGCAAAGGGGCTCTCTCCAACGGCGTGAGAGTTCCCGCAAATTTGACCCTGGCGACATACACAATCGACAAGTAGCCGACATCGAGAAGAGACAGACAAGTAACCTTGGCAGTACAATCATGTTGACCGTTTCATCGACAACGACTGTTACCATACGGGCGACACCACAGTTCTCAGGCCAGATGTCGACGGGAAGTATAATATTAACGACTATTAGAGGCAATAGCCCTTCGCCTCCTGCATCTGATCCGCTGGTTAGGTCTCCTTCGGCTACGCTTCAAGTTGATAGATCTCAAAGCAGCCGCGATGCACCAGCAATCTCGAGCGTCACGTCGTCATTTGCTCTAGAGCGTCCCAAAACTTCCTCCACTTCTAAGGCATCGACTAGTCGCTCCACCACGCAAGCTAGACCCTCATCTACATTTATAGAGAGCTCTATCTTGACTGCCCAACCGACCTTTGCTGCCGTTATTGGCACTGGAAACACTTGTGTCGATAGATTGAAAATTGAGGATATGCAAACGCGGACCCCTGACAGCTTCAATCTCCTACTTCTAGCATGGAGAGATCTTCAACTATCTCCAGAATCGAATGACCTTAGCTTTTACTCCCTGGCTCGCATTCATGGTGCTCCATTCGGACCGTAAGGAAGAGGCAGAAATCTTCTAGGTCATAGACTGTGGAAAATACGCGTCAACTAACAGCTTTAATCTAGATGGCAAATGCCACAGCAAGGTAACTACGATTGGCAGACGGGATACTGTACTCACCATAGTGCCATATTTTTGTCTTGGCATCGCCCTTTTTTGGTGCTCCTTGAGGTATTCTTCGCTCTTCGAGTTCCTGCTTCAACTGCCTGGTTTCCGAGGCTACTTCGAGCTAAGACTGTTGCAGCAGAATGCATACTAATTGTGGAATAACAGCAAACACTTTATGAGAAAGCTGTTGAGATTGCCAATAAGTTTTCTGGAGATGCAAAAGCTAAATATCAAAGGGCCACCGGAGGTGTCAGATTGCCGTATGCGAGAATTTAGCCACCCGCTCCGCGTGTTGCATTGTATACTGACCTAGGGCGCAGATACTGGGATTGGAGTGACCCAAACACACAAAGCCACCTTCCGGCGGCTGTCATCGCTAGCAATGTCACCGTTGTCCAACCAGGCCCCGATGGGGGTCCTGTAACTTCCGTTATTCCGAATCCTTTATATTCCTACTCTTTCCAATCTCTGAATTCAACGTCAAGCTTCTGGGGAAATGTGAGCTGGCAATTCTCTAAGCAGTCTCCAAAATTTTCAGCCAACGCTCTATATCTGACCTATCACCTGGGACGATAGTTTGCAACATGGAGACAAACGCTTAGGCAACCCGATGAAGCGGGTGTATCAAGAGAGGATGTAGCGGACTCTGTCCTCCAAAATGCCTATTCCAGGTATTTTCAATTGGTGAATTCAATATAGCACAGGACCGCCATTTGCTGATTTTTTTTGGACTGGTTTGTACAGTCGCCACCAAGCTACCTATCTCGCTTTCAGCTATCCAAGATTCAATGATTTCGCTACTAGCATCGAAAATTTGCATGACGAAGTTCATGGGTCTGCGGGCGGAGCTGGTCATCTGACTTATATCCCTTACTCTTCATATGACCCATTATTTTGGTATTTCAAGGCCCTTTTTTGAAGCCACTGTGACATATCTGCGTCTAAAGCACTGACCGCTTGTTAGGCTACATCATTGCAACATGGATCGACTCATGGCGATGTACCAAGCCGCCAAGCCGGATACCTTTATTGAGCCGACGAGTTCAGTACCCACATTCGCTAATCCATCTTCGGAGCTCGACACCATCGATACTGCTCTATACCCTTTCAGGCATGGAGACAACTCCTTCTGGGCATCCCGAAACGTCTCTTCTGCAGTAACGATCTTCCCGTTATCCTACGGATACCCTGAAGTACCCTGCGTTCTCAGTTTTGCCACATTTGGCGCCCTTCGCAACCATACTACGAATGAAATCAACCGGCTCTATGCGCCGAGATCCCCCACAGCCGCGAAGCGATCAATTGAAGAAATTGGACTAAGGAGGGAGTGGCAAGCAAAAATCGTCGTCGATCAAGCTGAGATACCGGGAAGCTTTATGGTTTATATTTTCCTAGGACAGATTCCGCACGATCACAACAGATGGCCCATATCATCCTCAATGATCGGAAGCTTAACTCACCTCGGCTCTCCGGATGCTAGAATGCCGTCTAAGATAATCGAAGGCAAAGTCGTTCTCACGGAGGCAATCCATAAGATGCTGGGTGTGACCCCTACCATTGATCAAGCTCTCAAGTTCATCAGTGACAATCTCAGCTGGACTGTTTTATCCGTATGTTTTGTTCCTGCTTCCCAGTCTCGAGGTCAACCTTTCCGCTTTTTTTCTAACCACCCTTTCGTAGGATAACAAACCAATTAGCAACACAGTGTTAAAGACTTTGAAGGTGTCTTGTATTTCTACTGAATTAACGCTGCCGGCCTGCCCCGACCAGCTCCCTCAGAGAGGAAATGACACAACTCACTTTGAGGTTTCTGCTAGTAGAAAGAGCGTCACCTTCAATACCTGTCACCCTAAGAATATCGTTTATAACGAATAGTAACACAACAAAATCCTCCTTACTCTGCTACTCTTTTATTAATATCGGAACTAAATTCAAGCTGGCTGAGTGTTTAGGATATCTTTCCTCACTCTCCGCTACTTTTTTCATCTGGCTCGATGATGTTCCGCTGCTGTATGAAAAAGTATCTACCACTAGCACAGTACTCACAGTCACGGGCAGGTTGGTGAGCATGGTAGTGCTAACTTATATCGATACCAATCACTGAATCGATACAAACATCAATCAAAGGATCGTAATATCATGATAAATGCAAATAATGTTCCCTGGGGCTACAAATTGACATTGACTTAGACTAAGAAATATCACTTTGATAAGGTCCTCCGAATTAATCATGGATAGCTATTGGATGTGCCGCAAATCCTCAGTCCGTAAGACCGGTGCCCTGAATCAATGCTGTTATCGCGGGCCTTTCGCTGTAGCATACTTCGCTCTCGACTTTACTAACTGTGCCCCGAAGTCGGAGGCTCGATTCCAGCTAAACTGAGCTGAGTTTTCTGACGTGTAGTAACTTGATTCGGTGAGTATCTTTATCCAAGGCGGTAATCGATTTCTGACAATGTAGCAAGTTCGCGGACGGCTATTTCCCCCGCATTTCAGTAGTGAATATATATTCGGATCACATATAGGTCCTATCTTAATGCCGCATTAGCCTTTTCGCACTGGACAGTTGTGGCATGCTCTAGACTTCGCAAGCTAGACCTAGACTGTAAAGCAAATTTCGGCTGTCGGTTACGCACTTTCACAGCCTCCACTTGTGAAGCACTGACTCTTGGGTTCCGTGTATAGTTCTAAATATATCACTAGCGAAGACTGACACTTCATGTCTATAGTTATCCGACAGCCTTAATTGAAGCTCAGGGGCTTTTGTTGGGACAGGTCGCCGTCTGCACAGAATGCAAGTTTATCTCTATGGCATCTGTCGATGTAATCTAGCCTCTCAAAATTAAATTATGAATTCGAGATTCAGGATAATCTACATTTGCAGATAATGCCAGGGGAAAGGTAGGGAAATTTGGAATGCTCCTTTCGCGAATTCGGCGAATTCGTTGAGACAGCGTCAAAGCTCTTTGGGACCCACACAGCCCGTTAATTCGAGCCTGGAAATTTTTTGCCGGAATACAGTGTCCAATGAAAGCCACAGGACTTCGTCTAAATTTACCGTTTTGGACAAATACATTCGCGACTTCGGTTAATCTCGCCTCGGCGTTGTAAAGAAAGGAGCATGTTGGATTTTCGCCAAGCGATTTAGATTCGAGCGGCCCTCACCCGCAGCCATTGTGCGTGAATTTTCCGTCTCCTTTGGACGGTCAAAACCTAACCGTCAGCTCTGCCAAGCGTATCTAGTTCCAAAAGAAACAAAACTTTCAGCTGAGAGTTACACGAGCTGCTTGTCAAATATTTGGGAAAGTATTCTTGCGAGGAGACGAAGATAGTTGGAACATTTTCGGGTCTTCGAATTCTAAATTTGAGGGCAGATTTCGCAGCCGAATGCAAGACGGGCCGTCGGGCCGACCACAGCTATCTGCTGCGCTCTCTGACCCAACACTTCTATATATTCCCAAACCGATATCTTTCTTTGGATGGCTTCGATAGTGAATTTCAGCTCGTTATTTTTGGAAGCAGTTGCCAGACTATCATTATTTGAGGGAGAATTGCGTCACGACGCTGGTTTATTGTTTGTGAACCTCTGGCGGCTATGATTTAACATAAAGAATTTCAAAAAAAATTGATCGACTTGAGCTGTGACGTGTTTAGAGCTATGAACCTAAATTTCTCTAAGACAAGAAAAAATTGTGTCGCAAACTGAAGAGTGATCCTTTATCTGGCGGAGCTGGAATGCCGGAGCACGGGAGGCTGATTTATGCTGGTACGAGAGAAGAAAAAGTAAAGATTGGCAATTTGTGCTACAAACCCGAATAAGAGTGTCGAGGGAATAGTGCGTTCAGCAACAGGGTCTAGTGCTGTGAAAGGTATAAGCTCGTCGGACTGAACGTGAGCGGCATGCGCCCGATTTTGCCGCTTTGGCTGCATATGTATATATCCCTGCGTATTTGAGAACTGATTGATCTTAGGCTTCATGAGTCCGGTGGTCAGAATCGTAGCTGAAGGATGCAGAATATTTTCCTCCCAAATCTTTCGGGGATGGAGAAACCCAAAGCGCACGTTGTGCTTTTTGCGCAGCCTAGCATCAATCCGTCCCAGTTATCAGCCCACTTTACTTTACGGTTTACACGGCTGGGTATCAAATCCCAAAGTCATGGGCTGATATCAAGGACAGCATCAATTTTCGTAGTCTTTGCGTAATACACCTTGTGTATATAAGAACCAACGTAGAGCCACTGGTCTCGCGCTTCTCGTCTTTCATATCACAGTAATATCCTTCGGTACTAGATCTGACATACAGAACGTTCTCTCTCTTCATATTACATATCAGACTACGCTTTTCTATCAATTCAAGCATTCAGTAAACTCAATATGAAGGGCTCAAGTTTCCTCGTCCTCGTCGGCCTGGCTCGCGCCCTAGCTCAGACATGTCCATTATATCCAGTAACCGTTACTCCTCTACCTGTGTAAGTGGAGCTATACTCCTTGGTCTTAGGCTCGTAGAAATGAAACATCTGAGAAAAATCACTAACATACTCTCTTTTTAGCACGATCACAATTACAGCTAATGCTACAACTATAACCGCGCCAACCCCGACTCGTTATGTTACAGTCCCCTGCCCAGGTATGTAGGCTCCATTCTTCAAAGAGCGGAAGGATTCCGGTATCTGTTGTTCATTCTGTGGCTAATGTAAACCATGGCCTTACAGCTACGATTTGCAAACCGCAAACCTGCGGTAACTTTCTCAAGCGGTGCGACATCAAGAATGACTGCTGGTGCGGAAAGAGCGCTGAGGGCACGGCTGTCTGTTTCCAAAACTCCTGGTGCAGTGGCCTTAAGCAATGCAAAACTACAAGAGACTGCCCGCAGGGATTCACTTGCTTTGTTGAGACTTGCTGTGGCATCCCTGTTTGCGTTAGTACCACTTGCAAGTCCCCAAGCCCGATTAAGAGAGGTCTTGGTAAACGGGATATTGCTCAAGCGGATATGATTGCGTTTAGGGCTGGTGATGAGATTCCCTCTCTCGACGTGAGCTCGCCATCGACATGAGCGCTTGTGTGGAATACCGGAGCATTCAATAATCTGAACTAGTCAATAGCTTTGGTGAAGTTGAGGCCTAGTCTGCACATTCGCCACTTAAGCAACTGTAAATATCTACAGGTACCTTGTAGCAATATTACCTGTAACTCGGATGTGTCAACTCATAGTGTATATGGGACTTTTTAAAATACCAATTGATTCCCAAGTTAAAAGACGTATACAATAAACATAGGTGATTCCAAACAATTGTCCATAGGCGATCTCCATCGAAAGCTACGTACCAAACCATTTGAGAAGTGTGTTGGCGTGTGTTATTTGTTAACTCCGCTTTTGTAATACAGCAACGCAGTTAGCTCATCAGGGTTGCACACGACTCTTCTCCACAGAGAAACCTTCGAAGAAATGACGTCGCCGGATCCAGCATATGCTTTTGTTTAACCAGACCATACGGTTCGCCGAGCCCCGTCCGGTTTGCATCTGATATCTACTGGCCTTTTCTGTTTCGCACCACCTTTCTAAAGCTGCGAGTCATCGACATTCTTATCTCAGCAGGGTGTTGGGAATATGTCTAATCCCACGAAAGCGCTCTATATTGCTATAATTGGCACTTGCGATACAAAATTCGACGAGCTCATTTATATTTATGAGCATATGTCTAAATTCTCTGCAGAGCGTGGGGCGATGTTTCCTCGTATCGTTCCTATGCTCATCGATATTGGGAAAGACCCAGCAGCAACAAAAGACCCCAGAATAACAATATCAATTTCATCCCTTATCACAGGGGGAAAACAACCTGAGTCACGGAATGACCTTGTTTCTACTATTGGAAGTGCTTTAAAGGACCATCTCCTTCAACTAGTTAAGGACGGGAGGCTTCATGGCCTGCTTGCTATTGGTGGTAGCTGTGGTAGCAGTATCGTCGCCGAAGGACTCCAAGCCCTTCCTTTCGGACTGCCAAAGATATTACTCTCAACGATGGCAAGCGGCGATATTAGACCATATGTGGGCTGTTCCGACGTCTCGATGATGTACAGTGTCGTCGACATCGCGGGCCTGAATACGCTGTTATCAAGGATACTACAGAACGCCGCTGGGGCTATTCTTGGGGCGGTGCTTTTTAAAGGCTCAGTTTTTGGAGCCCAGGACGCATCCCCGAGACCATCGCTAAAGAGGAAAGTTGCAATGACCATGTTTGGGATCACGACGCCGGCTTGCACTGCTGCGAGAAAGATCTTGGAGGAGAACGACTGCGAGGTTCATACTTTCCATGCTACTGGTTCCGGTGGAATGGCTATGGAAAAGCTTATCTTAGAAAAGGCATTTGATGGGGTGCTAGATCTTACGACTACAGAACTTGCTGACGATGCCTTTGGGGGGGTGCTGAGTGCCGGAAGTGAGAGACTCAAAGGTGCTGCAAAGACCGGCACCCCAGCCATCATCAGCCTCGGTGCACTGGACTGTATCAATTTTGGGCCGAGGAATAGTCTTCCTGAGAGGTACGAAGGTCGAAACGTCTACGTACATAATAGTGCCGTTACATTGGTAAGGACCAATGAAGAAGAAAACAAACATCTAGGACAAATCATCTGCCAAAGGATCAAAGAAAACGTGGTTTTAGAGCTGGAAAATCAACTGGCCGTTTGGATACCTTTAAAGAGTGTTAGCTCAATTAGCACAGAGGGAGGAGTATTTAGAAATGCTCGAGCGGATAAAGCGCTTTATGGTGCTGTGAGAGAGGGCTTAGAAGGGTCAAAAATAGCGATAGTAGAAAAAGATTTGGATATCAACGACCCTCAATTTGCTGAAGATATGGCGAAAGGCTTATTGGAGATGATGCAAAGAAATAAGCCGGGCTGAACTGATGGTATAAGATAATTTTGTTAATTATTATTGCAATTGCCCAAAATGTGGCAGCGGGATTTAAAAAAGTGGCAGTTCAGGTACAGGCGCTCGAATTCGTACCAAAGGCCAACGACATAATAATTATTCTCGACAAAGTAGCAAAAGTTAGGAACAAAATCAAGGGTCTATTTGTTTGTCTATCTTTGCTAAGGTTTTTATAACTCTACGCCGATGTGCTCCTGCAGACTTTGTAACTACCTAGGAGCATCAAATAGCGATCTCCGTATCACGACAGTGCTATATCACAAGCCCTTCTCCCTAAGAACTTCCTGTATGTGCTGTTCTACTAGCTTTAGGGGGTCAATTTTATGATATTGCGCGCTCAAATACTTTGCCTTTTTGATATAAGCTTCATCCTCGAGCAGCTTGGTGACAGCATCTCGGACGGCTTCCGGCTCTGCAGTTTTGCAGTTCAAGTTTATCGCAGCGCCTGTCCACTCAACTCTAGCATTATTTTCTGGTTTATCTTCACCTGTGCCCACCAGTATAAGTGGCACTCCGTAGTAGAGGGCCTGTTGGGTGCTCCCAAATCCACCAGAATTGACGAAAGCGTCGAGATGAGGGAAGAGGTCTTCGAAAGGGATGTAATTGCACACACGGGTATTAGCCGGGATCTCTAAATCTTCTGGGAGCTTTTGATGTGGTGCGCCAAGAGAGGCAATGAGAAGGATGTCGTCACGATCAGCAAGACCCTTGATAGTGGGGACGATGAGATCGTTCATATCATTCCAGGGAACGGTTCCCTGGCAAGCAAAAACAATTTTCTTCGACTTGTTTTTCGAAACCTCTAATATCTCATCCCAGAATGGAGGAAATGGGGGAACTTTCCTCCCTTTAAGCTCTGGCCATCCGATGTAGTGAAGGCCCTTAGGAGGATCGGCGCGTTTGTACTCCTGTTCCTCTAGAGAGCATTGGAGATATCGATTGGACAACCTGACGGTATCTAGGAGGGTAGGTGTCTCCTTTGTTGTACCCAAACTTCTAAGTGTTTGGTCGTAGAAAGCTTGGGCGCCTGCGAAGAACTCTTCCGAGGCCCAGATATGCTGATTCATAGCAGCGTACTTTGCCCTATCTTCGTCCGTCTTTGCTGGGGGAAGTCCTGCGTTGAATGGTGCGAGGTCTGGATCGCTGCAAGCAACTGGGATAGAGCCAATTGTGACAACGGCACTGGGTGGGACGCCTTTCCAGGGCGCCCCCAACAGATAGGGCGCAACTGCCCAGGAACCGGTCTCATTTAGAATAATAAGAGGCTGTCCATTGTAGCTTTCGCTTGTGGTAATTTCTTCGCAGACATCTTGTAGGGCCTGGTACTGCTTTGGGATTGGGCCGATGAAAAATTGGATCAGATCAAGATTTACTCGCTGTGGTGTTCCTTTTATGACACCTTCGACTTCCTTGAGCAGCTTCATTGGGTCGGATATCTCCTCAGGGTATGGGTGGAATATGGCGCCTGTCCATTCGCTGTCGTCTCGCAAGCTGCCACCTGTGGTGACGTGCACTTCATAGCCGTTTTTAACTAGATAGGTTGAGATTGGTAGCAGGCTTTTGAAGTGGGCCATGAGGGGCGCCGCCGTTATGACGATAATAGGTTTTGTTTCTGCCATTTCTTCTTCTGTACTCTCAAAATGACGAAATGCGGTGCAAAAGCGGAATTAGGGTGGGGTGAAGGTAAGTTTTTACTTTTGAACGTCTAAGTTTTGCGATTTCCGATGGCTGGCTCAGTAATGAAGGATTGGAGTCGATTTCGAGCGTCCTGACGTCTTTGGCCGGGTTTATATATGTGCAAACGCTCGTGTATGACGGTACATATATGTACATGTCAAGGGACTTCAGGGATTGTCTTGCTCTTTGCATGTGCGCGCCAAGCCGAGATAAGCTCCAGATCACTATCATAAATCAAGTTAGGAAGTCTACTGTCCGTTCGGCTTCGGCAGTGTAAAAACTCAGAGCATACACCTTGCATAAGCGCTAGTCCAAGTTTTGGAGTTTCCTGTGGCTTCGTGTGCTTAGTTAATTGTTTTCTGCCTGCCTAGCTGCAGGATGAACACTGGAGATGACATATTCTTATCCACTTGTGGCCAATTGGGCCATCGAATCCACACAACACCAATGCAGAATGAGGAAAATATGACCACCAATCCGCCACAGGTGGGTCCGAGGCCTCAGCTTGGACGAACAAACGATGCAGGGCGGCTGTGGCTACGTAAAAGCTGG
The DNA here is from genome assembly GCA_036971555.1 of Drechslerella coelobrocha. Classification (NCBI taxonomy): domain Eukaryota; kingdom Fungi; phylum Ascomycota; class Orbiliomycetes; order Orbiliales; family Orbiliaceae; genus Drechslerella; species Drechslerella coelobrocha. The sequence goes on from JAJTUH010000001.1 coordinate 2,185,155, forward strand.
GAACAAAAAATTAGCCACTTCCAGTGAACAAGTCCACAGTCTCTGTTTAAAGATCGAACAAGTGGGATGTTGAAGCAGGCTCTGTTTGAAGACTTAGGGGTCCTTAAGCTGGAGCGAAAACTCCCAAACGTAGCAGGCGACCGAAGCGCCATCCATTGGAATATGGTATTGACTGAGCGCATCGTACTGCCATTAGGAGTAACTGCACTGCTGCCCGAGCGGGCGCTCAACGCTGCAGCCCTATGTGGTGCAACTGCATCTGGCAAGTCAGCTTATGTCTTGGGAGCACAGGATGACGAAAATGGCAAACCCAAGCTGGTTTGCGAGCTGGCTTGGTGGATAGCGTAATGATTATTAATGTGAGAGACCCTGGGGTTCCTGGTCAGCCGTGTAAATCAAAGCTGTGCTGTTGGATAAGCAGAACGCGAACTGGGGGCATTGATGAGTAAAGGGTACATTCAGAGAGCTGGGATTAAAAGTACATGTACGTGTTAATACCTACGTCCACGTCCATGTTCACGTACCCGCGAATGCGACGATGCGTTCAAGTGTTCTCGCTGGACGCGGATGTTGTTACAGCTTTGGGTAGCCTGCGGGTTGTAGTTACTGGTTGTGTTTTTAGGGGCGGCGGCAACACATACAATACAATACACATCGTACGATATCGTTCGCTTCTGCTATTACCATTTGCCCAGCCATTATTCTTGGTCCCGCTCTTGCTCTTGTTGCCGCTCAGATCAGTTCTATCGAATTTTCTAGAAGAACAATATGTTTATTTATCTCTTTAAGTATATTTCGTCCTCAGGCCTCAGCTTATTTACAATCATCATTTTTGTCGCGACGATAATAAATACTGACCTCACGAGATTGCATCCAAGCAAAAGCCTAGAATCTATAGGAATATTGATTGCAGTGTAAAAGTAATCGCGTTGACATGGTTTTTTTTTAGTGAATTTGCAACAACAAAAGGATGAGAATCATCTCAAACAAATAAAACCCCAAGGAAGCCGGAGGTGTGAAAATGCAGTGATGCGTGCGCGTAAGCAATAAATTACAAACTCCAAGTAAATTCCAGTGCGCTCTTAAATGCTACCGTGTACTATGCAGGTCCCAACAATTTGAAATGTCTACATATGCGTGAATGTGCAACCCCTCGCGCCATGTTATGCATGCTATCCAAGTCGGCCGTTTATAACTTAACGGAGCCCCGGTTTATGTGATATCGGAGTTCTTTTCGGTGGATGACTATGCGGTAGTGGCGTTACCCAAGAAGACAGCCTGGATGGCTGGAATAGGATGGAATGTGCCGGATTGGTTGTAGTACGGGCCGCCGTAGACACCAAAACTAACATCGGCGGGGATCGCGGGGCCGGCTTTCCACACAATACAGTCACAGTTGGCGTTACTGCAAAGAGCAGGTTTGATCAGCGTCTGTCATTTCGCAAATAGGGAGCAGCATTAATACTTACATTTGCCATCCAATGCAACCTTGTTCAGGTCGGCAAGTGTTGCAACAGTGAAGTGGACCAAACGTCTGATGTGTTTCAGAGATCACACTCACAGACACTCCGTTGCTGCCCACGAGCGCGGCTGCGGCGGTGTAAGAGGCTTCTTTTTGTACGTTGTAACTGCACCAAGATTGTGCCGCATACCCGTCATCGGTCCCTTTGGAATTTTTAGCCCAGCAAATATTGACATCGCGGGGGGCTAGTTTTGATGAGGCGACTGCAACTGGGGAAGCAGAAACGCAAGCAGTAGCGGCAGCGAGGTAAAAAATAATAGTGTGAGTGAAAGAAGGCATTTTGATGAATTGACTTGAATTTGTGTCTGCGGTTTTAATATATATTGTGGTTTGGCTTGTTTGAAGGTTTGTTAAAGCTTATAAAGTCGTCGATTGAAGTTAAGATGGAGGATTAAGATAGGCAGTTTGATGATTTGCTTGTTGGTGCTGGTTATGTACTGAGGATGAGGATGAGGATGAGATATCTGATGCGGAACGAGATCTCTTTATACTCATGAATTTGGATCTTTGGCTAAGGGTCACGCTCATGAAGTTCATCAATTGCTATTACTGCGATCTAGTGTCTGCGTCGATGCTGCTGTGCAAGACTAAGGCATCTATCCATATCTTAGGCATATATGTCGGTTAGCTAAATCGAGACTATCCGATAGATCACGTAGAACGCCGGATCGATTGGATGAGAAGCTAGAAGAGAAATGCGTGAAGAAACAGCCCATTGCAACATCAGTTCCTTTTTCTTTCTTTTTTTTTCTGTCACATAGTCACGTCATTGATAATATCTTTTTGGAGGGATTCGGCGAGCGGACATGTGCGACGCAGATGCATCTGAACCTAGCATAATTTACATCCGGGAAGTACGGGCAGTTCTCTTGATTCATTGGTCGAATTTGCATGCGCATGCATTGAATGAATGCGGCTTAGGCCCCACTCGCGTTCCACTCGCGGATAATAATAAAGGGGCGTCGTGATGCGATATGTGAGATGACCATGGGCGTAGTATTGTATTACATAACGCAGGAGCCCTTCAGATCGGGGTTTCGGTTGGAAAGCATTGCCCGAAATGGTCGCGCAGCCGCGCAAACTGAGGCGTGTCTGGCTACCCCGCAATTCGGACCTGACCACGATCTGAGCTAATTTAAGCAAGCGAGTCCGCCACAGCTCGCAAAATCATTCCCAAAAGGCTTGTATTGTGGCTTCGAGTGTACAATACCTGCAGAATCGTAGGGTCAGCTCGGAGAATGCCACAGAAAAGAGTAATGGAACGCGAGTTCACGACTCTAGGCTGCTAATAACTTTCGTGCGAACCATGGCTTCGAGAACGTAGCTCGCGCTCGCCGCTGCGACCTTGCTGCAGCCTTGCCGTACGGAAGCAAAGGGACCGATTCTGTTCACCGCTGATGCATGGTACCATGGTTACAGAGATTAATATTTTCCGAGCTCCCGGGCTGGTTTGCGCGAATGCGCACGCGTGCAGACGGTTATATTGACCACCCTTGTTTAACTCGGATCGAAGGCGTGCTAAGGCTTGCCTATGCGCACGTCTCCGCTGTTCTCAGAGCCTAGCCCTGGAATGGTGTTTATTAGTGTTGGTGACCATCCTTACGTAAAAATAACTAGATCTTTACGAGAGTTTGTACAATGGCAGGATAAGATTTATATATTTACTTAGAGGAATTTGCTCTCAAGGAATGATGCATAACCAAGTTAACAAGCGAGAATCTTGGTCTTTTGTCAAGACACAAGTATTTTCGGGGCGGCAGCGGTATATAGCTATTGTGGTGGGCATATGTACGGGTTTTCGTCTGTTATTTTTTAAACGAAGTTGCAAAGTCGACACAACCGTGTAGACTTGCAAGTCGGGTGCTGCTGCGCCAGTACGAGGCCATGCCGCACGATGTTCCGCCATCTCTAGGCGCTTGGCTTCGCGACAGAATTCGATTAACTTGTGTAGCATAAATAATTTCGGATGCTGAACAAGATGGCAAGCGAGACAGCCGATCACCATCTCCAATACAGCGATGTAGGACCGGTAGCGACCTTAGTTGTTGAATTGGGACAGTGTCTAAACTTTCATACTCACCATTAACGATATCTTGTGCAATATCTGATAGCTTTGGTTGTTTTCTATCGCTTTGAGTCTTAATGTGATCATATGTATGTGTGTATATGGGGAGAGAAATGAGGTGCTTTTGGAAGAAAGTCGAGCCATGCGTATATCGTAAAATGTGGCACCGACCAGATTGCGGGTCAGCTGGTTAAGTTGAAAGCTTTGACTCTGGCGTCCCTGGGGTTTTGTTGCTTAGAGAATTTTAGTATGCTTTTAGAGCTTTGGCATTTGATCTTTTTCTTAGGATGCGTCGTAAATTCCTGTTAGGGTCGATCGAAGATGGGAACTAGCCGATACGCTTACGCGTTAGATGCGACCCCCTGTTTACTTGTTCTCACGATCGATACGATTGTGGCTTATGCCTAGCCAAGATATTGTCTTCTGAGAGCGGTGTACAAATGCAGCAACTACGCTTCCCGGGTAGAAGTTCCGGATGGAATCTAGATCGGCTTCACAAAGGTTCTCGAGATCTATGTTTGCGTATGTGCCAAAATTCCTGAAAGATTCATCTACTGGTTGCCTTCCGCAAGATGTTTTGCCTTCGAAGGTCTAATGGAACTAAGGAAGAGAGAGCTCAACGCACTTATTTGTGCCATGATATAAAGTATAAATTCATCGTCGGTATCAATAAGCGGTAGTTGAAGAGCTTCAAGGATGGGAGCGCTGTGCCGGAAGAAGGGCTCGATATAATTAATCCTAGATTCTCCCAGATCACCCAAATTGAGCCGTAAATTGAAGCTCAATCAAATAGCACTATTGCTTATTATCCTAAGCTGTAAAGTCTATCATCAAGATTATAAACAAGTTGTTTTTCTGACTGGGCTGCTATTAAATGGTTATTTGCCGGCTATACCCGGGAAATAACCAGATGGTGGTGTTAACGTTAACACTAAAGTAACGTTATATATCTATGCGGGGTTACCGTTGAAGCCTCTCGGCTATTACTGAGTGAGTCGGTGAAGGCTAAAATGGGCGGCATGCTTGCCGGTTAACCCTGGCGACATGTGTGTGTCAACAACACGTGCACATTCTTGAAACAGACTTACTGGTATCCTTTCACATCTAGCGGCCACCTAATTGTGAATTGAGCCGGTAATTCGTTGATAATTTACCCAAAGGCTGCTTCATCGAGATGGCCCCCCCTGTTTTATATTTATAAAGTTGGTGTGAATTTTGCGGAGTAGCCCCTGCACCTTCCCGGCGACCCGGCTAGCCGAGCCCACCCCGGACCCACCAACGACACCGCTGATGCAGACAATGTTAATTCATGGTTCGCTTGGAAAGCTGTCGATGAAGTCACGAAATGCCGGCGGGTTGCGAGTTAGTTTGGTTCCGTCGGCCGGTTACAAGGAAAGAAGGCTTCAGAAGCTTAAGCCTAAATGCAATCCATGGCTCACAATCTATCGTCGACCGTCAGCCATCTACGGCGTCCTTTATCCGGATCTCACGATCCATCGGACACAAATTCAGGCTAAAGGATACTGGAGACTGACGTCCAGCTCACCAATTCATCGTCTCCACGAAGTTATATAAAGCTTAGTATCTTGGCCCGCTTGGCCTCGTTGGAAGTGGCGCCAAGTTGCAGTTTACCATCCGAACAATTCAGCGAACAAAAAACCATGGTTAATTTCTCTACTCTTGCCTTCGGGCTTCCTCTCATCGCAGCAGCAGTGGCTGCTCCTCAGCCTTATGCTGAACCACTAGAAAAACGCGGTGACTACAACTTTTTTCTGGCACCCGATCATCCCTTGGCGATTGCCAGACGTAATGATACCCTTGCTCGTCGTTCGAATACGAATTACAACCAAAACTACAAGACTGGTGGTACTGTCAACTTTAGCCCGTCCTCGGGTTCCTTCACACTCAATTGGAACGTTCAGCAAGATTTCGTGGTTGGGGTAGGCTGGAATCCAGGAAGTACTCTGTATGTGACCACTGCCACACCTTCTTTCCTGTTACGTACCGGTAGAATATTTCTCTTTTGAGACAGCGACCTCTATCTCGGCAAATCTGTCCTACGAGGCGTATATAGAAAACTAACGCTATTTTCGTTGCAGACCAATCACCCACTCGGGCACTTTCAGCGTAAACAGTGGCCTGGGCAGTCTCGGCGTTTATGGTTGGACTACGAATCCGTTGGTTGAATACTACGTAATGGATTGTAACGTCGGTATCAGCACTGGCGGTACTCAAATGGGCACTGTTACTAGCGATGGTGCCACATACGCGATCTGGAAGCATCAACAAGTCAACCAGCCGTCAATCCAGGGCACGTCTACATTCTGGCAGTACATTTCCATCAGACAGGGGTGCGCGGCTAGCGGCACTATAACACTCCAAAACCATTTCAGTGCGTGGGCTAGCCATGGAATGAGCCTGGGCCAACAAAACTTCCAGGTCATTGCTGTCGAGAGCTGGAGCGGGAGCGGCTCTGCTCAACAATCGATGAACAACAACGGCGGCGGCAACAATAACCCGCCCACCACCACCACCACCACCCGCACCACTACGCCCGGCGGAGGTCAACAACCCACAACCACTCCTAATAATGGTGGTGGCGGCGGCTGCTCACCGATGTGGGGCCAATGTGGTGGTATTAGTTGGACTGGTCCCAAATGTTGCTCCTCAGGAACCTGCAAGGTTGGCAACGCATACTATTCGCAATGCCTTTAATCGAATACACGATGCTAGTGGATCGAAGGAGGGAGAATTGCGAGCTCAGATCGGTGTCACCGCAAGACAAAGGGGG